>JACGWL010000011.1:11130069-11737768 GCA_034509725.1 Sesamum angolense | reverse complement strand
CTTTCGGACTGTTGGTTTACTTGGGTAAGGAGGTGTCTAACTTCTGTTGAATAGTATCATATGAAGAAGCCACTAGTAGTGTTAAGCCCAAAAATTTAATGGCTATCTGTATCTTTCGTTAAATATCTAACAAATAAGTGAAATTTCACAATTAGTGAGACCAAAAATATAAATTCTTTATATTACCGGATAAAAAGGTGCTATTTCTTCCGTTTCTTCTTTCAACAAATTATCAGAAATCAACTGATGGTTAAAATTGAAAAACAAATCAAACTACTAAATACTCAATTAAAATAAATTGAGAGAGTTGTTAAAGTTTGAAATTTCTAACAAATGGGGCCCAAAATATAAATTCTTTATATTTGACTTAGTTACCTAACTAAACATTCAACTTGCAGCTTTTGCCACTTATAGTTAACTTTGAAATCTCACCATTTATGCCCTATTCTATATCTATATATCTATCGAAGTATAAATTCCTCAAAAGTTTCTTTCATTTTCTCGTTTATTCTAATTAACTATATGGTGATATTTTTTTAGGAATAATTATGTAAAATAATTTATTTATTAGTTCATATTACTCACTTTTTTATAAACTGTATCATATAGGTTTATGAATTACATTTTATATAACTAGTTAAATGAACGAGCATCGGGCGTGTTGTAAATCATTTTTAAAAGATATTGAGTTTATATTTATTAATGTTATAGAATTATTTTTATTATTGATACAAAAGATGTGAATAATGAAAATAATGTATCATTAACATTGCTAATATATTTTAATTACAGATTAATATGCTTTTTTTCATGTTTTATATAGGAAATTTTTATTCTAAAAAGAGAGAACAAAAAAGGCTATTTTTATCGTTACCAGACATAATTCATAGATATTGTATTGACATATATTTATCCTATTGATACATAAATGAATTAAAAAATCCTTTTAGAAGCAGGGAAAATTCTTTTTTGGTCCAATTAAAAAAAGGTAATTTTTGTTTTTCGATACCACAATTGTGCCGAGCATCGCTTTTGGTACTATAAAACACAAAAACGCGCTTTTTTGGTCCCAAGCTAACGGCAGGCCATGTGCCTCACACGTGGCCGTTAACTCCTATTCAAAGGCCTTATTTAATGGAAATAAAAAAGCAACATTATATATTTTTTTGGTACCATTAAAATTAATTTTTTTCGACCATCTTTAGCCACAAACTATAAGAATTTTTATTTTATTTTAATATATAATAAATAGTTCTAAAACATTTTTATTTTAGATAATTTCTAGGATCTATTTTACTATTTTTGAAATCAAATTATTATTTAATCTAAAAGTATATTAATATTTGAGCACAAATTATGAAAAGTAAAATTTAATTCTGAACAAAAGTATTGGATGGATTTTATTTTATTAAATAATAAATTAATTTTTAAATTATAATTATTTACCTCTCTTTGAAATCAATCCATAAGTTCCTAGGAAATTTGGTGTAAATGAAAGTGTTTGAAATATTTTTGGCCATAGCATTTAGCAACCAAGAGGATATCATAAAATCTAGGGTAAATTACATCAACACACCCTGAAGTTTGGCATAATTATAAATACATTCCTATTAGATCAAAAATTATATTTACCATCCTTGAGGTTAATTCCATCTTTACTTTAACTCCACCTGTGCATGTTATCTTCAAAATATCCCTGATAAAAAAATTAACATTTGACCAATTTTTCATATTAAAATGCCCTTTGGACCAATTTTTAATGTTTTAAAATATTGAGGGGGATAAATATTATGATCTCACATATTTTGTAGTTAGATTTTTTTTTTTTTGGTATAGTAGCCAATTTTTGTTAATTATATATCGCAGGATTATCATATATATTAGAATGAATTACATCCAAACCCCTTGAGGTTTAGTTTACTACAAATACATCCTTATTAGACAGAAAAATTATATTTATTTTTCTAATGAAGTTTTGTTTAAGGAGATTTTAGTCTTTTTTAAAATTAATTTTTTCTTTTATTTTTTGCCAGATAAATGAAGGATGTCTTTGTATTTGCTCACTTTTTTTTTTTTTTTGTTTGCAAGCATTGTATGTTTTACAAAGCTCAAGGAGGGATCATACTAAAACCTTAGGGGCTATGGATGTAATTCACCCTAATATATAAGATGTCCCCCACAATATTTAACGAACAAAAACGGCTAGTTTAGCAAAAAAAAAATTTTTTTTTAAGTAATGGAAATGTGAAAGAGATTATGATCAGGTTTTAACATCATAAGAATTCTTATGGAAAAAAGTGAAATAAAAATAAAAACTTATTTTTGACCGTTGAAACTAAGAATATATTAATTTGATTCTTTGATTTTGGTTGATCAGAACTCAAATTATATTAGGGATAAGTACACTCCCTCTCCTGAGATTTGGTGTAATTACACGTAGACCCCCCTGTGGTTTGGGAAATTACACCTAGCACCTGTGAAATTTGCCTACATCTAACAAAATAAGTTTCTTTCATTAGTCAAAATTCACCGAATTGACTGATATTAACAAAAAAATTAGAACTAAATATATATTAACTATTGATTGACTTATTATTGACTTATTGCATATTAAATAAATTTTTTCAGATTAAATTACCCTTACAATGGTGAAGATACACGTCTTCATATACATTAACGAGTGAAGACGTATCAGGATAATTTGATTATAAAAATATTTATTTGATTTGCAATAAATCAATAATAAATCAATTAATGATTAATATATATTTTTTCTACTTTTTTGTTAATATCAGTTAATTTGGTGAATTTTGACTTACGGAGGGAGGAATTTATTTGCTAGATGAAACAAATCTTATGGGTGCTAGATGTAATTTTTCAAACCACAAGGAGTCTACGGGTAATTACACCATACCTCGGGAGAGTGTAATTATCCTTTATATTATTTCGGTTTATTGTTTGACTTTTGTATGGGGATTTATACTTTGTGTCTCCAAATATATTTATTTATTCATTTTTGGGCCCCAAATATATATAAGCCCATTACAGTGTTAGTCCTTAAAACATATATATGTTTTCTGTACATTTTTTATCCCTGCCGTCAACTTTTTGTTAAAGTTGGAAGAAGTGAGACTCACATGAAGTGGATGGGAGGCTGAAGATAATAGCCTAAACTAGGGTGGACGTCGAATCGGGTAATAAAAGTTTGGGTAGTACGGGTATCCAAAATAGCTATCCGATCCCAATTCAATACTTTTTAAAAAAAAAAATTAGAAGCAAATTTTGCCTCTGAATGCTCTTCAAGTATACGACGAATAGAGGCAAAAATATCGAGCTTTAGTAGTGAATCAACCAAAATGTATTATGAATGCAGTACTTTAGAAACCTTAATTATGAGAAAATAGATAATTGCACTTTTGGTTCCATAGGATAGACCCATTCTCACTTTTGGTCTCGCGCTTTACGGGATCAACACTTTAGACCCAAAACTCTAATTTTTCGACAGACTTGGTCCCACGCTGTTAATATTTGATGGAAACGGCACATGAACAGTCACGTGCCACTAGTGAAACGTTTTTTTAGGAAAAAAAGTTTGTTGACCTTATTGCTGAATTGTGGAGGGAAATTTGGCGGCAGAAAATCTTCCCCCTCCTCTAGCCTATATAAATCTACAAATACACAATACAAGGTCAAAAAAATCTACCACTACAAAAATTTGTATTAATTTGAAATTAATAAGATGGTAGAAGTGGAACTCGGATAACGTACGGCAAGATAAATATGATATAGCTGGATTTTTAGTATAGGGTAAATAATACAAACTTTTGTAGTGGTAGATTTTTTTAACCTTATATTATGTATTTGTGGATGTATATATAGGTAGGGGAGGGAAGGATTTTCTGACGCCAAATTTTCCTCCACAATTCAACAATAAGGTCAACAACCTTTTTTTGCCCTAAAGAAAACGTTTGACTAACGGCACGTGACTGTTCACGTGTCGTTTTCGTCAAATATTAACGGCGTGGGACCAAGTCTGTCGAAAAATTAGAATTTTGGGGTCTAAAGCGTCGACCCCGTAAAGCGCGGGATCAAAAGTGAGAATGAGTCTATCCCGTGCGACCAAAAGTGCAATTATTTTGAGAAAATATATATGAGATGTCATATATATATATATATATATATATATATATGTATGTGTGGTGTGTAATTTAGAATCTTATATTCTTCTCCAGTATGTGAATGAGGCACAAGTTTACCATACCAAATCAACTTTAAACAACTAAAGATAAAGAAAACAAAAGCCATGCAAGCATGCATGCATGCTGCTTGTTGCTTATTCATATGTAGTAGTACTGTAAAATAGGAGCAGATTGAACTGGAGAAGCATGCTCCATCAACAGGACTTGAAATGACAATTATTACACATTCACATTGACAAATCCGTTGATGGCCGTGTTTAGAAGCGTCCCTACTGTGGTGTTGACCAGCGGGCCGACAACTCCGAGAGCAGAGGCAAGTACGCGTTGGCGGTGGCAAGCACAGGACAGACGGTGGCGTTCAACGGAAGTTGAACAGTGACAAAACATGGAATTATGGGCAACCCGGATAGCAACCCAAGTAAACCGGGAACAGTAATGTTGAATGATCCGGTGGCATTGGTGGTGGACTGGCCGACGGTGGTGCTGACACCCAGAAGATTGGTGCAATTCAGCTTAACAACAGTCCCATTAATGCCTTGGCCAGGGCAGTTTCCGGTGGATGTGCAACAAAGTTGGCCGGTACCAATCAATCCCGTGGGCAAGGTGGCACTGTGGCCGAGGGTGGTGAAGAGGAGGAGAGCCATGAGGAAAAGGGCGGAAGTGCAAGTAGAAGCCATGAGGAGGTTTTTTACTTCTCTATTTTGTTGTGTTTGGATGTAAGGATAGAAGCCCTATTTATATTATTTAATCGAGTTTCTAGCTGATATTAGTATTGACTAAATATATAAAAAATCACAAAATATGTGTATCATACATTAAGTAAGACCGAATATGCGTATCAATTTTTGTTAGATTGAAAGTTTTTATTTTTTCCTCAAAATGTCTTTAGCAAGTTGAAGTAGGAGTTGGAGGTTGGGTTTCTCTATGTCTACTCCTCATTTACTGTAAATGTCAACTTCTTGTTGAATAGTATCATACTGAAGAAGCCACCTAGTAGTGTTTAGCCCAAAAATTTAATGGCTATCTGTATCTTTCGTTAAATATCTAACAAATAAGTGAAATTTCACAATTAGTGAGACCAAAAATATAAATTCTTTATATTACCTGATAAAAAGGTGCTATTCTTCCGTTTCTTCTTTCAACAAATTATCAGAAATCAACTGATGGTTAAAATTGAAAAACAAATCAAACTACTAAATACTCAATTAAAATAAATTGAGAGAGTTGTTAAAGTTTGAAATTTCTAACAAATGGGGCCCAAAATATAAATTCTTTATATTTGACTTAGTTCCCTAACTATAAACATTCAACTTGCAGCTTTTGCCACTTATAGTTAACTTTGAAATCTCACCATTTATGCCCTATTCTATATCTATATATCTATCGAAGTATAAATTCCTCAAAAGTTTCTTTCATTTTCTCGTTTATTCTAATTAACTATATGGTGATATTTTTTAGGAATAATTATGTAAAATAATTTATTTATTAGTTCATATTACTCACTTTTTTATAAACTGTATCATATAGGTTTATGAATTACATTTTATATAACTAGTTAAATGAACGAGCATCGGCGTGTTGTAAATCATTTTTAAAAGATATTGAGTTTATATTTATTAATGTTATAGAATTATTTTTATTATTGATACAAAAGATGTGAATAATGAAAATAATGTATCATTAACATTGCTAATATATTTTAATTACAGATTAATATGCTTTTTTTCATATGTTTTATATAGGAATATTTTTATTCTAAAAAGAGAGAACAAAAAAGGCTATTTTTATCACCAGACATAATTCATAGATATTGTATTGACATATATTTATCCTATTGATACATAAATGAATTAAAAAATCCTTTTAGAAGCAGGGAAAATTCTTTTTTGGTCCAATTAAAAAAAGGTAATTTTTTTTTTTATACCACAATTGTGCGAGCATCACTTTTGGTACTATAAAACACAAAAAATGCGCTTTTTTGGTCCAAGCTAACGGCAGAGGCCATGCCTCACACGTGGCCGTTAACTCCTATTCAAAGGCCTATTTAATGGAAATAAAAAAGCAACATTATATATTTTTTTGGTACCATTAAAATTAATTTTTTTCGACCATCTTTAGCCACAAACTATAAGAATTTTTATTTTATTTTAATATATAATAAATAGTTCTAAAACATTTTTATTTTAGATAATTTCTAGGATCTATTTTACTATTTTTGAAATCAAATTATTATTTAATCTAAAAGTATATTAATATTTGAGCACAAATTATGAAAAGTAAAATTTAATTTCTGAACAAAAGTATTGGATGGATTTTATTTTATTAAATAATAAATTAATTTTTAAATTATATTATTTACCTCTCTTTGAAATCAATCCATAAGTTCCTAGGAAATTTGGTGTAAATGAAAGTGTTTGAAATATTTTTGGCCATAGCATTTAGCAACCAAGAGGATATCATAAAATCTAGGGTAAAATACATCAACACCCTGAAGTTTGGCATAATTATAAATACATTCCTATTAGATCAAAAATTTATTTACCATCCTTGAGGTTAATTCCATCTTTACTTTAACTCCACCTGTGCATGTTATCTTCAAAATATCCCTGATAAAAAAATTAACATTTGACCAATTTTTCATATTAAAATGCCCTTTGGACCAATTTTTAATGTTTTAAAATATTGAGGGGGATAAATATTATGATCTCACATATTTTGTAGTTATTTTTTTTTTTTTTTTTGGTATAGTAGCCAATTTTTGTTAATTATATATCGCAGGATTATCATATATATAGAATGAATTACATCCACACCCCTTGAGGTTTAGTATAACTACAAATACATCCTTATTAGACAGAAAAATTATATTTATTTTTCTAATGAAGTTTTGTTTAAGGAGATTTTAGTCTTTTTTAAAATTAATTTTTTCTTTTATTTTTTGCCAGATAAATGAAGGATGTCTTCGAATCGGATAATAAAAGTTTGGTAGTACGGGTATCTAAAATAGCTATCCGATCCCAATTCAATTTTTTTTTTTTAAAAAAAATTAGAAGCAAATTTTGCCTCTGAATGCTCTTCAAGCATACAACGAATAGAGTCAAAAATATCGAGCTTTAGTGGTGGGTTTCTCTATGTCTATACCTCATTTACTGTAAATGTCAACTTGTTGAATAGTATCATATTGATATTCTAGGGATAGATATAATTAAGAGCTCCGACATCAAAGTTTTAATTATACCTAAACCCTTTTTTAAAATATAAAATTACAGTTTTCTCTAAAAACAGTTTTGATATTACACTTACACCTCATCCGATTATTAGAATTTGGAAAAAAATACTAACGTTATAAAAAAAATTGCATAAATCTCCAATTTTATCCCTGATTTAATGTTTTCAGGTAACAATTTGTACTTATAAATGAAAAATAGAATGATGTTAACCCACTCCCTATATATATATATATATATATATATATATATATATATATATATATATTACATTTATTTCTTTTCAAGTATAAACATATACATGAAAATATTAAATAATGGGTAAAATTAAAAATTTATGTATATTTTTTTTACTTATGTCAGTATTTCCTATCATAACCTTAACATAAGAAAGTGTAATTTAAAATTTTTAGTGGGGGTCCAGGTTTAATTAACCCGAATTAATATATAAAACTCAAGAGGGGGGGTGTATTTTTTTTTTTCTTCCAAATTCTAGTTTGAATTACTTTTATGCCCTACTTTGGGAGAAATAGAATTTCTCATCCCATAATTTAATATATATATACATTTGGTCATATTTTACAAAATTGTCATTTTTAATTCCATAAATTTAAAAAAAAAACTCATTTTTGGTTCTTTGATACATTTTTGTTATATATTTAACTGAGTCACATGCTAGTGTTCAACTCGAAAATTTAATGGCCACATGTCGTTTTCCGTTAGATATCTAACAGAAAAATATCATGAAATTAGAATTACGTTTCAAAACTTATAGGACTAAAAGTAAAATTTCTAACTAACGAGGCTAAAAAAATATAAGTTCTTTATATTTAATTTACTTAGTTCCGCAACTAGAAACATTCAACTTGCAGCTTTTGCCACTTATAGTTAACTTTGAAATCTCACAATTTATGCCCTATTCTATATCTATATATCTGTCGAAGTAGAAATGGCTCTTAAAAGATTCTTTCATTTCTCGTTTATTCTAATTAACATTATATAATATTTTTGAGGAATAATTATGTAAATTAGTTTACTTATTAGCTCATATTAATCACTTTTTTTATAAATTATATTGTATACTTTTATGAATCACATTGTATATATAACTAGTTAAATGAATGAGCGTGGGGCATGTTGAAAATCATTTTTAAAAAATATTGAATTTATAATTATTGATGTTATACATAATTCAAAATTATTTTTATTATTGAGACAAAAATATGAATTAATGAATATAAAATGTCATTAACACTGCTAATATATTTTAACGGACAAAGAATTGGATAATCCTCTATTTATGTCCCGAAATCATTTGATCCTTTAGCATTGACAATATTAGTTTCAATCTTGTATCTTTCTATTTTGCTTAAATTCAGACATTTTTTGACCATTTTGCCCTTTATGATAATACAGTCTAATAGTCCATTCTAATGCTGTAAAAATGGCCCAACATGCTTTCAAAATAAATTAAGCCCTCACACATACCTTTTTTCGACCATCATATTTTCGGGTATTCCAAGTCCTCGATTTAGGGACTTTTTCCAACCACACTACCACAACAAATGGTTCGCAGGCACTTGGTTCCTTCAACAACCAACAACACAGCCTTATTTCATTTTCTATCTTAGGGCGTAGAAGATACTCCAATATAGGGACTTAATAGGATTTTGGACAACAAATTGAACAGTAGCCTTACTTTTATTGAATAAATATATGAAATATCACATAGATATTATTCCCTTTGGAGGAGACGACTATTTAGCCTCTCATATAATAGAGGACTTGACTCTTTGGGGAACCCCAATAAACTAAAAATTTGAAAAACTACAAAGATTTAAAAAACTTAAAATCTTATGCCTTGAAGAGTAGGAGAAAATTCCTGATGATCCCCATCTACTTCACTGCTCTCTTATTTATAACCGTCCGCGGACTTCAAAGACGAACTTCAAACTCATTTTTGATGACTTTATTGTGTTCATCATTACTTTTTCCTCTCCGAATGACATCATTGTGTTCGCCATCCTTCGTCTTTTTCGGCTGGTGGTCACGATTGGCTTTATCGGTCTGTGATTGCTAGCTGGCTCTTTTCCTTTCTGACTGTTGGCTTTTGTTTTTTTCTGCCGACAGTCTTAACTTTAGATTTTTACATTCTGCATTTTTACTTCGGTTTGTAAAAATCCTTCCTTTTAGCCTTGTTTTGTTTTGGTTCGGGTTTCTTCTGGGTGATCTGAAATTTGGTCCCGAATAAGGGGTTTTTCTTGTTTCTCGCAGTAAGGGCATATATGATTATGCCATTGCCCAACATGCAGCATGTTGCATATTTTCATCCTTGTGGCCTCGATTGCACGCAGCTTGTTCTCCCATATAAGCATGCTCTTTTTCTCGAATATGCTTTCTGCAAACTCGGTGCTCTTCCTTGTCATGGAATTTAACATAATGATTCATTTAATTTGTTTGAAAATATTTTATATGGATACTTGACTTTGTCCATCTCGGTGAGATAGACGCATAGACCCCAAACTCTCCTTGTATAAATATCATTCACTAATGGTTGATACAAATGGTGCTTCTCCTGAGGCAGCCTTAATTTTGTTGAAGGCCACCATGTCTGGTCTCTATAACTTGATGAAATGGAATGCTGGATGAGACCTCTTTCTTGCTATTTTTGGAGTTGCTGATATGAATTTTAAATTCAGAATATCTCCTATTTTCAAGTGTGGTTATTTTGCCAAGAATCATGAACTGCCCAACTAATCCACTCCAGAAGTTTTGAGATTTCGAAAAATTTGGAGACATAGTATGAACTGAAGTTAGTACCCCAAAATCATACTACTCTCGAACATCTTCGATTTTGGACCCTTCTAACATCCAAATTCTATTATATTTTTTAAATGTTTCGATTACGGTCTTACTTGGATTGACGCTTTTTGAGAAATTAATTTTTTTCATATTCGCTGGTAAACCTGCCAAGCAAAAGAAGAAGAAGATATCATTTTATTAGTATTAACCCTAGAGGTGTCTGTCATCGGCCTAACACTAATTTCTCCCTCTTTTACCCTAGAGGTATTGGGTTGACTTGAATCATTAGGAGTTTGCACTTCCTATGATTCAATTATTGTCATTTCACTAAAGTCTAACGATGGTCTTATGGAATTGGTACTTGACTAGAGCCCTACACTCTAAGGGTCTGTTTAGGGTCATGCTCCCTCAACTCGAGAGTCATCCCGAGGGTGACGCCTTCCAAATTGGTTCTCGTAAGTCGTTCCACAGCAAGGTTGATGCTAACAAGGAACTCCTTATTGCAACCTGGACAATGTCCAAATTAGCTCTTTGAATTTATCCAGCGAATTGGGCATTCACCACTAGTTGCCCGAACTTCTTGTCAAGCTCCTCAAGATTTTCTCAGAGGTGCCTTCACCTCAACATGATCGAGTTTGCTTCAAATACCCCTATCTTTTGTCAAGAAATCTGCAAGAATATTCTCATGAGATTTTATAGCAATAATAATATAATAATAGTGACCTTCAGTCTGCCATTTGATAATACGAGTTTTTCTCAATTTTATAGTATAATTTATTTTTTAAGAAAGCTTTAACATTAGCAAAATTTTACACAACATTTCATCGTTTTTCATCACTTTAGCGTGAAAGCAACATGCCAAAAGATCCAAAAATAGCTCAAAATGCTTCAAATATTGAATGCTACTGTCACAAATCTGCTCATTAATTTGAAAACTTCTTGGACAAGTGACAATCTAGTAGAAGTTTTACGGTGAAGAAATTCAAAAATTGCATCATAGAAATCAAATTTTGATTTTTGTAATGATCGGTTTTTTCTTTTTTTTTTTGTATTGTTATGTATGTCGGTAGTTTGAACAATTCGGTTATTATGCATCATTTAATGTTCTTATATATTACTAGATGAAGTTTTAGTAAAGGTCAATTATGTGTAAAGGACTTATGGAGATGCCTTTTCTGTAACTAAATTTTGTTTATGTTGTCTTTAAATAGATAATGCTTTATATATTTATAATGCCTTTTTTGTAACTAAATTTTGTTTATGATGCCTTTAAGACAACGATTTTGAGAAATTAAATAGATAATGCTTCATATATTTATAATATAAATAAATCTCTCTTCTGTTTTAAACTTTGCACTAAAAAATCTTTCTTGAGTCATCATATATTTAGGAAATTTTTGAATAACAATGTATGTACCACAAAATTTTAATATCTAATTAACTTAATAGTTAGCTAATGATAATTATTCTTCTGCTGAGGGGTGCACCCTCTTGCTGTCCCGTCTGATGCCCTTGTGAGTGATGACTTGGTTTAACAAAAATATATATTCTATTCGAAAAAAAATAAAAATAATAAAAACTTCCGTGGTTGTCTTTACGTGATGCTTAGTATTTTAATCTGATTTCACATAAACACTCAGCTTTAAACAAATTACAAAAAATGAGACTTATTATTTGGATAAGTATGTAACTCTCGTTCATAACTCATTACTATTCACCAATATATTAAAAAGGAGAGAGAGAGAGAGAGAGAGAGAAAGAAGAAGAAGAAGAAGAAACATTCCCACATATCAAATCTTGGAAAAAAAAATGCAATGCCAATTGTAAAAATTTTTAAAAGCTTTATTTTAAAAATCAAAAGTAAAAGAAAATGGATATGTTACATGTTCAAGTTGAGCATTTACCATTTCTAAGTTAGCACTTCTCATAAAATTTCTATTTAATATGAATGATTAAATAAAAAAAGATTGAATCTTGGAGCAAAAGTATATTTTTTTCTAAAAAAAAAAAAAAAAAGAGAAGCACAAATGAAGAAAGAAAGATCAGCCATGCATTTTGCGCTCTTGAAGGTACTTTTGACGGTGGTGGTGGTTGTGGAAGAAGTAGTGTCGGCACATCAAAATTAAATGGCTCGAAAAGAGCATAACATTAACCTTCAAGCACCTATTGAAGTAGTCTTTCCCTGCATCGTTTCCATCTATAATGTGAAAGTCTAAATATGTTAGAGCTCATACAAAACTTTAAAATACAATTAAAGATTGAATGTAGTTGAAGTGCTAAATAAGAATCTACATTGCTTCCATCGTTTGAGTTGTACGCCATAATTTCTAGTGCGCACCAAGTGTCGTGTGGAGGATTTGTGTGTGAGAGATACCGAATAACAAAGAGTGAAGACAAAAATAAGAGTATGAACAAATAAATGATATGTAATTATCCATAATGTGTGTTTTGATTGTAGTTTGGATTATTCATGGTACACACACACACACACATACATATATATATATATATATTATATATCACAAGCTGCAAATCAGCATGATACCTAATTAACATTGGTTATAAAGTAAAAACTATTACAGTGATTTATGACATCATTAAATTTGTCAGTTTTGTCAAAATTTAATAATTTAGACAGCCTTAACTTGAGGATTGGTTTTTTAACCTAGTCTTACATGAACAATTAGATGTGTTAACAAATTTCCAAAGTCGAGATTTTATTGTTTGGATGGGCATGCAACTCCTATCCATGTCTCATTAGAGAGAGAGAGAGAGAGAGAGAGTTTGGAAAAGGCCAAATTTGATTTATTTATTTTTTTCTATAAGTAAAGAGATTGTGTTAGTGTTTTCAAGATTATGAAGTTACCAATTATAAGTTAGTACTTCTTATATAATTTATTTTTTAAATAGACTGCAATGTGTGATTTTGATGATTGTCAAGTTATTAGATTTGAACCACACTTTCTAAAAATTGCACATAATGAATTGGAGAAAAAAAAAAATGACCTAAACTGACCCAACCTCCACAACTTTCAATCCTATCATTTACTATAATAATTTGAATTAAACTTTTCTATTACACTATAGATGTGCAGAAAAAAAGATTCAATAATTCATATGGCAAAATATAATTTATCATCTTTTTATTGTTTATAAACATGCAAATTTACTTATATTGTTCCTCAATGAATAGGCCTATTAATTAATGAAAATATTATTTAATTAAATATTGAACTTTCCTCTTAGAATTTGTTATACCAACCCTGTCACCCCTCATTAATTCTTTGACACCTCAAATTCGATGGATGAATACCACAATTATTGCCATTGAATTCACAATTACACAAATGACTTGAAGTCATTTACACAGTAGCGAAGTTGTAGCTTGACGTCAAGTTTTGTTGTAAAATAAAAGCCAAAATCAGGCCTTTCATGACTCAACATGACAGATATCGAGTTTTCCAAATATAGAATTGAATTCTGGGAAGATTCCACAATCCTAGGTGCAGTTAGATCCCTTTAGTCCTTTGGGAAGATCCTTCGGCTTGCTCCTGCAAGAGTTGAATCTTAATTATTAGTTGATATAAGCGAACCAATAAACATAAAATAAAAAGGTAAGAATGATTTGTAAATCATGAGCCAAATCAATTTTTCTATATTTCTTTTTGGCTTTTATGGGCAGTGGACGAGTGGTTTTATTTAATTTTTAATTTATGGAACATATGAGATGAATTGATTAATAGAATAAGCGTTTATGTGTGTGTTGATTTTGATTTGTCAAAGATTCTTCATTGTAGATATATCAAGACTAAAGAGGTAATTCAAGACAAGCTACAAATAAATATCACATCAAATGACCTTTAAATAGGTAAAGAGGTAATTCAAGACATCAAATAAATATCAAGACTAAAGAGGTAATTCAAACATGTTGTACATATGTGAAAAATATCACATCAAATGACCTTTAAATATCACATGTGCATTGCATACGATGTTTTTTTTTACAAAAAAAACTTGGTGAAAAATAGTTATAAATGGTAAAGTGTAAAATTTCGTAAAGTTCAGATGGTAAGTTGACACAAAAAAAATATTTAGATGTCAAAGTGTAAAAATAGTCATAATTCGAATGGCAAAATATAATTTAAAATAAAAATTTTATAGTTAATGGAATTACCAAATTTATTAATTTGGTTAAATCTTTAACAATTTCTCTTAAAGCTTTTACTTGAAGCTTAGCTTTTTGACCAAATTCACATGAACACTCAACTTTCAAAAAAATTCCCAAAATTCAAACTTTATTATTTGGATGAGCAATATATTAAACCAAAAATTAACATCCGCAAGTCACTAGTATTCACCAATATATTAAATAAAAAAAAGTATATATATATAGAAAGAGAGAGAGAGAATCATTAGATGGAGAAGAATGGATCTTTTCCACAGATTGAACCGTGTACCCCCCCCCCCCCCAAACCAAGAGAGAAAGAGTGTGATGGAGAGTCTTAAAATGGAGAAGAAAGAATCTTTTCCACAAATCGACTCTCATATGAAAAACAACAAATTAAGAAAGTCAATTTCGATTTTATCGAAAAGTTATCTCAAAATTCAAAAGGAAAACAAATGCTTGTGTTTACACTTTCAAATCTGAGCAGTTACAAATTTGAAGTTAGTACTTCTTATAAATTTTATATTTAAAATAAAAGATCTAAACAAATGAAGAAGAGAAAACAACACATTAGGAGAAAAAAAAAAGAAAAAATAAAGAGAAACAAAAAGAAAGAAAGTAAGATCTGCCATACCTGTTGCACTTTTGGAGGTAGTTGTTGTGATGGGAGGGGGATGGGGAGGGGGAGGGGGAGGGTGGTGGAGGTGATTCCGGAAAATTAAAATCAAGTGGCTCCGGAAAGAGCACACCATTAACCCTCCAACAGCCGTAAAAGGAATCTCTCTCCAGTACTAGTTCCATCTACAAGATGAAAGTTAACATATGTTAGAGCTTAAAACTGTAAAACACAATTGAAAACTAAATAAGATTGAATCGGTAAATAAAGATCTACATTGCGTCTTTCATTTGTGCTCTGCTCCATTTTTTCCTGTAAACACGAAGATTCTTTGAAAAAAGTGTGTATATAAGAGAGAGAGAGAGAGAGAGAGAGAGAAGAGAGAATGGAGAAGACAACCGATAGGTAATTAATTATATATGTGAATGTGAGCGTGAGTGCGAGTTTGAGCTTGTGTATTTGGAAATATACATAGAGCGAATATAATGGGGACAATTCTGACAATTTGATTTAGCGATATTTACACTACTTTATATAAGATATTTTCAAAATAAACAGTATGGATAATGACACGTCAACATATTGTACTGACGCAGCAATGATTTCACCGTTTGATATAAAACACCAAATAATTGTATATGTGTTTTAACATATAATTTCTAAAAGATTCTAAATATTTATAATGCAATTGCTGAAGTACAAAAGATTTAAAATACAAGAAGTTAAAAATCAACAAAAATAAGAGATAAACGCAACTTTAATAGAGAATATTTTTATTTATGACACATGAAATTGTATCCAATTTTACAATGTTTATAATGTGGCAATTTGAATAACATAATCTAATTAAATAATAAAAAAATTTACCATAGAATAAAACAAATCCACCATAATGTTTTATAGACCAAAGCTACTCACCAATTCACCACATGAATTTTAAATATAGTAAATATATACATCATAAAAAGAGTTTTTCATAATACCCTACAAAGTGCTGGCAATTTAAGATGTATTTAGAAATAATAGGCCCATTGTTGAGATTAATTAATGATACATGATTAAAAATAATGTGTACAGCCTTCATTTTGTATTTTCTATTTCTGCTATTATGGTGTGGATACTAAATTAAACATGATGGTCTATGGTCTAGCCGGTGCAATACAAAGTTTCAAGTTTTGGGTGTAATTATTTATATATTAGTAAAAGAATAAATTCGTCTTGAAGTAAAAAGTAGTTATTGATTATTTTCCCTAAGCAAATTCAGCTACAATTTAGTTACATATTGAAACGGACAAATGTATTAATATTAGAAGTATATGATCATTAATATGGTCGTGTGCATTCATAAAAAAATAATATGCAGTTTCATAATATACGAAACCTTTAGTAAGAACATGCAATTTTTTTCATGTGTAAATATGTTATTTTCTCGGTGTACGGATGTGCATAATTAATTTATGTCAAGATATGAGATTTGCATAACAAGATAGAGACATTAAATAAATGATGATTTTTATTTTTATGATATAAATAAATCTTTCGTTTCTCTTTTTGTTAGACTTAATACTAAGAGATTTTTCTTGTGTCATCGGAAATTTTCAAAAAAACATATGAACCACAAATTTAAATTTTTAACCCACTTTGCAAAATTCGAAACTTCCATCTCATTTGAAAAAGGGTAAAGGGCGAGGCACAGTACTAATATGAGATGTGTGTTAAATTTCAGACGATTCTCTATTATCTGCCCCTTTTATTATCATATTTTTACCAACAATTAGATCCAAAAAATGTGGAAATTCTCAAGCTTGGTTTCACAATTACATAAATATATTAAAAATTATAATTTTTTCCTCACACTAAATATTAAAAAACCACTTATTCATGATTTCATTTGTTTTAGTTAATGAATTCTGTTATTTAAACATTATTGATTATAAAATATTAATATTTTATTTAATTAAAATACTATATTATAAATATGGAAAAAAAATACCAACTTTGATATTTATTTTTGCTCCAAGTAATGATACTTGCTAATAGTTTTATTGATGATGTGTACAAAGGATTAACACAACATGCACTAACCTAAAATCTTAATTATTGATTAATTATAAATTTTATATTTTATTAATACTGTGTACAAATAAATGATGAAGATTATTTTGTGTGACTTTATTCGGAGTAATGACACCTTTTTTTAATAATTAATACTAGGGTGTATTTTTAATAAAAATTAAATGTTTAATTAAATTTAATGTTTTATTAATGTTGTGTACGAAAAATTGACAACAAATATATTGTGTTATTTTTCTAAAAGTTACAATATCGTCCAAGTTTTTTGATTTTACAAGTTTGACCCTCTTTTTATTATATATGTCTCAATTCGGAAAAAATTTAAATAATACTAAAAAATAAAATTATAAATGTATTGTCATTGGAACATGTCTAGTAGACTCCATTCTAATAATAATTGTTTTATAAACAAAAAATAGCTGGTGTCGTTACCACAAGTAGGGTCGCATAATATATGATTGTTGTCAATTTTTTATACACAACATTAATAAACATGTGATATTATTTTTGTGTGTTTATATTAATGTGGATGTCAATTCTATGTACACAATATTCATAAAAATATTAAGATAAATGTTATACTTGGTCCCTTAAGTGCTCATTTAAATTCACTTTAGCCCTCAAGCTCATTTCTTTATTTTAGCATCTCTAAACTTTAATTTTTCTCTTAGTTTGGTCCGTCAGACCATGTTTCGATAAAAATGTGGGTGGATCGGGCGGAGTTTGACTTTTTGGAGGGTAAAATGATCAATTTAAGTTTGAATATGTATCACCTTAGTCTCATAACTTTGTAAAATTATAAAATTAGTCCTTTTTTTAGAAAAGAAACTGTTTTTGTCATATTTTTATATGAAAATATATGATGTAATAATCTTGTTTGAAAAATAGAAACTTTAAACTCTTGTAAACATAACAATAACACATTACTGAATTTAAAATAAACTAGTCTCTTTTTTTTTTCAATTTCAAAAGTGACAAAAAACAATCAAAATTATGCATGAAATTTATAAAAATTATCTAATCTAAAAATATAATTAAAAAATATAAATAATATTAAAAATATAAAAGTATAAATGTATTGTCATTGGAACATGTTTAGTAGACTCCATTCTAATAATAATTATTTTATATACAAAAAATGATTGGTGTCGTTACCACAAGTAGGGTCGTACAATATATAATTGTTGTCAATTTTTTTTACACAACATTAATAAACATATGATAATATTTTTGTATGTTTATTAATAAAAATATTAGGACAAACGTTATACTTGGTCCTTAAGTTCTCATTTAAAATCACTTTAGTTTTTAAGTTCATTTCTTTATTTTAGCATCTCTAAACTTTGAGTTTTGTCTCAGTTTGGACCCTCAAACCATCTTATGGCCAAAATGTTGACTTTTTGAAGGGTAAAATGATCAATGTGAGTTTGAATATTGTATCACTTTAGTCTCACAAGTTTGTAAAATTATCAAATTAGTCATTTTTTTGGAAAAAAAAAAAAAACTGTTTTTGCTAAATTTTTATATGGAAAATATGATGTAATAATCTTGTATGAAAAATAAAAACTTTAAACTCTTGTAAACATAACAATAACACATTGCTTAACTTAAAATAAAATTTTCTCTTTTTTTCATTTTAAAAGTGATAAAAAAAAACAATGTTTGTTAAATATTTGGTGGATTTTGAACAAAAAGTTGGTAGCATGTACTTTTTATTAAATTATTTGGTGGATTTCAAATATATATAAAATTTATGTTAAGAGGTTTTTATAGAACTTTTTCTATAAAATGAAATTTCTATAAGAACCTCTTCAAATGAATTATATATTATATATATATATATATATGTATGTATGGAATCCACTAAATAATCTAGTTAAAAAGCATAATCAATCAATTTTTTATTCAAAAACTCAAATATTTAATAAATATTGTAATGTATAACTATTTTAGGCTTATCCTTACCTCTTGAAAAAAAAATTACTAACTTAGATTTTTTTTATTATATTTTCCGATTAGATTATTTTTACAAAATTTATTCATAATTTTATTTTTTAACTACTAAAAAAAAAGAGGCTGTTTATTTTTCTTTTATGCTCATAAGATTTATAGTTTTTATTATGTACATAATTAGATAATTACAAAATACTAGCATAAAAAATATAAAAAAGTTTTTTTTTTCATTTAAAAAATAATTAATTTGAAAAGTTTACAAACTTAAAGGACTAAAGTGATAAAATAACACTTATTGACCATTTTAACCCCTAAAGAATCAAAATTCGGCCACATTTTCGTCAAAAAATGGTCAGAACAACCAAACTGAGATAAAACTAAAATTTAAGGATACTAAAGTCAAAAATAAATTTGAGAGATTAAAGTAATTCAAAACGAAAACTTAAAGAACCAAACAAAGCATTTATCAAAAATATTAACTTTATTAGTAAAATCTTTCTTTTGGTCCCACCACATAGGGACATTATCACTATAGGTCCCGTGCTTGACGGACTCAACACTTGTGGTCCCAAAATTATAATTATTTAATAGCATTTCCTATTCTGTTAACCTTTAACAAAAGTGGCATGTGATTAGACACGTGCCGTTAGTCAACTGTCAGGGTGCCAAAAGAAACCCCCCCTTGAGCCATTAGTGCAGCTTTTTGGGGGGGAAAATTGGCGCCAACTCCTCCTTCTAGCCTATCTATACATATAAAAAAAGCCACAACATTCTTCTCCCTCTTAAAAACAAAATATTACACAACATTTTCATCGTTTTTCATCACTCTAGCTTGAAAGCAACATGCCGAAAGATATCAGAAATATCTCAAAATGCTTCAAATATTGAATGCTACTGACATAAAGTTGCTCATTTGAAGACTTTGTGGATAAGTGACAATTTAGGTAGAATGTTTTACAGTTGTTCTTTGAGAAGAGGTAGAGGTGGACGTGGATTTTTTATGTGGTTTGATCCACCAATTTGCACAAGAGCTACCGTAATAATTTCTAGCTTGTTGGGCCGACTGAATTTGCAAGAGGAAGAAATTCAAAAATTGCGTCATAGAAATCAAATTTTGATTTCTGTAATGATCGGTTTTTTTTTTTTTTTTTCTATTGTTATGTATGTTGGTAGTTTGAACAATTTGGTTACTATGGATTATTTGATGTTCTTATATATTACTAGTTGACGTTTTAGTAATGGTCAATTATGTGTAAAGGACTAATGGAGATGCCTTTTTTGTAACTAAATCTAGTTTATGTTGTCTTTAAATTGTAAGCACAAGTCATACAAACTTAAACAACCAAAACCCTGTTGCACTGAAACTAAAGATCATAATCCATTAATAATATGTGTTGTAAAGTGCCACTTTACATCCCTAAAATGTACCAAGAATAACCACTTTACATCCCCCAAAAGTGTGACAAAAGCTGCAGCATTTTTATCCTAAAATCATCCCAAAACCTGCTACCAGAAAAGCATACTTACAGGTAAATAAATGGCAACCAACCATACTTACACCAATATAGTTGAGCAAAACTAATACATGCATCCAACCATACATACATCCAACTACATTTAAGCAATAATAAACATCTTACTTTTCCTTCTTATCTATTTTCTTCTTCTTTTTAGTTGCAACAACTGTTGTACTTAAGTTTGTTATTGTCACAAACTTCTTTCCTCCTTTTGTGAGACAACGAGCCTCCAGTACCATAAGTTTTGGTTCACAGTTGAGCATTGTGTAAACTTCTGGAACATTGGTTGACTTTCCTGCAAAAGATGCATTTTAAATGAGATTAACATGGATCAATTTTTACCATTGCAATGGTAATTGACTGAGATGGTGCAACATTTGATTGAAAGGATGACACAATGAACTTAGATCTTGTAGTATTTTGTGACTATACACAAAGTAATGTTAGTTTCAAATTTAAAGTTAATGTCAATACATATATTTAAGCTTACATCAAGATTTGCAGAAAGTTGTTCAATTTACCCAGCTGCATGGATTTCCTTGTCTGTACATAAAATTATATTAAAGTTAATAATATCAATAGTAAATTGTATAGTTTTTTTTTAAATTCTTACATTCTTTTTGTGGAGTTTTTACAGCAATTACTGTTTGTTGGATGGTTCAGGAGGTCCTTTTCCTTGCTTGCATAGAATATAAGACCAACAATCAATTATCTGAGTAGAATTAAATGAAACTTCAAAAGATATGAGACCTACAGTTATCTTGTTGGACTATTCTGCAGCACTTGGCTCATAAGGATGCCATTTTCTTCCTTGCATAGCCCTTTTGATTGTTGCATGTCCCTCCACAATAATGACACATCACTTTGTATGGTTGTCTCTTCAATTTGGTGGTCTGATTCTCCTGCCTCTTATCCTTATTTTGCCCTTGTTGGATGGCTCATTAGGCTCCAATCTTCTAGCTCTTGCAAGCCTTCCTACATCCCTTCCAAAGTTGACAACAAACCTAGCACAATCATAACAGGACACTTCATAATGCCAATCATCTAACTTGATTGGTATGCAAGAAATAGCTTTGTCAATGTTTTGTTCATAATTTTTTTTTTTTTAGGATAGATTTTTTTGTCTTGCCATTTTTTCTTGCCCTATCTCTCAAAATTGATAGTGTTGTTATCATCCATTGGATCCATTCAAGCATGGTCATGATTGGTTTCTCCCCAGCCTCTAGAATGTTACTATTAAATGCCTCACAAATATTGTTTAACAGCATATCACACTATGAAAAATAATTAAATTGTGACTTGCTCTAATGTGCTGGAGGCTTGTCACTCAGCCACTCAAAAACTTTGGGATCTAGTTCAACCAATTCCTCCATTCTGAAATTAAATTCATCGTTGTTGCCTTTGCAACATTCCACAACCCTTTTTTGAAACCTAACCCTCTAAATCTAGCAGTATGTTGTCATGTAGGTGCCCAACACAGAATCTATTATCTGTCTCAGGTAACATACTCTCAAATACACGAATCAACCCCTTCTGCATATCACTTATAAAAATATATGTGCCATCCCTCACAATATGCTTGTCAATTATCTTTCTAATGCAATGCAAATTTCTAAGTTTTATATGTTATTTCTACAATATTAGTTGAATTAAATTCAATTTTAATTATAAAGTAGTTATGACCAATTTCATAAACAAGTTAAGTTACAGCTTATTGTATATAAAAAAAGACAAAAGTATTTATTATTACAAGTATATGGCTCATTAAGATGGTTGTACATTCATAGATAATTAATATGTATGAAATTTTTAGTATGGAGATATAATTTTCATTGTGCACGAATAAACATAATTCATTAATGTGTAAGTATGAGATAATATTTACAATATCAACATAAGACAACTATTTCGAGAAATTAAATAGATAATGGTTTATATATTAATAATATAAATAATCTCTCTTCTGTTTTAAACTTTGCACTAAAAAATCTTTCTTGAGTCATCATATATTTAGGAAACTTTTGAATAACAATGTATGTACAACAAAATTCTAATTTCTAATTAACTTAATAATTAGCTAATGATAACTATTCTTGTGCTGAGGGGGTGCACCCTCTTGCTTTCATGTCTGATGCCCTTGTCGGTGATGACTTTGTTTAACAGAAATATATATTCCATTTCTCCTTAAAAAAAATAATAATAATAACAATAAAAAACTTCTCTGGCTATCTTTATTGATGCTTAGTGTTTTAATATGATTTCACATAAACACTCGGTTTTAAACAAATTACAAAAATTGAGACTTATTATATTTGGATAAGTATGTAACTCCGGTTCATAACACATTATTTCACAATATATGAAAAAAGAAGAAAGAGAGAGAGAAAAGAAGAGGAAAAAACATTCCCACATATCAAATCTTGGAAAAAAAATGCAATGCCAATTGTAAAAATTTTAAAAATCTTTATTTTAAAAATCAAAAGTAAAAGCAAATGGATATGTTACATATACAAGTTGAGCATTTACCATTTCTAAGTTAGAACTTCTCATAAAATTTATATTTAATATGAATGATTAAACAAAAAAGAATGAATCTTGGAGCAAAAGTATTTTTTCCAAAAAAAAAAAAAAAAAACAGAGAAGCACAAAGAAAGAAAGAAAGAAAGATCAGCCATGCATGTTGCGCTCTTGAAGGTACTTTTGAAGGTGGTGGTGGTTGTGGAAGAAGTGGTGTCGGCACATTAAATTAAATGGCTCGAAAAGAGCATACCATTAACCTTCAAGCACCTATTGAAGTAGTCTTTCCCTGCATCGTTTCCATCTATAATGTGAAAGTCTAAATATGTTAGAGCTCATACAAAACCGTAAAATACAATTAAAGATTGAATGTAGTTGAAGCGCTAAATAAGAATGTACATTGCTTCCATCATTTGAGTTATATGCCATAGTTTCTAGTGCGCACAATGTGTCGTGTGGAGGATGTGTGTGTGAGAGATACCAAATAGTAGAGAGTGAAGACAAAAATAAGAGTATGAGCAAACAAATGATACGTAATTATCCATATGTGTGTTTTGATAGTAGAGTAGCTTTTTTGGTTTGTTGGAATCTTCATGGTAGACATATATATCACAAGCTGCAAATCAGCATTATACCTAATTAACATTGGTTATAAATAAAACCTATTACAGTTACAAATGACGTCATTAAATTTGTTATTTTTTCAAAATTTAATAATTTAGACAGTCTCAACTTGAGTTGGTTTTTTAACCCAATCTTACATGAACAGTTAGATGTGTTAACAAATTTCCAAAGTTGAGATTTTATTGTTTGGATGGGCATGCAACTCCCATTCATGTCTCATTAGAGTTACAGATAGAGAGAGAGAGATAGTTTGGAGAAGGCCAAATTTGATTTATTTATTTTTTTCTATAAGTAAAGAGATTGTGTTAGTGTTTTCAATATTCAGAAATTATCAATTTTAAGTGTGATTTTGATGATTGTCGAGTTATTAGATTTGAACCATACTTTCTAAAAATTGCATATAATGAATTGGAGAAAAACATGACCTAAACTGGCCCAACCTCCACAACATTCACTCCTATCCTTTACTATAATAATTTGAATTAAACTTTTCTATTACACTATACATTTGCAGAAAAAATGATTCAATAATTCATATGGCAAAATATAATTGATCATCTTTTTTATTTGTTTATAAACATGCAAATTTACTTATATTGTTCCTCAATGAATAGGCCTATTAATTAATGAAAATATTATTTAATTAAATATTGAGCTTTTCTCTTAGAATTTGTTATACCAAACATGTCACCCTCATTAATTCTTTTACTCTTCATATTCGATGGATGAATACCACAATTGCCATTGAATTCACAATTACACAAATGACTTGAAGTCATTTACACAGTAGCGAAATTGTAGCTTGACGGCAGGTTTTGTTGTAAAATAAAAGGCAAAATCAGGCCTTCCATGACATAACATAACAGACATCGAGTTTTCCAAACATAGAATTGAATTCCGGAAGATTCCAAAACCCTAGGTGCAGTTAGATCCCTTTTGTCCTTTGGGAAGATCCTTCGGCTTGCTCCTGCAAGAGTTGAATCTTGATTATTAGTTGATATAAGCGGACCAATAAACATAAAATAAAAGGGTAAGAATGATTTGTAAATCATGAGCCAAACTATTTTTTTATATTTCTTTTTGGCTTTTATGAGCAGTGGACGAGAGTTTTATTTAATTTTTAATTTATGGAACATATGAGATGAATTGATTAATAAATAAACGTTTATGTGTGTGTTGATTTTGATTTGTCAAAAATTCTTCATTGTAGATATATCAAGAATGAAGAGGTAATTCAAGATAAGCTACAAATAAATATAATATTTAATTAACTTTGGTCTTAAAATAAAAATTTTATAGTAAATAATGGCATTACCAAATTTATTAATTAGGTTAAATCTTTAACAATTTCGCTTAAAGTTTTTACTTGAAGCTTAGCTTTTTGACCAAATTCACATGAACACTCAACTTTCAAAAAAATTCCCAAAATTCAAACTTTATTATTTGGATAAGCCTATAACTCACATCCGCAAATTATTAGTATTCACCATTATATTAAATAAATAAAAAGTATAGAGAGAGAGAGAGAGAGAGAGGGAGAGAGAGAATCATAAGATAGAGAAGAATGGATCTTTCCCATAGATCGAATCGTGTACCCCCCAACCAAGAGAGAAAGAGTGTGACGGAGAGTCTTAAAATGGAGAAAAAAGAATCTTTTCCACAAATCGACTCTCATATAAAAAACAACAAATTAAGAAAGTCAATTTTGATTTTATCGAAAAGCTTATCTCAAAATTCAAAAGGAAAACAAAGGCTTGTGTTACACTTTCAAATCTGAGCAGTTACAAATTTGAAGTTAGTATTTCTTATAAAATTTATATTTAGAATAAAAGATCTAAACGAATGAAGAAGATCAAACAACACATCAGGAGAAAAAAAAAGAAAAAAGAGAAACAAAAAGAAAGAAAGTGAGATATGCCATACCTGTTGCACTTTTGAAGGTAGTTGCTGTGATGGGGATGGGGGAGGGGAGGGGGAGTGGGAGGGGATGGCGGAGGTGATTCCGGAAAATTAAAATCAAGTGGCTCCGGAAAGAGCACACCGTTAACCCTCCAACTGCCGAACAAGTAATCTCTCTCCAGTACTGGTTCTATCTACATGGTGAAAGTTAACATATGTTAGAGCTGAAAACTGTAAAACACAATTGAAAACTAATAAGATTGAATCGTTAAATAAAGATCTACATTGCATCTTTCATTTGTGCTCTGCTCCATTTTTTCCTGTAAACACGAAGATTCTTTGAAAAAAGTGTGTATATAAGAGAGCGAGCGAGCGAGAGAGAGAGAGAGAGAGAGAGAGAGAATGGAGAAGACAACCGATAGGTAATTAATTATATATGTGAGTGCGAGTGTGAGCGTGTGTATGTGGAAATATACATAGAGTGAATATAATAGGGACAATTCTGACAATTTGATTTAGTGATACTTACACTAGCTTATATAAGATATTTTCAAAATAAACAGTATGGATGATGCCATGTCAACATATTGAACTGATGCCGCAATGATTTCACCGTTTGATATAAAACACCAAATATTGGTATATGTGTTTTAAAATATAAATTCTTACGGATCCTAGATATTTATAATGCAATTGCTAATGTACAAAAGATTTAAAATAGAAGAAGAAAAAAATCAAAAAAAATAAGAGATAAACGCAACTTTAATAGAGAATATTTTTATTTATGACACATGAAATTTTGTCCAATTTTGCAATGTTTATAATGTGGCAATTTGAATAACATAATCTAATTAAATAATGAAAAAATTTTACCATAGAATAAAACAAATCCACCATAATGTTTTATAGACCAAAGCTACTCACCAATTTACCACATGAATTTTAAATATAGTAAATATATACATCATAAAAAGAGTTTTTCATAATACCCTACAAAGTGCTGGCAATTTAAGATGTATTTAGAAATAATAGGCCCATTGTTGAGATTTATTAATGATACATGATTAAAATTAATGTGTACAACCATCATTTTGTATTTTCTATTTCTGTTATTATGGTGTGGATACTAAATTAAACATGATGGTCTATGGTCTAGCCGGTGCAATACAAAGTTTCAAGTTTTGGGTGTAATTATTTATATATTAGTAAAAGAATAAATTCATCTTGAAGTAAAAAGTAGTTATTGATTATTTCCCCTAAGTAAATTCAGCTACAATTTAGTTACATATTGAAACGGACAAATGTATTAATTATTAGAAGTATATGGATCATTAATATGGTCGTGCATTCATAAAAAAATAATATGCAGTTTCATAATATACGAAACCTTTAGTAAGAACATGCAATTTTTGTCATGTGTAAATATGTTATTTTCTCGGTGTACGGATGTGCATAATTAATTTATGTCTAGATATGAGATTTGCATAAGAGATAGAGACATTAAATAAATGATGATTTTTATTTTTATGATATAAATAAATCTTTCGTTTCTCTTTTTGTTAGACTTAATACTAAGAGATTTTTCTTGTGTCATCGGAAATTTTCAAAAAACATATGAACCACAAATTTAAATTTTTATCCCACTTTGCAAAATTCGAAACTTCCATCTCATTTGAAAAAGGGTAAAGGGCGAGGCACAGTGCTAATATGAGATGTGTGTTAAATTTCAGGCGATTCTCTATTATCTGCCCCCTTTTATTATCATATTTTTACCAACAATTAGTTCCAAGTCTCTTCACAAAAATGTGGAAATTCTCAAGCTTTGTTTCACAATTTCATAAATATTAAATAATTATAAATTTTTCCTCCCACTAAATATTAAAAAACCACTTATTCATTATTTCATTTGTTTTAATTAATGAAACCTGTTATATAAACATTATTTATTATAAAAAATTAATATTTTATTTAATTAAAATACTATATTATAAATATGGAAAAAAATACCAACTTTGATATTTATTTTTGCTCAACTAATGATACTTGCTAATATTTTTGTTAATGTTGTGTACAAAGGATTAACACAACATGCACTAACCTAAAATCTTAATTATTGATTAATTATAAATTTTATATTTTATTAATACTGTGTACAAATAAACGATGCAAATTATTTTGTGTGACTTTGTTCGGAGTAATGACGCCTTTTTTTTAATAATTAATACTAGGGTGTATTTTTAATAAAAATTAAATGTTTAATTAAATTTAATGTTTTATTGTTGTACGAAAAATTAACAACAAATATACAGTGTTATTTTTCTGAAAGTTACAATATCGTCCAATTTTTCTGATTTTACAAGTTTGACCCTCTTTTTATTATATATGTCTCAATTCGGAAAAGTATTTAAATAATACTAAAAAATAAATTTATAAATGTATTGTCGTTGGAACATGTCTAGTAGACTCCATTCTAATAATAATTATTTTATAAAAAAAAATAACTGGTGTCGTTACCACAATATATGATTTTTTCAATTTTTATACACAACATTAATAAACATGTGATATTATTTTTGTGTGTTTATTATTAATGTGGATGTCAATTCTATGTACACAATATTCATAAAATTATTAAGATAAATGTTATACTTGGTCCCTTGTGTGCTCATTTAAATTCACTTTAGTCCTCAAGTTCATTTTTTTATTTTAGCATCTCTAAACTTTAATTTTTCTCTTAGTTTGGTCCGTCAGACATCTTTCGATAAAATATGGGTGGATCGGGCGGAGTTTGACTTTTTGGAGGGTAAAATGATCAATTTAAGTTTGAATATGTATCACCTTAGTCTCATAACTTTGTAAAATTATAAAATTAGTCCTTTTTTAGAAGGAAACTATTTTTCTTATATTTTTATATGAAAAATATGATGCAATAATCTTGTATGAAAAATAAAAATTTTAAACTCTTGTAATATAACAATAACACATTACTTAACTTAAAATAAACTAGTCTCCTTTTTTTCAATTTCAAAAGTGACAAAAAAAAATCAAAATTATAAATAAGTTTTATAAAAATTATCTAATCTAAAAATGTAATAAAAAATCTAAAAAAATCTTAGGAGTTAAAGAAATGTCCAATAAAATTAAATTTTAACAATGTTTATTAAATATTTGGTGGATTTTTGAACAAAAATTTGGTAGAATGTAATTTTAATTAAATTATTTGGTGAATTTTAAATATATATAATATATATATATATATATATAATTCATTTTAAGAGGCTTTTATAGAACTTTTTCTATAAAATGGAAGTTCTATAAGAACCTCTTAAAATGAATACATATATATATATATATGAAATCCACTAAAAAAATTTAGTTAAAAAGCATAATATACCAACTTTTTATTCGAAAATTCAAGCATTTAATAAATATAGGTATAACTTTTTTAGGCTTATCTTTAACTCTTGAAATAAAAAATTACTGACTTGGAATTTTTTTATTATATTTTTTGAATAGATAAGTTTTATAAATTTATTCATAATTTTATTTTTTTTAACTACTAAAAAAGAGGTTGTATGTTTTTAGTTAAACAATATCTTACTTTTATATTCATAAGAGTTTAAAGTTTTTATTATGTACATAATTACAAAATACTAGCATAAAAAAATACAAAAAATCGTTTAAAAAAGAATTAATTTGAAAAGTTTACAAACTTTAGGGACAAGTGATAAAATAACACTTATTGACCATTTTAACCCCTAAATAATCAAAATTAGGCCACATTTTTCGTTGAAAATGGTCAAAACGACCAAACTGAGATAAAAGCTAAAGTTTAAGGATACTAAAGTTAAATGAATTTGAGGGATTAAAGTAATTCAAAATAAAACTTAAAGAATCAAATGAAGCATTTACCCAAACATTAATTTTGTTAGTAAAATCTCTCTTTTGGTCCCACTAGATAGGGTTATTATCACTTTTGGTCCCGCACTTTACGGACTCAACACTTTTGGTCCCAAAATTATAATTTTTTAATAGCCTTTCCTATTCTGTTAACCTTTAAGAAAATCGGCGCGTGATTAGACACGTGTCATTAGTCAACTGTCAGGGTGCCAAAAGAAATCCCCCTTGAGCCATTAGTATAGCTCTTTGGAGGAAAAAAAAATGGCGCCAACTCCTCCTTCTAGCCTATCTCTACATATAAAAAAGCCACAACATTCTTCTCTCTCTTGACAACAAAATATTACACAACATTTTCATCGTTTTTCATCACTTTAGCTTGAAAGCAATAAGCCAAAAGATATCAAAAATATCTCAAAATGCTACAAATATTGAATGCTACTATCACAAAGCTGCTCATTTGAAGATTTTTTGTATAAGTAACAATCTAGGTAGAAGGTTTTACAGTTGTTCTTCGAGGAGAGGTAGAGGTGGACGTGGATTCTTTATGTGATTTGATCCACCAATGTGCACAAGAGCTACCATAATAATTTCTGGCTTGTTGCGCCGACTGAATTTGCAAGAGGAAGAAATTCAAAATTTGCGTCATAGAAATCAAATTTGGTTTCTATAATGGTTTTTTTTTTTTTTTTTTTTTTTTTATGTATGCCGGTAGTTTGAACAATTCGATTACTATGTATTATTTGATGTTCTTATATATTACTAGATGACGTTTTAGTAATGGTCAATTATGTGTAAAGGACTAATGGAGTGCCTTTTTTGTAACTAAATTGATTTTATGTTGTCTTTAAATTGTAGCACAAGTCATGCAGATTTAAACAACCAAAACCCTGATGCACTGAAACTAAAGATCATAATCCATTAATAAAATGTGTTGTAAAGTGCCACTTTAAATCCCTAAAATGTTCCAAGAATTACCACTTTACATCCCCCAAAAGTGTGCCAAAAAGTGCAGCATTTTTATCCTAAAATCATCCGAAAACTTGCTGCCAGAAAAGCACACTTACATCTAAATAAATGGCAACCAACCACACTTACACCAATATAGTTGAGCAAAAACAATGCATGCATCCAACCATACATACATCCAACTATATTTAAGCAATAATAAGCATCTTAATTTTCCTTCTTATCTATTTTCTTCTTCTTTTTAGTTGCAACAACTGTTGCACTTAAGTTTGTCACTGTCTTTCCTCCTTTTATGAGACAAGGGACTCCAGTACCATAAGATTGGTTCATGGTTGAGCATTGTGTAAACTTCTGGAGCATTGGTTGACTTGCCTGCAAAAGATGCATTTTAAATGAGATTAACATGGATTAAAAAACCGAATATATGTTGCAGCAATCAATTTTTACCATTGCAGTGGTAATTGACTGGGATGGTGCAACATTTAATTGAGAGGATGACTCAATAAACTTAGATCTTGTAGTTTTTTGACTATACACAAAGTAATGTCAATTTCAAGTTTAAAATTAATATCAATTACATTATACTTAAGCTAACATCAAGATTTGCAAAAGTTGTTCCATTTACCCCACTGCATGGATTTCCTTGTCTGTACATAAAATATATTAAAGTTAATAATATCAATATTAAATTAAATAATTTTTTTAAAAGCTTTACATTCTTTTATGGGGTCTTTTCAGTAATTACTGCTTGTTGCATGGTTGAGGAGGTTCTTTTCCTTGCTTGCATAGAATATAATACCAACATCAAATAATTGAGTAGAATTAAATGAAACTTCAAAAGATATGAGACTTACTGTTATCTTGTTGGACTGTTGTTATAATATACAAAATAAAATAATAATAAAATCACTAATTAATAAAATAAAAAATTTATACTAATTGACAAATATTTTATCAGCCTATGAAACAAAAATTGATGATAAAAAATTTCGATCTTACATAATCTCATGGAATAAAAATTGATAGTAAAAAAAATAAAAACTAATGAAAAAAATTCAAACATGAGAAATTTCATAAACTCATAAAGTTGATAAATAAAAACAATTATAATTAACACAAAAACATATATTTCATGTACTCATGAAACAAAAATTGATGATAAAAAAATGTAAAAGCAATGAAAAAATTTCAATATGTGTCATGAAATGAAAATTGATAATAAAAAAATTAAATTCAATGAAAAAAATTGAATATAAGAAATTTCATATTCTCATAAAAAAATAATTATATTTAACACAAAATCATATATTTCATGAAGTCATGAAACAAAATTTGATAATAAGAAAAAACTAAAAAGCAATTAAAAATTTGATCTTTCATGATCTCATGAGATGAAAATTGATTGTAAAAATAAAAATCAATGAAAAAGTTCGAACATAAGAAGTTTCATGAACTCATATAAAAACGATGAATACATTAAACAAAAATGATTATAATTAACACAAAATCATATATTTCATTAACTCATGAAGTAAAAATTGATATGAAAAAAATTTCGATCTTTCATAATTTCATGAAACAAAAATTGATAATAAAAAACTAAAAATTAATGAAAAAAAAAATCAAACATTAGAAATTTCATGAACTCATAAAAAAATGATAAATTCAAAGTGAATAAAAAGGATTATAATTAACACAAAACTCATATATTTCATCAACTCGTGAAATAAAAATTGATAATAAAAAGTTAAATAGCAAATAAAAAATATCCAATCTATAAATAAAATACACAGCATGATGCTCCATAGCATGTACACAAGTTCATCAAAGACCTAATAAATTCTACTATCCTATGGGGTGAAATTGCCACAGAGGAGGATTGAGAGATCGAGATTATTTATTTCAGTAATTGAAATATAGCCACAGATTAATCATAAGATATAATAAAAAAAAACTTCTCACCAACATCCCAAACAATGAAGGTGATATTTTTGTACTCAATAGTCTCCACATTGAAGTCTGTAAGTCCAGAAAAGAAAAATGAATTTTGAAGAGCAGCTCAACTTTAAATATGCAAATCAAATTAACACAATATAAAATTGTACACCATCGCATCATTTTTTTAAATGTTAAAATTAGTTTTTTTATTATCTATTCTATCTATCTGTATTTATATTTTCTATATCCATATCTAAACTATAAAAAAAGAAAATGACATTGAACTAATAATATAACTAACTTATTCAAGTTCTTAAATTTTATTTTAACTGATAAATTAATTTATTTTCTTTTCTTTCTTTTTTAAATTTAATATATTGATTTTTTACTCTTATATAATATATTTTAAAGTGTGAAGAATTATTTATTATATGCACGCAGAGACGTCGTGTCACATTTGGCTGGTATCATATAAATATACAGAGAGATGAAACTATGAATAGGTGTAGTAAGAATGCTTTAGAATAAACAGAGAAAAGGTGCAAGATTTGATGTGCCTGCCTCTGTTCCGCACTTAACAATCCCTTTTCTATGCCTATGTCTAAACAAACTAAAAAATACTTAACTAACAGCAAACACAAATAATAAACATCAATATTTATACATATATAGAGGCAAAACAAAAATTATATATAGGGAGAGAGAGAAATATTAACCTTTGGCCAAGAGATAGAGAGAGAAAAAGAGAGAGACAAAGAGAGAGTGGTGGCTGATGGTGGGCGACGGCGACGGGCGGTGGTAGGTTGCAGCAACATGCAGAGAGAGAAGAGAGAGAGGTGGGGTTAGGGATTTTGGGGAAAGAAATGAAGTGAAATTCATCCAAAATAATTTATTAAAATTTTTATCACTTTAAAAAAATTAGAAAAGATTATGAAAAATACATCTACGGCACCAAATTGCATAAATCAATTATTAACATTTTTATTACAGCTCAATTGAATTACATAAAAAATAAAAAAATATATGTATATCATATGTTTAAAGAAGAAAGACGAAAATTCAACGTTCATACTTATGAGACTGTTTTTGTAATCAACTATCATTACACTAAATCATTCGAGGGAAGCAGTCAATTTTAGATCTGACTATTTGATGTGATCACATTGATGTTATATTATTGTACTTGAAGTATCAAGTCAATCCAAATTACAGATATCAATATATTGTATTTGAAAAATTAGACTATTATTAAAGGACGAAACACGACGCCATGTTGGGACGAGATGAACAACTATCCCAAACTCCGTCCCAAATATAATTAAAAGGTCCCAAATTCTGTCCAAAAATTATTTATTAAAATTATTTATCAATTTGAAAAATTATAAAAACTACATTTACGGAACCAAATTGTGTACATCAATTATTAATATTTGTATTACAACTCAATTGAATTGCGCAAAAATTAAAAAAATAAAATACATCATATGTTTACTAAGAAAGAATACAATAATTCAATATTCATACTTAAAAGACTGTTTTTGTAATCAACCATCATTACACTAAATCATTTGACAAAAGCAGCCGAATTTAGATCTAACTGTTAGATATAATCACATTGATGTTATATTACTGTAATTGAAATTTCAAATCAATCCAGATTACAGATATCAATATATCGTATTTGAAAAGTTAGTTTATTATTAAAAGACGAAATGGGATGCCACATTGGGACGAAATTGGGGACGAGAGAGGAACAACTGTCCAAAACTTTGTCCCAAATTTTTTAGATTTTTAAAATTTTAACCTGCCAGAATTTAAATTTGGTACGCACGTTAGGACAATTTTGGGATGGTATGGGACAAACATTGAATTTAATTTGAATTTAAATTTTTTGCAACTTTTAGGTTGTAGCGGGAATATGAAAATTATCTGGCCGGTCATTGGGGAACACAGTTTCAATTTTCATCCAAAATATTTAAATCTATTTTTTTTAAGATGAGTTCAAAACTTCAGGGGAGGTCATTTTAATTTACCCTATAATTAATAGGAGATTAAATTTAAAACATATAAGAATATTAGATTCTTTTGTATTTCAAAAATTAAATTGCTAATTTGGTACCACTATTTAAACAATATAAAAATATAAAAACATTAAATATGTTAATTACTGTCAAAAAATGTGTATGGATTAATTTTAATTATAATTTAAGTTATATTTAAAAATTTTAATTATGTAAAAGTAATTTTATAGTTTTTTATTTATTCATGCATTTGTTACATAATTAAATAGTTTTATATATATGTATCATCTAGACTGCAAGAAAGTAAAAAGAAATAAATAGCACCGACTAATATTAAAGATATATGATTCTATACATATGGTGGGTTGTTCATTTACATTCAACAAATAGATATGGAAGTGGAGAATATATATGTTATAATCAATTAAGGAAATTATTAATGTTGTCAATTTGCCATTAGTACTTACCATTAATGTTTGCCTGCCAATTAAGTATTTTTACAATTAAAAAATTCTAAATTCTAATTAAATGTGCAATATAAGTGAAAAAATGTTAGAACATGAAATATTTTGCTTTTTCACATTTAAACCTCAGAGGTCTTAGATGTAATTTTCCAAACTATAGAATTTGTATGTGTAATTATACCAAACCTTAGAAGAGGAAAGTGTAATTATCCCTTAAGCTTTTAATTTGGTTAAATCTTTAACAACTTCCCTAACAGTCTTCACCTTAAGCTTAGTTTTTTTATCTAATTTCACATGAACACTCAACTTTTAACAAATTTTCAGACTTTATTATTTGGATGAGTATGTAACTCTCCTCCATAAATCATTAGTGTTCATCAATATATTAAAGAATAATAATAAATAAGTAAATAAAGATGAGAGAAGGAATCTTAAGATGGAGAAGAATGAATCTTTCCCGCATATCAAACCTTGTCCCCCCCCGGACGCCAACCAAGAGAGAAAGAGTGTGGTAGAGAGTCGTAAAATGGAGAAAAAAGAATCTTTTCCATAAATCGAACCCCATATAAAAAGTAAAAAATTAAGAAAGCCAATTTTGATTTTTTTGAAAAGCTTATTTCAAAATTCAAAAAGAAAAACAAAGGGTTTGTGTTTACACTTTCAAATCTAAGCACTTACAAATTTGAAGTTATACTTCTTATAAAATTTATATTTAAAATAAAAGATACAAACAAATAAAGAAAAAAATACATCATTTAAAAAGAAAAAAAAAAGAGAAACAAAAAGAAAGAAAGTAAGATTTGTCATGCATGTTGCACTCTTGGAGGTAGTTGTTGTGATGGGGATGGAGGAGGGGATGGCGGAGATGGTGCCGGAAAATTAAAATTAATTATCTTTGAAAAGAGCGCACCATTAACTCTTCAACAATTATACAAGTAATCTCTCTCTAGTACTGGCTTCATTTACAAGGTAAAAGTTAACATATGTTAGAGCTTATAAAACTATAAAATACAACTGAAAACTAAAAATTGGATTGTTGAGCAAAGATCTACATTGCTTCTTTCATTTGAGTTCTACTCCATTTTTTCTTGTGAACATGAAGAGTTCTTTGAAAAATGTGTGTTGAGAAATCAATGCTATTGAACATAAGAAGAAAAGGAACACAAGATTTTAATGAGGTTCGGCAATGTGCCTACGTCCTCGGAGTGGTGCGGCTGTTGTATTTTTTTATTTCGAAGAAAATCATCTCTTCTAGGTTACAAATACAATATATATATATATGTATACATAAATATATAAGTAACCTAATCTATGGTACATTTATCAAATTGACCCTGTACCATACCTAATAGTGTGTGTAAAGAGAGAGAGAGAGAGAGAGAGAGAGAGAGACGGAGAAGACAAAAATAATAAGATGACCAAAGAACGCGCGCGTGTGTGTGCTTTTGTGTGTGTGTGTGTGTGTGTGTGTGTGTGTGAGAGAGAGAGAGAGAGAGAAAAGAGAGTAGTGAATGGAGAAGACAAAAATAATAGGATGAGCAAGTTGGTAGGTAATTAATTATGTACGTGAGTGTGATTGTTTGTAAATATACATAGAGCGAATACTAATGAATAAAAAGACGATTTAGCGATATTTGATTCTGACTTCCCAAGAGCTTCCGATTGCACAGTCGAGACAACTACGGGTTCTCTACCCCTATGAGAATGGAGCCACAGAAGTTTTAGCAATATTTACAGTGGCATATATAAGATGTTTACATAATACAATTGCTAACTTACAAAAGATTCAAAATCTAAGAAGAAAAAAATCAACAACCAGAGATAAACCCAATTTTAATAGAGAAATATAACATTGTGTCCAAATTCGAAACATTTATTGTGTTGCAATTTGAATAGCATAATCTAATTAAATAATTGAAAATTTACTATTGAAAGCATGTATAATTAATTTACCACATGAATAGTAAATTATGTAAATCATAAAATCTCTTTTACATAATACCCTAAAAAAGTACTGGCAATTTAAGAGATATTTATAACTAATAGGCCTACTGTTGAGATTAATGATCATCATTAAAATTAATGTGTACAGACTGCATTTTGTATTTTCTATTTTTGTTATTGTGGTGTGAATACTAAATTAATCATGATGGTCTATGGTCTAGCCTGTGCAATACAAAGTTTCTTCATATATTCGTAATTGAATAAAATTTATCTTAAAATAAAAAGTAGTTATCAATTATTTCCCTAAAGCAAATGCAACTACAAAGCATATCAAAAAGGACAAATGTATTAATTGTCAGAAGTATACGGATGATTAGTATGGTCATTCATTCATAAATAATTAATATACATTTTCATATATATACAGAATCGTCAGTACGAACATGCAATTTTTGTCGTGTGCGAATATGTAATTTTCTCTGTGTATGAATGTGCATAATTAATTTATGTCTAAATATGAGATTTGTATAAGAATATGGAGAATTAAATGTGCGGTGATTTTTATTTTTAATATATACAAATAAATCTTTCATCTTTTTCTTAACTTTGCACTAAAAGTTTTTTTTATTAATATTAAACTATATACTTCGGTGCTTTTATAAAACGCGATAAATCGGATTTGACATATCCAACTCGATTCAGGATCGAGGCCCATATCACGGACACCCGGACCCGGAACATTTTTCATTCCGAATTCTCTCTCCGGGCCATTTCCAGCACAGATTTCACTTGGAAAGAATGGTAAATTAGTCTTCCGATTGTTTGCATTTCCAATTATGCGTTTGAATTTTCGATTTCTTTTAGTTTTTGTGTTTTTGTCTTCCCCGCACGTCACGGCTTCTGCAATTTCGATTCATATGGTTATTTTGGATGCGCTTATTCGGTACTGTTGATTCATAAAGATGTAGAAGTGGCCTATCCGTTTTGTTTTGCTTGTTATCATTTGTGTGTGTTATTTGGATTATTATTTTTGTTTTATTTGTTACTCAGAGATTTAGAAATGTGAAAATGGGACTGTGTAAAATCCCAATGGTTTTATGTACACTGTAGGTTGTATACAATGCCCAACGTCATATTTCGGTCGATCTGTTTTTGCTGTAGTTGATGACAGTAATGCAAATAGTATTCATGTTGTGGAGGAGCTGAGTGCTATGCCCTTTATGATATGTTGCTCATATGATTTTCGCAGCCAACGGGCTGTGATGCGACATGCAACTTGATTGGTGTCCCGTTGCGGAGGTATTGTCCGCTTTGGCTATGTACGAGCCTCATTGATTTATCCTTAAAAAGACGCCTCACTAGGGAGAGGAGGTCTTGGGGCTTATAAGTCACTCAAGCTCCTCGTCTACAACCGATGTGAGACGTTTGTCTACATCAGGCTGTGTAACTGGTTCAAATCCATTGATATTATGTTGTCTAAAACAGTTTTTACTTGGCTCACCTTTCTCTGTTTTCCTTAGGAATTCGTGTGAGTAATGGCTAATTATCAAACAATGAAACTCCTGGAGTGAGCTTAATATGATAACTTGGTTTCCGGTGTATCCACAATACGAAGATGGCTACACTGCAATGCCTTCAGGTGTTAATATGTATTTTTACTTTGCTTGTAGGATGGGCATGATGCAGAGAATACTAAACAAAGTACTGCTGACATGACTGCATTTGTGAGTTACTAGTCTACAAACTCTTTTATATCGTTTGATTAATGTCTCAGCAATCTGTTCTATTTCTTGAAATTGTTAAGTTTATGGTTTATATTTGATATCAATGGTTTCTGGTCTGCTTTGTTAGGAGTTCGTATCTGTTTCTAGCACTTCTTTTTCAAGTTTATTTTCTTTGTGGTGAAAAAGTGTGGGTGTTCACTGACATCCATTCACATGAAGTTATTAGTAGGTTGATACTTGTGCTAACCTGTGTTATTTAATTTTTTAGGTGCAAAAACCTTCTTCAGCAAATGGTGAGTAACTAATATTAAGCTTGTTCTTGATTCATTGTATTTGGCTCGTAGCATTCTCACCAAAGTTTTTCCTGTTTCCAGCAAAGTAGGTTTCAGACAATGTCGGAATCCATCATTTTAAAAATATCCTTTTAGTAGTATAAATAATTGCGTTAGTCTAAGGAGATGATACTGATTTTTGCGTGAATAGACAATGGATATGCAATGCTGGACAAACACAGAATGCATATACAAGTTAGAACATGGCACTCACACAAGCACATCATGAAGCAATGAATTATGCAATGCTTTTAAGAGCAGATTTGGACAAAGCCCTCAAATTGATAATTCAATTTGAGCAATATCAGGTTTGTCGTTCTCGTCTGTATAAAGCTTCTAAAAGCTTGAATTCCTTAACTACATTGTACTTGATGAGATGGGGAACCGAATTGACGAGTTGGAGCACAGCATCAATGATCTTAGAGCTGAGATGGGTCAAGAAGGTTCTGCATCTCCTTCAGCTCCATTGAAGACTAGAGAAGATCCCAAGTCGGCTGAAGATAGTTAATGAAATGAGGGTACATATTTTCTCAGTTTGATGGATGTTCCTTTTGCTTGTTTTATTTGGACCTTGAAAGACAGCCATGATGGATAGCCATATTCAGCAAAATACTCAAGTGCATGGAGAATTCCAAGGTCATGGATTTCTATAAATAGAAGCATTTGGAAGAGAGAAAGATCACAACACACTTTGAAGCATTTTTCATGGACCTTGAAAGACAACCATGATGGACAGCCATATTCACCAAAAAAATTTCCCACAACACTATTTGATGTAAAATTTCTAGAAATAGGTTAATTATGAATTTTTTCAGGGTTTTGAATTTTATCAATAAGATCTAAAATTAAGGAAAACTGGTTGGTTAAAGTAGCTATTTGTTTATTACAAAAACATAATCCTGCTGAACATCCAGAACATTCATTATTTTCTTCTGAGTTAGCTACTTGAGTCTTAATTTAGTAACATTATTCAGCTTTTCTAATTTTCCCAATTACAACTTAAAAAAGATGAAAATTTGTAGTCTTTTATGGCCAATCTAAGACTCTGGGCGTACCTCAAGCTGTTTGGACTTAAAATATTAATTACATTCATTTATTTTGTTCAGTAGAACCATCGGAAAGTGGGGGAAGTTTTTTGGGGTCTCCAGACCCTTTTTATAAATAAGGAATAAATCAAATTACAACGGGAATGGTAGCTCCCTAGTCATTTAGGAAGCAAAAACGATGAGTACTATTCTCTTACAAAATTTCAATTATTTAGATTAAATTAATAAATTCTAGCTAATAAACTAAGTAAATCTAAATAAGCTATAAGTTTAATTTATGAAATTGAATAAAAAGCCCACTCCTGATCGCACACTCCTAATTACCATCACCTCATACTGAGGTTGGGCCCAAATTCTTGACGAGCCCAGCATATGTACATTGTGAGTGGCAATTCATCACATAAATCGCTTAGGGTTTTACACCCGCTGAAACTGTAATCGGGTAATTGAGTTCTCTATCAATATCATCCACTGGAGAGTTTCTGGTTTGTTCATAGTTTCATATTTTCTTGTTTCTTCACCGTTGATTTAAACGCTTCCGTGAAAATGCAACTGGAATCCGTTATATATTTTCCAAATTGTATCTTGCGTTAGCTCGTGTTGCTGTTTTTATTTTGTTTGACGCAATAGTTTTCAAGAAGGTGAAAATCTGGAAAGGAAAGAATAATCCATCTGTAGTTTAGGTTGAATTCAGGTCATAGATTGCAATTTTAGGACTCTGGGCCTTGAATATGTGTTTCCGCTATCTTAGCTGTGTTATTAATCCGGTCATTGGAAGAATTTGTTTAGTTAAGAGCTCTCTCTCTCTTATTCCCTTGCTTTTTTTACATGGAGCATTTTTTTGCTGCAATTTAGGTGGTCGTATTGTTCATTCATTGGTTGAAGACAGCTGCCAAGATGCAGAACGAAGAGGGAAAACATGGATCTCTACATTCCCCGAAAATGGTATACACACACTTTTGCGTATTTTCAAGTAGTATATGTTTTTACTTTGGATGACGATTGTGTTAAACTGCAAATAGGGATGATGTATTGTTGAATCTATTTGCTGGATGCCTCTTACTTTGGTGCTCATGCAATTTCTTGAGTTTCAGTAGCAGGAATTTTTCTGGTATTTGACTAATATTTGGAACTTGTAATCGTAGCTCGGCTACAAATAGGTTGATTACTTCCAAGGACCATGCATCAGTACAGATTAACATTGGCCATTTGGATGAGAGAGGCGTTTACACTGGTGCATTCTCTACTTTTGCCCTTTGTGGCTTCATTCGTGCTCAGGTATTTTATATATTATTGGCAGTTCAGTGTCATGCTGTTCTTATTTTAATTTTCATCTGTCAGTAGTTCAATTTGATGAATGTTGCTTTCATTTGATTACGTAAAGTATAATGCTATCTTAAGTTGTTTTTCTGTTATTGGTTTTGTTGATGCTGATCGATCTGCTTGTTTATCTTGTGAAGGAGAATTGTTTTTGATATTGCAAACTGCATCTCCTTTTCCTATTAGCTTGGGAGGACAAAATAATTATGGTATTCAATAAACGAGAGGTTTAGGAGGTGTATAGATATATGAATAGTTAAGCAAATCACAAGAAACGGAATAGTTTACCCTTAGTAAAGCTCCTTGCTATCTGTTTGTTTGCAGCTGATAACACTGGCTGGCCAAGGCCTCTTAGGTTTCCAGGTCCAAGCAAAGTCTATATGTTTGATCTGGGGCTAATCTTCTTTTTCCCAAAGGGCTCCCAATTACTAATGGAAATTAGCTTTGTGGTGTTATGAGATTACAACGACTTGGACCTCTGCTCTTAAATTTTTTCCTTTTTAAGAAATTGTTAGTGATGAACCTGTGGGGGACAACTCCAGTTGTATTATCTTTATATGCAAAACTATATCTGAAATTCCTTTCTGTAATTAATCATCTGTGCCATTGCCTCCGCATTTGTCGCTACTTGTGAACTGAATAATCCCTTGCTATCTATGCAGGGTGATGCCGACAGCGCCTTGGATCGCCTCTGGCAGAAGAAGAAAGTTGAAGTCCGGCAACAGTAGAATGTTTTGCACCTTGCTTGGGACGATGACTTGTCCCGACTTCAGAAAAGCTAAATTTATGGATTAGTATACTTCAGGTTTTGCTTATCAATTGCATCAATGTAGACACGATCTTCCATCAATTGTAGACGCTTTGGAGCTTTCTGAAATTCATCCTATCATTTCTGAAAACCTTTCTTACTTCCTACATTTTCTGAAATGTCTCAATCAATGCATGCATGCATGCCTTATTTACTATTGACTCTATACCGGGCACGAATCACTTGCTCTATTTTTCCTTTCCTCCCAAGTGCTTTTTAATAAGAGAATATATATATATATATATATATATATATATATATATATTAATTTTGATCTTGCAAGAACCCTGTTAAAATTGGAAGGCCGGAAGGGGCTTTTTGTTTGTTCATTTTCGATATTTGAAACAGTAATTAAAAAGTGAAAATATATTTATTTATATGTATTTTTATTAAAAATATATTAATTTTATACCACAGTTCAATACAAATGCAATTTTATTAATTCATTCAAATATATTATTATTTCAAAATTTGCACAAAATTAAAAAAAAAAATTATATTTTTTGCTGAAAATAAAATCATAAACGAATGGATCCCGACCTCAAAAGTGATGGAGGTTTTCAGTTGTCTTAGCCAATGTAAGAAATATTTTTGTTACAATAAAACCCAATCTCACTATCTATACTGTGCATTAAGAGACAACACGTCTTTGGTGTCTCCTTTTCTTTTTGGTATGTTTTTTATATTTAATTTATTAATTTTAATTTTTCATTTAACTCTCCACTTCTCCATTATCTACCTTATTTTTTTGTCACAATTTGTTTTTATATATTTAATATAACTTATTGTTTATATATACTTTATTAGATAATAAAATTTTATAAATATTTTATTTTAAATGATATTTATAGAAGTTGCACACACATAGAGTGTACCACAAAAACCAGTAGATCTGTTGTGTTTTATTGAACCTAATTTAAATAAAAAATTTCTATTGTACATATATACAAATTTGAGTTCTTAAAATGTGAACAAATTATCATTCTATGAATCTAATTTCTCTTGTTCGAAGTGGCACCAACTTCAAGTTGACAACTTACAAACTTAGGAACCAAAGTGGGTTGGGGGGGGGGGGATATCTAAATGATCATTTTGCCCACAATTATAATATGGTCAGAGGGATTAATTTGAGACGAAGCTAAAATATAGGGATGCTAACGTCAAGAAATGAACTATGAAAACTAAATTATTCTAAATGAAAATTGAAGGGATCAACTATAATATTTAATTCTAACAAAGAAGAAAAATATATGGTATTTCTAATCCTCTAAACTACTTAGAAGCTGAACGATATATCTACCTAAACGATACTTAAAGTCTTAGACAAACAATATTTTATCACTCTTAATTTGATAGGAAAGATCCCAAATATTTATAAAATAAAATAAAAAATTACTCAGGGACAGTAAAATTTAAAATAAATAGCATATGAGTAACATGTAAATACTAATCTAAACTTTAAAAATTAAAAATATAATATTAAATAATATCCTCAATTTTATTAAATTAAAAGTGTTGTTGAAAAGTTTAACTCAACTGGTTTTCGGTTAATTGATTCTATTTTAATATTAACATAAGATAATTATTCTTAGATTGTAATTTTTTGTATAATATAATGAACGTAAGATTTTGACAATACTAATAAATGCCACTTATAAATAAATATAAAATAATAAGAATTTTTTGAGTATTTATTCATATTGTGAAAAAATATTTGTGCCCTTATCGAAATACGTTTATAGATTCTACCCTTGTTGGTGGGTATATTATTAATTATTTATTAATAAAATTTCTTGTAAAAATCATTCAAAAAAGGAGCTTTGCCTAAATAGTTCTATTTTACTATTGAATTTTTTATATTATTATTTTTTTTATATTAATGGGTTTAATACAAGATAATGAAATACAATCATTAACGAATACAAAATATAAAATTTTAATTTTAAATATTTTTTATTTAATAGTGTCAATTGAATTTGAAATTGAATATAATACTAATGCTTCAATACAACATAAATAATATCATAAACTTAATATTTTTATTGGCTTACTATAAATAATATATTTACCTATAAAAATATATTTGTACACGTGCATCGCGCGTCATACTTCCTAGTATATTAAAAAAAAAAGGAGAGAGAAAATCTTAAAATGGAAAAATATCATTCTAAAATAACAAAACAATTCACCTACTATATATATTGAAGGAAAAATTACAATTTTAGTCCTATAACTTAAGGGGGTGGCATTTTTTATCCTGCACGAATTTATTTCGCAATTTAGTCTTGTAACTTATAATTTTGGTAATTTTAGTCCTTTTTGGCCGAAAATTGTAATTTACTTGCAATTTTAGTCCTGTAAATAAATTCATGTACGACTAAAAATGTCAACTCCCCTAAGTTATAGAACTAAAAATGTCAATGCCTCCAATATTACAGACTTACAGGACTAAAATACCGAAAAAGGATGAAAATTGCCAAAATTTAAAAATTATAGGGCTAAATTACAAAAATCAATTCATACTGGACCAATAATGCCACCCTCCATAAGTTATAGGACTAAAATTTCATTTTTCCCTATTGAACTTGGAATCAGATAAGTGCTAGTTACCAGTTCATATTATATAAAAAATAATCTTTTACTATAAATTTATTGCATAAAAAATCCCACTAAAAGAGTTACAAACTTTTTTTAAATCGAGGTGAAAGCGATGAACTATTATTTTTTTAGTATATCGATTACAATCAGCAATATCAAATAACTATAAATAATCAACAACTAATATTAAAGCAGAAAAATAGAACGACGCCTACTATTAGAGTAGATTAACATCCTATATATATTGGTGAAATTCGAACTCATGATCATACAGTCATGCAGCCTCAATTTCGCAAATTCAGCTAGATCTTATTGCAATAGTAAAATATTTTTGTTGTGCGTTTTTTTCTATTTACTGTAATTTTTTATTTATAGAAAGAGCTATAATTTTTTTGGGATAATTTCATTTACATCCCCCTAATTTATGATTTATTTACACAAACCATCCTATTTTTTGCATAATTACAGAAACTACCCTGACCGCCAAAAAATAGGGAGGGATTGTGTAATGATGCTAACATTTTTAGGGGGTGTGTGTGTAATTTTTCAAAAAAATAACGTATGATTTGTGTAAGTAATAATGATATTTTGGTGTATATGTGTAATTATCTAAAAGATAAATATGATTTGTATAAACATACCATAAATCAATGAGTGTAAATATGAAAAAAAAAAATTCCTTGCAGTACCATTGGGAGGGTGCACGTGCCCCTACACCAGCCAAGGAAACTACCAAACTCAAAAGTTAGTTGGCTCTTAATTAAAAGCTCATTCCTCTTGGAAAAAACCCTTCATTTTCTTGTACCATTTCATCAAAATTTGATTGATTTTCCGTGATCGAAAATGAAGGGTGAAGATGGAGCAAAGATGATGAGGATACTATGCCTGCATGGATTCAGAACCAGTGGGAGTTTCCTCAGAAAGCAAATCAGCAAATGGGATCCTTCCATTTTTGCTCATTTTGATATGGTATTTTCTACTCACACTTCATCTCTTCATAGGTTGCAACAAAAAACTTGAACTTGTCTGTGATTTTTATTGTTATAATTTAAGGTAAATTACATTGACACCCCAGAAGTTAGATCAAAATACACAAATACCTTATACCTTTTGTAAAATTATAGTTAAACCCCATGAGGAGTATTAGTGTAATATTTTTTAAGGGGTATTTGTGTAAGTTTTGCCTTCGAATAGGGGATATAGTTGTAATTACAACAATAACCTCAAGGGTGTGGTTATAATTTTATAAAAAAAAAAATAGAGAGTGTTTATGTATGTCAAAGTGCAAATTTTGCATAGTTGAGACGGTAAATTAATGTAAAAAAAAATTCAAAATGTAAAAACGACCATAGTTCGAATGACAAAATCCACTTTACCTCAATAAAAATTATATCATATATTTGCGACCCACAATACATTAATAGTTGTGATTGTTTAAAACCCATTATCCGTGATGCCCTCGTAAGAAATATTCAAGAATCCCCTCATTTTTTATAAGAACAGTTGATTGTTAAATTACATATCAAAAAGTACGCACTTACACGATTACGAGAAATGAATTATTGTGAATGAAATCTCTACCTGAAAATCATATAAACATATATATGTATGAAACTGTGCAGGATTTCCCAGATGGAATTTTCCCTGCAGGAGGAAAATCTGAGATTGAGGGCATATTTCCACCCCCTTATTTTGAGTGGTTTCAGTTCAACAAGGTATCTTTAAAGTTCATATATAGTCAGCTGAAAATGGGAGAAATTTTAATCCAAATCGGGTTCGACCAAATCTTATTTAATTATACAGCAAGTGTAATACATATACTAATTATCACGTGATTGGTGTACAGATCAAGAAAAGTTGTCAATGCACCACACTTGTTATGTGATTGATTTGGTTCAATCAAACCTGATTTGAATAAGAATTTCCCCTGAAAATGGCGCGTTGTTACTAGTTATTTATGAGTAACATTGTTGCAAATTGTTGATCAGGACTTCACAGAGTACACAAATTTGGAAGAATGCATAGCTTACTTGTGTGAGTACATCACAAGCAAAGGTCCATTTGATGGTTTGCTTGGCTTCTCTCAGGTGAAAATTCTATATGTTTTTCATAACTCAATTGTGTGAAATCAGATAACTCTTTTTACGGTACGTTCTTGAACTGTGGAGCTTGATCCAATGTTACATACAATCGTCATTGACTCTGTCTTAGTGAGTTAAACTCGAGCGATTGTGAATGTTGGAGCAATTCTTTAATCTTATGTTTAGTTTTCGCACACGTCTTACTTATAATGTTCGTAACTTTCTAACATATGAACCAAAGAGCCGAAACGTACACTTCTCTAGCTAAAAGATGTTTCTTGTTTCGACAGGGAGCTACGTTGTCAGCCCTTCTACTCGGTTATCAAGCACAGGTACTTGAGTCGTTTTTCAAGTACGAAAACGGGATAGAGAATGAGATTGAGGCCTTAAGACATGTGTGGTTTTGGTGCAGGGGAAGATATTGAAGGAGCATCCACCCTTGAAGCTGTTTGTATCGATATCAGGGTTGAAATTCAGGGAGCCGAGCATATGTGAGGTTGCTTATAAAGACCCCATCAGGGTGAAATCTGTGCATTTCATTGGAGATAAAGACTGGCTGAAACTGCCTTCTGAGGAGCTAGCCACAGCATTTGTCAACCCTCTCGTCATACGACACCCTCAGGGCCACACGGTGCCGAGGCTAGGTATGTTCAAACGTCCTTCTCCCCGTGTAACGACTCGTAGAGCGTTCTTTGATCATATTTATGACAAAATCGATTGATGTCTTCGTCGACATGGTCACAAACTACACTACAAGATTATGGTAAATCATATTAATCCTAGTGAACTTTCTTTGCTAGTTCCAAGTCCAAAAATCAATTTTACGTGCAAATTTACACGTTGGGACGGACTAAAAGTTCTTATTTTTGTATGATACCGTTATTTGTTGACATTCATTTCATGATCAGATGAAGAAGCTGTGTGCAAACTTAGCAACTGGGCTATGGAAATTATACTCTCACAGCGCAGCACAAATGCAGCCCCTGTCGATACGGTAGACGAAACCGTGACGAATAAAGAAGAAGAAGCTGAGCCAAAGGAGGAATGTGAGTGTGAGATAGCAGCAGCAGCAGCAGGAGCAGGGAATGGCATTGCCCTGCAGAGAAGAGAAGCTGAAGCTGTAGAAGCAGTGAATGCCTAAAACATCAAGAATGAGAAGGGTGAACAGCAATTTACCCCTGTGATATTAGAAATAGGCAACTTACCCCTATAAAAAATAAATAGCAATTTAACCCCTTGTGTTTTAAAAAATGAAAGCAATTTACCTCTATGCCTAAAAAAGTAAATTGCTTCAATTTTCAAAAACATTGGGAGATAAATTGCTACATTTTGAAAAATATGAGGTGAATTGCTATTTTACTTTTCATAAGGGGTTGTTTGCCTATTTTCCCTAACACAGGTAGGAAGATTACAATTTACCCAAATGAGAATGCCAAGAGCAATAATATGTTTAATTTAATTTTTATGGTATGGTATGTGAAATCATTGATTTGGGATTTTTGTAATTTTTGAAGGGTTGTTATCAGTATGGATTATTTATTGTGAATTTCTATTCTAATTCATGTTGCATTTTTCAAATGAATGACATATATATGCATAAATTTCATGTCATTTTTTACCTATAAGTGTGAAAGTAACATAAAATGCAGCATCAATTTGCAGAGATAAAACAAAAATCTAACTATGTTATTAGTTAGCGGGATGAAAAATAAAAGAAAAGGGAGAAATTAATTCATGATTATATATAGGGTTAAATATATTTTGCATCCCGAAAGTATATTACCCTCATCAATTATCCCCGTAAATTAAAAAACCTTCATTTACACCTGCTATCTTTGGATAATCCTTTATATTAAATAAAAATTTATGAACGTACCCGTAACTGTTAATAATATTATATATTCACATCAACGCCCTCTATTGTTAAATATATCAAATTTGAAGGGTTTATTCGACTACAATGCTTATAAACTAATACAAGATTTGCATAAAGTAATTAAATACAAAATAATTATTTGGAATTTGAGCATATAAATGGTCGTATTGATAATTAGCAAAAGTTTATATAAATTCACTAATTTTAAATTAATGAATAAAAAAGCATTTTTGCATATTAAAATTTTATTTATTACAAAAAAAATATTTATAAGCTCATTATATATAAAACTACAAGAAAAAAATTATGTAAATCTTTACCAGTTCTGTAAAATATAAGGATTGTGAATTTATATATCTAGTTTATACAAATTCTATATTTTATAATAAATCATGAATTTTGAGTAGTGTTTATTTTAAAAAAAATTTATAATAATTAAAATAATATTTAAGAGAATGATTGTAATAGACATATTTTAAGGATGTAAATAATAATGTCATTATCGTCATAAAAACATTAGTCCATATTATGAGGGGCTATTTTGTTACATTTTATAGTTTAGGAGTGTAAATGCACTTTATACATAATTTAGGGATGCAAAATGTATTTAACCCTTCTTATTAAAAACAACAGGAGATCAAGATGCATATTTTTTAATTGATCTGTAATTACTAGATTACCCTCTTTGTATCATGGTAAAAAGGGACTTTTGGAAGGCAAATTTTAATTTAAGAACATAAGTTTTCTAGCTTGTGAAGTGTACTGGAAAATTTTATTTTTGATCTCATAATTTCGGCCCTTTTTCTAATAGTTACGAAAATATTATTTTAAGGATAATATCTTATATTTTATCTCATTTTTAGTTCCACTGTTGAATAATTAATGAAAATGGACATACGAGACTTATGAAAATCATCTAAGCTATGGGATAAAAAATAAAAATTTCCCCTAAAATGTATAGTATTTTTTAATTACAAGCTTTTTATCTCATCAATAAATTATTCATGTAAGTATGCACACATATTACATATATTTTTTAATAGTTTCTAGAGGACTTGATGAAGTAGTTGAAGAATTTGATCCTACCTTTTGATAATGAATTTGGATTTGGGAAAAAATTGGAAAAATCACTTCTTAGAATTGAAAATTTTAAAATCTTTTAAATTCAAAATTATCCAAACGAATCAAAGGATTTAAAATTTCTTGAAATTCACCTGTCTAAATATAACTTGGGAGGGCAATGAGGTCTATCTAAGTTGGTGAAGTTGAGACTTTCTGATTTTCGAGGTCATGGGTTCGAATCCCGTCATGTACGTGAAATGTTGTATGTTGTATAACAGGAGTTAGTTATTATTTTAATTAATAATAATTTATCGTTCTTACCTCAATAAATATATATATATATATATATATAAAACTCGGGAGAAAATTTAATGTGCCTAATTTAGGTGAATTTAAATCAAATATTCTAAGATAAGTAAAAATTGTAGTAGGTAAGTGTAAATTATATTTTTTACTTTTGAATTATTATTTTTTTAAATAAAAAATAATGTAAAGAGGAGAAACATAATTATGAATGAAAAGGGGGAAGTAATTACTATTCAAGTCAAAAAGAGTAACATGTAAGCTATCATCATTATTCATACATCACTCATTATTTTTTGACTTACTAACATGTAAGTAATAACATTGTTTATAATATTTTTTTTAAAAAACAATTAAAAAACTTAATATTACTTATAGATTTATTATTTCATTTAATTCAATCAAATCATCAAAATATTTTTAAAATAAAATTTGACATTTCATGAGGTTTAGAAAGAAAGAAATGAAAAGATTACGAATATTAAATTATTATTATTATTTTTTGGAAAAAAATTATTTATGACTACTCAGCATAATCTAATAGAATAATCGACGTTGTTAAGTAATGTAGACCTTTTTTTTACGTTTAAATTTTAGGAGTATTTGCGACACAAAGTACACTTCGAGAATAGTAAATGCATATAATTTAAAAAAAGAAAAAAAAATCATCTATACTCACAAGACGAGGGCCATTGACGCCATTGCACTAATTTTTAAGTATGACAATTATATCCTTAATTAATTTTAAAAATGAATTGTAAGTTTTATTTTAATTTTTTTTAACAAAAGTTCTCAATGTAATGTTATCACAACTACGTTTATTCTTTTGTTATGTCGATAATACCTTAAGTTGATTTTATTTTATTTTTTCAAATGTAATTTATTAATTTATTCTTTTTTTAATAATATATTAAAATATAAAAAATAATTTATTATACTCATGCAAAAACAACGTGTTAAAATTGGTAATTATCTTTAAAAGAAAAAAAAAGAAATTGGAGTTTCATTTGAAGAGGAAGAATAGAGTAGGGATAATTGCACATAGATTCCCTGTGGTATATTAAATTACATCTAGCACCTTCCATCTAACAAATTAAGTCACTCTGTTAATCAAAATTTATTAAATTTGCTGATATTAATAAAAAAAACACTTACCCCCAGTTGATTTATTACTGACTTATTGCAGGTCAAATAAAAATTTTTATAATCAAATTATCCTCATATATCTTTACGCGTTAATACATGTGAGAAGGTATTTCACTTTTATAAAAATAACTTAGTTTGAAAAAAAATTATTTGACCTATAATAAGCCAATAATAAATCAATCGAGATTCGATGGCAAATATCAATTTTTAATCAATTTTTCTATTATTATCAGCAAATTTAATTAATTTTGATTAATATAAAATTTTATTTATTAAATAAAAATAAATCTAAACTGATAAATATAATTTTTAATTAAAAAATTTACGTATAATTATATCGAATTAAAGAGAGATGGTGTGTAATTATCACAATAGAGTATTGAAGGACAAAAAGGTAAGATAATAAAATATTAACACGCTTATGTTAAAACCGAGGCGCTTTTAGCAGTCGCGGATACATAACACTGAGAGAGAAAAGCGTGTGCTCTAGAGAGAGAGACCAAAATGTATGTATAGAGAGAGAAAGTGTGAGTATAGAATCGTTAAGGACTTGCTGCTTACTGATGTCAACGATCTAGAAGAAAATTGTACTCCAATTTTACCGGTTTCTCGTCGTTGCCATGGAAGGTAAGCAGGAACTCTGATTGCTTTTTTGTCTGAGCCCTAAAGTTTTCTTGTGGTTTTGACCTGGGGTGGTTCTGGGTTTGCTGAATTATGACTTGATTCTACCATTGTTGTGATCGTTTGCACTGAATTGTTGGAGAGAATCAGAGTGGATTGTGTCAGTCTCATGATTGTGGTGATCTTAATTAACTTGGGTTTCTGTTTACTTTATGATCTCTGGCTGCGTTCTTGCTTGATTTCTTGGACTGGATGTTTGTGCAGTTTCAGGAGCTGATTTGAGGGTGTCTTTTTATATAATATCTATCCAGATTTTCTCTGAATTTTCATCTGCGTGTCATTTCTGTGTTGGTGTTCTAATTCGCATACTCCTGTTAGACTTTTGGCATTTGATGGATATCAGGCTACATACAGGACAGGCAGGAGAAGTTTCTTTGTATTGTTGTATGCTTTCGTGGTGTATTGGCTTCGAGCTCTGAAACTGCTATAACCTTTTCTTGTCAATATTTTTCATATCTGCATTTTGCCCTTAGTATTGGCCTCTACTGGAGTTCTCTCAATCTACTATGGTAGGAAGAGAGAGTAGACTAGATGTTTTTTATAGCAACATAAAGGAAGTTCTAACATCCTTTTGGTTTATCTGCGAGTGTATATGTAATGCATACACGCAGGCAAACACGCACACATGTAAACGGGTTAGGTCGGATCTTCTAACACACTGAAACTCAAGACGCATGCCTGGTGTGAATTCCTGCCCAAAGAGCAATGTGTATCTGGGCCAAGGTAGTTCAATTAGTTGATGGTAATTTCCTAAGCTTAGAAGGGTCATGTGTTTAGGTTGTGAAAGGACAAGGCTGACAGTTTCTGAGCTGTAATTTTCTTGCACAGGTTTTTGATAGTTCCTAACTAGTACTTCCATATGGATTATAATGTTCTGTTTGCTTCTAGCTTGTGTGAATTTGAGACTGCTCTCCTTTGCATGCTATTTTGTTCAAGTATAAACTGATCCTTGGGAGATATCGCAAAATTGCTGATGATTACGTAACTATTATGTTTTTAGGTATATCCCCAGATCGGGATTCATTGGAGTCTGCAGCCAAAAAGTCCAGTATTTCATCTGGTGGTAGGGTTCAGGATAGGAAGGAGTTTCTCCACAGATTTGTGGACAGTGAAGTCTTGAAAACTTATCTTTTGGATTGGCTTGAGGATTTAGCTGATAGTGTGAGGCCTACCTTTGATGTTCCTTTTGAGGTAGTGGATCTTCAGAAGTTTGATTATGCTCTAGAAGGTATTCCCTTTCAGCAACTAATCCGGATGCCTAATTCTATTTATGCGTCAACATCCAGCACTGTGGAAGCAACAGCTTATCTTGCACTTGAGGACTTCCTGCACGCGAGTACAAATGGCTTGTGGGAAGCTTTCTGGGGGCCTGAAAATGATAGAATGCCTTTTTATGTTTCCTCTTTATATGATGGAAACTTGAGATTTTACCAAGCTGAACAGGCAATTTCTAAAGGTAAACTTGAGGGGCTTTGTGCCTCAGCTATAATGCTGAAGAACCCCAGACATCCTCAAGGGAAGTGGGATGATATTATTGAATTGGTACTTCTGAGACCTGACATTGGAAGTCTCGCTTCAGCAGAGGAAGACTCTAAGCCCCCTGTCTCTATTATGGGTGAAGCTTTATTCTTTGCTCTTCGTGTGTTGATTGCAAGAAGTATCAGCAGATCAAATATACCTCTCAGTTTGAATTGTGTTTACGTACTTCTGGTTGATTATCAATATGGTGGTGTTGTTAAAGTTGAGGGTGATCTGAATAACTTGGAATTTGATCTAAATAATGTCTATGAATCTGCTGCTTCATGGATTAAGAACCATTCGCGAATTGCGATTTCCCCTGTTTGTAGGATCTGGAACAAGCTTGGAAATGCTAACTGGGGGGACATTGGGGCTTTACAAGTACTTTATGCTACATTTCAATCTATAGCACAATATGCTGGAACACCTAAGAACACTATTGAAGATTTAGCTGCTGACCACAGTTCACGTCTTCAAGCAAGGAGGATTGAGAGGCAACTGGAGGATACAAGGGTGAACGGTAATGGTTTGTTCCGGTTCCAGCATTACACGGCAACACCTGAAATTGTAGAAGTACAGGAAGAATCCATTAAACTGGATTCTGAGAGGTCGCTGAAGCTGGAGGTAGGATCAGTGTTGTTGTTAGAGGATTCAAGCTGGCAAAAAGGGTATCAGATAGATGAAGTTCTGAATGACGGGGAAATTCTGTTCTATGTCGCATCCCCTGTTGAAGATCGGGGAAAGACTGTGTTTCTGTATGTTGGTTCACATCCTTCACAGCTGGAGCCAGCATGGGAAGATATGAAATTATGGTATCAAGTTCAGAGGCAAACTAAAATACTGAGTGTCATGAAACAAAAAGGATTGTCCAGTAAGTATCTTCCTGAACTGATTGCATCTGGCAGGGTAGTTCATCCTGGTAATTGTCGGAAGCCAAAGAAAGGTGATAACTGTGACCACCCATGGTGTGGAACCCCTGTCCTAGTGACCAGCCCAGTTGGCAGGACTGTTGCTGACATGGTGAGAGCGGGCCAATTTGGTGCAGATGAGGCTATCAGGTGTTGCCACGATTGTTTGTCTGCTCTCTCTGCCACCGCTTCCACTGGAACTCGGCATGGAGACGTCAGGCCGGAAAATGTTATCTGTGTGAAATCTGGTATGGGGCGGCCTTACTATGTTCTTATTGGCTGGGGACATGCTATTTTAGAAGAAAGGGACCGTCCAGCATTAAATCTTCATTTCTCTTCTACTTCTGCACTCCAGGAGGGGAAGTTATGCTCTGCTTCCGATGCAGAAAGCCTGGTATATATGCTCTATTTTTGTTCTGGTGGGGACTTGCCTGTTTTGGATTCAGTTGAAGGAGCACTACAATGGCGAGAAACATCCTGGTCAAGGAGGCTAATACAGCAGAAGCTTGGTGACATCTCGGCCGTGCTGAAAGCCTTTGCAGATTATGTTGACAGCCTGTGTGGAACACCATATCCTGTTGACTACAAAATCTGGCTAAGAAGGTTGAAGAGACAAATTAGTGAAGAAGATTGTGGGAAAGAAGTTGACACGTCTGGTTGAAATTACACTCTTCCATTACAGTGGCATCACATTTTTGGCTGTTTCAGTTTTTACCCTTATCTCGGAGCCACCTTTCAGGAGTGTATGTTGACCTTGGAAGATGGGATTTTCAGTTGCATAATAACAATTGAGGTCCTTCTCCCTCGGACAAGCATAAAGTGAAGATTGCCACTGGTCTTCATATGGTCGGGCATTGGTGACGCCTTCCCAACTTCAACTAAGAGTTTTGTTCGATTCTCCTGGCAACTGAATCATAATTTTGAGCCTCTTGTTTTGGTGATTGGGCTGTTCCTGCTATTCCTTTTGTGCACCACAAAACGAAGATAACAGGGATTTATGCACCTTGTTAGCGAAAGAGGATTGCAGATTTATTGCTTTTGCACATTTCAAGGGTTGTTATAGAGATGTTGTATCTATTGTCATTAATCCTTGTAAAGATAGGCGCTGTTCATATGTTTGATGTGTGTGAGAAATGAGCATACTGGACTATTGCAGTGTATTAGCTGGGGGAATGGTGTTTCTATTTCCCCCTATTACCCTGAAATATGTTGCACCCATCACACTCCTTGTTATACGGACACTAGAGAAAAGGAGTTACCTATTCAAACCTTCGCTAGTCATTGTTGTAGCTAAATTTTTCATCCAAGCACGGTATTAACGTTTACAATAAGATTCACATGACAAAAACAACATAGAAACAATGAAACTGTGGAAGTTGCATATCATCACAAGTTTAGTCTACCAGATGATCAAAGGGTTTAGTACAATATGATTAATTGAATAAGATTGTCGCATTCTTCGTATTTCTGATACTCTTAGACTGTAACTGCAAGCGGAAACAGAAGGGGTGGGGGGGCTGGGCTGGGAAAAGGGATCAAGCAACCTAATCTGCATCCATTTCTTCAAGTGCAGCTTTAGCTGCCTCCTTGGCTTCCTCTAACAGAGAGTCTGGGACCTGGCGACCGAGAAGTATGAATTATAAGCAGCTAAATGCAGCAAATAATACAATTCAATGACAAGGGGAATCATTAGTGACTAAGGCTGTTGAATATCTTTGTACACTCGTGAATTACCTTTTGATGCTGCTAAATGCAGCAAATAATACAATTCAATGACAAGGGGAATCATTAGTGACTAAGGCTGTTGAATATCTTTGTACACTCGTGATTTACCTTTTGATGCTGCTAAATGCAGCAAATAATACAATTCAATGACAAGGGGAATCATTAGTGACTAAGGCTGTTGAATATCTTTGTACACTCGTGATTTACCTTTTGATGCTGGCGGTTCGACTCATCGCAGACCCAACTCATTTCCAATTCAAATGCCTTGTCCTTGGCCTCATCATGCACCCCATAAATACTGCTTACAGAAAAGATCAAGGATCAGTGAGTAACCACTAAGATTGATGCAAAAATTAAATGATGAAAATAGCAAAACAAGATATATATATATACACATATATATGGCACAAACTCAATGTGAAGAAACTAAACAATAAAAAGTGTCTGCACATCGTTAAGAAGATATAACTCACATCTTGGCCACCTCAATAACACCTTGACGGCAGGTCATTTCTGAAAGCTTCAATTTTTCGATCTCTCTGTCAATATAATATATGGCTGAGGATCAGCATATTTGAATACCAAGTGTATAACAAGATGGCAAGGATTTTAAAGAGATCAACATAGAAAAAATCCAGAATTATATGGAAAATAAAGCAACAAAAGATGCTGTATCTACCCATAATCAGTATCAAGTCGAAATCATTAAACATCCTAGCAAGACTAATGCATTACAGATAATCAAAAAGATAGCAAAACATACGGAGAAAAAGTTAAGGTTATTAGGGTACACAATATTTTCATATTTGGAAGCACAGAGTATATTTTTGTTTCATTTTTCTTTTTGAATCTCATTTGTCCTGCAGAGGTAGGTGAACCTAAGGTGAGGAAATGGATAACTTACGTTTTGGCAGCCTGCCTTCCTTTCCAATGGCAGCACCAAAGTATCTCTGCAGCAATAAGAATATACAGATCACAGAAAGCCTCTCTATAAGAACAAAACTGAAATAGATAAAAAAAGTAGCATAACATACAAGATGCCTGATATCATATAAACAAATTTCAAAATATAATAGATGTAATACCTCTGGTATTACAGACATTAAATGCTATAACCATCATTTGCAACTAAGGAGAGACACTCACATAGGATATGCCAGATGGTTCAATCATGTACAGCTGTGGCCCATCACGATCATAACCTCCCAGAATTACTCCACAACCAAAAGGCCTGCAGAAAATTAGGTTCAGATGCAGAAAGTAGAAAAATAGAAGCAATTTAATAAAACAACTAAAAGATGCAAAATCAAACCTGAGCCACCAATAGAGAGTGCACAAATGCACATAACTAGCAACACGTGCTGCAAGTTCTTTTACAGGAATGGGTTCACCATACACACTGGAAACAAGAAGGATAGAACAACATGTTAGAACAAATGCCCATTAATTTATACTGTCATAAGTACCTGCCACAATTTTAACAAAGCACAATGCACAATGAAGAGCACAGAAGACACACAATAGCCCTATAGAACAAACCTCTCGTAGTTAGTTGCTTCAGATTTTGCTCGTGCCACTATCTGCCTGCCATCTGCAGCTAGTCCAGCAACAGCCTGAAAGTGCAAAAACAAACACAGTCCAAAAAAACTTGAATTTGATTTAAAGGAAAAAAAGAAAAGGGGACAGTCAAAAGCTTCAACAAACTTCTTATGCATATTGATGCGAAGAATTTCAAAACCACAAAATCGAGCTAAACCCAACGAACTGCGCACATCCCTTTTATTTCTACAAAATTTGCTCGTTCATGAGTTTGAGAATGACTTGAATCCCAACTCTTTTAGTCAGTAAAAAATTATTACTACATCTTTTATCTGCAACAATGCACATACTAGATTAACATCACCACTTATCGAAGATGTCAACTACCCTCCATATTTTACAGCAGAAATAAACACTATTTATCAAATCTAAAAACAAACATGCACATGTATATGTGGGAAACAAAGCGTACCATGCCGGAATGACGATGAACGGCGTGGATTCTTCGGTTGGACCCCGGCAACATCATCTTCGAAGCAATCAACTTCTCCACTCCCTTCAACACCATCAGCAAAATTGAAAAACCCAATCAAAACCCTAGTCCACTACAAGCTCCAAACCCAACAAGAAATACTAATAGACCAAATCAATGTCCAAATTTTGGGGCACACACAAATACACATAGACATATCTATACCATGACGACGCCGTCCTTGCATTTGATGGCGACGACGGTGCCGCTGTTGTCGACGGCTTTTGCGGCATACTCGATCTGGAATACGCGACCGTCCGGCGAGAATGTGGTCACTGACAGATCGTACCCTGTGCCTATGCTGCTCATTTTCTCCTCTCTCTCTCTCTCTCTCTCTCTACTCTTTGTGCTTCTGCTTCTGTTTCTTGTACTCTATGCTGTTTCTGTTTCTCTTCCTTTTCTTCTTTTCAAATAAAAAATAATAGAGAAAAGAAAGAGTTTTCTACTTTTCTTTATTAACAAGACATATAACATATAGGCTCAAATTGCAAAATTAATCCAACATTTTAGCGTCATTTCATATTTGACCCAATGTTTTACACAATTTCAAAATTAACACCATATTTCATTAAAAATTACAAAAAAGAGTTCACAAGATATTGCAAAACTAACCCTTTTTTGCAACGTGTGGGGTCCTTTTTGCAATGTTTCTTTACTCTTTTTGCAATTTTTAACGAAAGTTAGGATTAATTTAGGAATTCTGTAAAGCATGGCGTCAAGTGTGCAATGGCTCTAAATCATCGGACTAGTTTTAAAATTTTGCCTAATATATAGTCACAAATAAAAGAAAAATAAAGGGATATAATTACATTCTTCTTTCCTGAGGTTTGATGTAATTACATGTATAGCTTTGTGGTTTGAGTATTTACATCTAGTATCTATAAGGTTTGCTTCCATCTAACAAATTAATCCCTTTGTTAATCAAAGTTTACTGGATTTGCTAATATTAACAGAAAAATTGAATGAAAATTGATATTTACCCTCGATTGACTTATTACTGACTTATTGTAGGTCAAATAATTTTTTGGACTAAACTACCCTTGTAACGGTGAAAATATACCTTCTCATATGCATTAATGTGTAAAAACGTATGGAGATAATTTGATCAAATTATAAGCCAATTGAGGATAAATATAGCTTTTTAAATTTTTTTTTGTTAATATCAGGTAATTATGTGAATTTTGACTAACAAAATGGGCTAACCTATTAGATGTAAACAAATCTCAAAGTGCTAAATATAATTTCGCAAACTACAAAAATTTACGTATAATTCCACCAAAACCTCAACGGAAAAGAGTGCCATTATCCCAAAAATCAATGAGAAAAAGTGTTGTTTAAATTAAAAATAAATCCGTGGGCTGAAATCCAATTTTTCTGTTTTCTTTTTTTTAATTCTTCTTGTAATTTTCCTTTAATTAGTGCTAAGCAGATAGATTACTTTAATTGTGTAATAATTACAAAGTTACAGTGAAAATTAAACTTTTGGATGATGTTAATACAGTTTCATGTCCATTTGACTCCATGATTGAGCAGGTTACAAACTTCCGTTTGCGTTTCGTTAGCCAATGCAATTTCTTAATTATTTAGCCTCTTTTTTCAATAATTACTTTTAAAATTAAATTTAATCAAGACCATATTTGATAAAAGTAAGTAACATATTGCAGCTTTCAATCCCCTTTAATTATTATTTTTAATTATTTATTATATTCATTTATATTTTTAAAAAAAATCAATTAATATTGAAAATGAAATTTATTCTGACATTCAAATAAAATCTACATTTATATAATCTATTCTAAAATTATTAATTAAACTCATAATCACTTTTTTATAAATTAAGTATTTATAATTAATTATACAACCATCGAATCAAATTGGGCCTCAATATTATATATTCAACCCCAAAGAATTCTATTGGCATACAATTTTTTGTCAGTGGTAAATTATCAAATACTTTAAAAGACATCATAATATAAATAGCTGACGAATGATCTTATATTCTAATTCAAAAAAACTTGTCTTAATATAAACTAGAATAAATTATAATAGGCTCTACGAAGTTTGTCATAATTACAAATACTTCATTATTTAAAAATTTACTAATGACCTACTGAAAGTAACGACCATCTAGCAAATCCCCCCTATAATACTCTATCGGGTATTTGTTTGTCGATCATTAATACCAAGGAGAATTTGCAAATTTTTTTAACAACAATAAAATAATTGTAATTATGGCAGCCCATTGTAATTAGCACTGGCTCTATAATCTATCAAACTGAATATGAAAGGAAGTGAAGAAGCAAGTTGTTCTACTCAAACTCAGACCTGTACATCAAAGTGCAGTAGGAAGAAGCTAATATTTCTTTCACAATGAGCTAAAACAGTAAAGCATATCGTGTTTCATCAGGCATATACAAGCATATAAGGGTACCTGAGCATCGGACGACAATGCTCGACAGGAATATCTTGACAGCACGACTGAGAGTAGCTACAGGCAATCCATAGACGAAAAAGCGATTTAAAACAAGATCAGACTCACATTTTATGACAGAATCAACCCTTTACAGAGGTGTGAAAGTCCAGTCGTGGTGAGGAACTAGTGGACGACACTGTCTGCCTGAAGAAGACCCTCACGGATCTGTGAAGCGATGTCCTTGACGGCCCCAGGGCCATGTGGGATAAACACAGCAGAGGACTTAGATGATGACCCAATTTCCTTCATTGTATCGAAGTATTGGGTAACAAGAACCATGTCCATGACATCCTTAGCTGTTGTTCCTGGCACGCTTTCTGAGAAGGCGAGCACACTGTCCCTTAGCCCATCTACAATGGCCTGACGCTGGCGAGCAATACCAAGCCCAGATAAGTACTTGGACTCAGCTTCTCCCTCAGCTCTTTTAATCTGCAAGATCTTTTCTGCCTCGGCCTTCTCGTTTGCAGCAACCCTGAGCCGAGCAGCTGTTTTACAGTTCAATCATCACATAATAATTATTTGATCAGTATCATCCCATAAAAGGCCAACCTGAAACATTTGCTCTTTTGGATCTTGGACAATATTACATGAACCAGACAAATATATACTATAATTATACGAGTTCGGTCATGTGTTATTTGATATCAAAATGTCCACTTAAGTTCAAGATCAAACGGAGTGGCTGCATTTTCCATCTCGTAAACTTACCCGCATTTATCTCATTCATGGCTCTCTTAACTTGAGCATCTGGTTCTATGTCAACAATCAGAGTCTGCACTATTTCAAACCCATAGGCGGACATGGCCTACAAAGATAAAGATGCGGAACATCAAAGCATCAGTTAGTTATGTACACATTGCACAGAAATAGGCGTTTGCTGTAAAGAGCATATAATACCTTCTCGAGTTCATCCTCCACAGCTTTGGCTATGTCATTCTTCTGCTCAAAAGTAGAATCCAAATCCAGTCTTGGTACACTCGCCCTTATGACTAAACATCCATCAACATTCAGATTACTAATGTTACTGTAACACTATCAAGGAAATATAACAGCAGATAGTCTCTCATGTTTATTTAATCTCTATTCGCAATTGTGTCCCTTAATCTGAATCCATAACATGCACTCGGAAGTAATTAGTTGTTCTGAACCTCCATATAAAATAAAGTAAATTACAAGGGGCTTTCTTGAAGTTTGTCACGAATATCCCCTTGTTGTTTAAAAAATTACAAATACCCTCTCCAATGGCACCCCATGAAATTAAGGGCCATCAGGTATTTGTAATTTTTCAAATGGCTGTCGGCCATTAATTTAAGAGGTTATTTATAATTTTTCAAACAACGAGGGGGTATTTGTACTTTTTCAAACAACAAAAGAGTATTCGTAATTATGACAGACCTATTCTGACCATTGCAACAGATATCTTCTCTAACTAATTCAGATAGACTCCATGGCCAACAATGAGAACAGGAAAGAACAGCATTTTAGTTTTAAAGACAATACCTAAATTAATGTTCACCAGTTGTTTCAGATATTGGCAATGTGTGCAAGCCTCGTCAAAGTTTTAGCAAAGAAAAAATGATCGGGATGATGCCAAACAAATACAGGTATGATGAGGAAGAACATTCACAGGTAGAGCAAAAGTGACCTAACACCCATGTAGTTATGAAGTCATTATACATAACATTAAGAACCTTTTATCGTGACACATACAAATATAAACCCTTAATAATAACAAGTCAAGGGCTCAATGTATTGATACTATATCAGCTCAATCTCTGTATACAGCAAAGTGCTTTATGATATTGCTACACAAGAAAGTGAAAATCATAAATCACAGCATACCATCAAAAACATATGCTTGGATCTGTGCTTTTGTGTTTGATAGCTTATAAAATGCATCAGATGCTTTCCCAGCCAATGCTCGGTACTGGATCGAAGCAACCACAGTGACAAACACATTATCCTGAAATGGAACAGCTCCGATACTTCATCAAATGATCATATTAGAGCAGACAACAAGCAATTAAGTGATTCTTTATTCGCGAGTAGCCCTAGTTACACTTTTTGCTTTTCTGATTTATAGTTGGAGAGAAAATTAATCCTGGAAAAGCAATTCGGAATACTTTTATCCATATTTTCCCACTCCACCAAAATCTCAATTACCAATTCATTCTCCATATGCAACATATTTGTCCAAATAACTAGTCAGTACAGATTACCACTGAAGACAATTTAGTGATATTAGGAAATGCATGGAGGCCAATTATTATGGGGAAATCAAACTTCTTAGTAGTAAGTAAAATGGTGGAAAACCTTAGTTTTCGTTTCACAGCGGACATCAAGCTGCTGCACACGTAATGACAAAGAACCGGCCAATTGGTAGCCAACACACCAGGGCAAGCAATGGCAACCAGGCTCAAGCACTTCATCAAACTTTCCGAAATGTTCTTTCACAGCAACCGTGGACTGATCCACTTGAATACAACCAAGTGTCTGACCCATTTATCCAGAGAAAAACACTAACCTGAAATTGTCTGTACCGATGCTTCAGTTGATCAAACATGAGATGATAAGATCATACACATACACATAAATATGTGCCTGCGTGTCTAAAAGACTAGAAAATGAAATCAACTCATTCTCTTTGGATTCTAATGATGACAATCATAATACTTTTTTTTATGACCATAGAACCAAAAAACAATCATAATAAATCTACCATAAGCTTCATAATTCTGTCATTCTGTTAAATTGAACTTCCACGACGACTAACTTCAACGCCTTTAAACACAAATCGAATTCAATCAAATTTCTCTATAGTCAAGTTTTCCATAAAGTGGGCTCAGAATACAGTGGCTCGTCAAATAAAATGGTACTCAAACTTACATCTATGTGTAAGATAAAGTAGCCAAGACCACAAACCATAGAACTAATAAACTCGTGAACATAACATAAAAGTCAAACTGGGAAGCACAACAAATTGAAGAATCCAACAGCAGCCTCACCAAGGTTGGCACATATTACCAAAAAGCTACTAAAAAACAATCAAGGTAAATTTAAAATAAAGAGAGCTCCATATAACTAGAGAATATCTATGCTTTGTTTGTTCTGTGAGATTGAGTCCTTATAACTGCAGACAGAAAAACCTACGACTAACACCATGCCATGAGGCGCACGGTGCTCACACAATTATCAGTACCTCTATACTACCTCATCACAAGATAATTTGGATTAAGAAAAGGAAATTCCCCACATTTCAAGAAAATCCTGAATTTAGCTTTAGTTTCAACACTGTTACATAAATCATTTCCTTCTTCATTCAAATCCAAAGATCACTTGAATCCCACCTTTTTACTCCAAGACAAGAGTGAAAAGCAGGATGGGGAAAGGGAAGATAAGAAGTACACATGGAGACAACTTCCCCTGACATGATAACCATGAGGAGGCAGAAAAACAAGCCATTCATTCATCAGGTTACAGCTCATAACAACAGAATCCCAGATGAAATATATAACAAAAACGAGTTAAATTTACCAAAACTCAGCAGTCTCTTCTACATAAACATCAAATTTTCACCATTGTCCGCGCAAATTTGCTAAGAACGAAAGAGCAAAAAGAATACTCACAATAGAGAGAGGAGAAACAGCCAGCTCGAGAATTGGATTGGGTTTTCAAATTTCGTGATTGAAAATAGAAGGGTGCTCTGATTACCCTAAATTATTTATAGTAATAATTGATTCGGTATATCTGAAGGAGCACTTCAGCGAGGCGTACAGCATGCCCCTGTTATTTCTTGATTTGATTTTGCCAGACCAGATTTCTGTTTGTCAGGACTGAGTAACCAAAGGGTCGAAATTCTGAATTTTCTTTTTCTTTTTTCCTTTTAAATAGAGAAATTGTTAAGTATTCACTACTTAGCTTTTAGTATATAAATAAATTGCTCTATATTAAGTTCTCCCAATTTTAAAAATTAGGGATAATTACATTTATACTCTTAATTTATGGTCTATTTATACAATCCATTCCTATTTTTTACATGATTACAAAAATTACCCATGACAATCAAAAAATAGGGCTAGTTTGTGTAATGACATTAACATTTTTAGGATGTATGTGTAAGTTTTCAAAAAATTTAGGAGTTGTTTGTATAAGTGATAATGATATTTCGGTGGGTGTTGTGTAATTATCTAAAAAAGATAGTGGTAATTTGTATAAACAGACCATACATCAAGGTATGTAAATATAATTATCCTTAAAAAATTATTGTAGAGGGCACTTGTTCATCCCGATCACATGCTCTTACGCTAAATATTTTTCGTTTCGATCAAAATCCCATTAATTCGTCTTGGAAAACATCTCATCGAAAATAAATATAAAAACTTTTTGAAGTCTAAAAATTTGCTCAAATTCCTCACTTCTCCTCAATATTAGATGATAATACACATTAATCATTATAAAATTCTCCACATGGAGTAATTAGGAAAGTCGCATGACCTCGTTCTAAAAACAACATTAAATTAAGAAACACACACTTGCCTATCTCAATTGATGTTCTTATGCAAAGTATAAAATTTAATAATTCTATCTTAATAAGATGTCTAGAGTGCGACGAATATTGAAATTTTTTAACCCAAATCTAAAATAATCAAACTTAAACTAATTATATGGCAAGTATAATATAATTGTTGTGTAAATGGTATACAATTAAAAAAAAGTTATCAATTACATGAATAAATATATCATATTTATTATGTAATTGATTTGATTCGACCATATGTAAAAAAAAAAAAAAAATTGAGGGATAGTACATAATCCTTATTTTGCCTAATTATTCTTCAATGGGTTTGCAAGAGAAAAAAATGGATTGGCAAATATCCATTTTGTCTTGAGGGTGAAATTCATTATTGGGGACCACTAAGGTTCAAGTAGAGAAACACAAAGTAAACGCCCAAAGATATTATTATTATTGAGGAATTGGTCCATATGCATTTACGTGTTTTGATTAGGGACAATTACACCCATCTCTTCGGCGTAATTATATGTTAATTTTCTGTGGTTTGAGAAATTACATTTAACTGTTTTAAGGTTTGTTTTCGCCTAACAAATTAATCCCTCCGTTAGTCAAAATTCACTAAATTTGTTGATATTAATAAAATAAATAAATAAAAATCAATCTATACCCTCAATTGACTTATTACTTGACTTAATGCAGGTCAAATAATTTTTTTGAACTAAAATATCCTTATAACAATGAAGATATACCTCTTCATATACATTAATGTGTGAAAACCTATTAACGTAATTTGGTCATAAAAATATTTATTTGATTTGCAATAATTCAGTAGTAAGTCGGTCGAGGGTAAATATACATATTTTTATTTTATTTTTTTTAATGTCAGCAAATTTAGTGAATTTTGTCTAATCGAATGACTAATTTATTAGACGGAAACAAGCCTCAAATGTTCTAGATGTAATTTATCAAACCTTAGGAAGGGGAGTGTAATTATCCCTTTTGAATATTTAAAAGCGCAAATGCAATACAAGTTTTTTTAAATAAAAGAGATGAATTATTATTATTATTATTTTTGAGTAAATCGATTACAATCATCCATAATAAATATTTAAATTGAATAATTATAATAATCATACATTCATAATTAATATTAGATAATTATATATAATCAACTACTACTATTAAAATAAAATGACTCCTACCATTAAAAATAAATAAAATTACACATATTGTAAAATTCAGATATATAACTCTATAATAATAGAATTTCAATTTTATCAATTGAGTTAGATCGAACGATATTACGATCTTTCGTTCCAAGAGTTGTAACCTAAGTGACAACTTGGCGTAAGCATTTCTTTATCCTTATCATATAGGCTTTAATGGGCTCAATACATACCGGGAAAGTGCTATCCTCTATTTTTAAATTTATTATCTTAATTATTTCAACGTTCCAAATTGAAATTTTTACTTTCTAAAATAGAGCTTTAGAAATAATCTTTTTATTTAACTAATGCTTTGATAATTTTTATTTGGCATAATTACACTCCCTTCTCATTAGATTTGGTATAATTACACATAAATTCCCTATGATTTGAAAAATTACATCTAGCACCCATGAGATTTGCTTCAATCTAACAAATTGGTCCATCTAATAATCAAAATTCACTAAATTTGCTGATATTAATAAAAAATTGAATGAAAATCTAAATTTACCCTCGATTGACTTTCTACTGAATTATTGCTACACAAAATAAATCTTTTTATGACCAAATTACCCTCATATCACGTGTTAATGCATATGAGGATGTATATTTTCACCATTATAAGGGTAGTTTAATCCGAAAAAAATTGTTTAATCTACAATAAGTCAATCGAGGGTATATATCAAATTTTATTTAATTTTTTATTAATATTAGTAAATTTTGACTAATTGAGGGACTAATTTGTTAGATTAAAGCAAACCTTATGAGAGCAAAATATAATTACCCAAACAACAAAGAGTTTACGTGTAATTACACCAAACCTCAGAAAAGGGGAACTTATATATTGGGTAATGGAGGCATCAATTTTTATTAATTGTACGAATAAAAATAATGGTACTAACACGATTTAACATGACATAATTCACACTATTCGATATCTTCGCAAGAAAAGATATCAACTACTACATCAAAGTCTTTTTCTTTCAATGTGAGTCACAACTTTTGCGTTGACATGGCTATCCTTTTCCCCTTCACGTCTTCGCAAATGCATGTCCTTGTCATAAATGTGAAAAGCAAGAAGATTTCCAGCTATCCAAGAGAAGAAAAACCTTGTTAGAAATGAGGTAGGTGGAGTCTGAATGTAGCTGGAAATGAACACAACTACCTTCCAAGAAACTGAAATGGAATTATGCACTTCAAAGTATAGATTCCTGTTGTCCGTAGCATTTACACATAATAATACAGTAATACAACATAAGAACTTACACATAATACAGTAATACAACTAAGAACCGAAAACTTGGGAATCAGTTAGTTGTCGGAAGCATCCGATGAAGAATGAGTATAACCTACAATCTGATAAACATTGAACAAAATATACAAGTGACTTTAAGCAACTACATTTCAACTGTCATAAAGGAAATTACTCAGTTATAGCTCATTTGAAGAATAAGCTATGAATAGAATTGTATTTCACTAAGTGGGATAATCTTTTTTGGATTCATGGATATCAGATGCGCATCTGAAATATCAGTGAAATAGCTGTTCAAACCTGTCAACAGATATGCAGAAGCTGTTTAACTGCTCGTATACATACAACTGATTTCTGTAACCAGTGGATGTTCAAACTAAATCGTGTATAATAAGCCAGTAATTGCCAAGTCAAGTTGAAATTTCAATCCTTAAGAGTGGGTACTGCAGGTTTTCCCCCAAGTGTTCACCACATGTAGCTGTTCTTATAATAAGACATGAAATGTTATAATCAACTAGGAATCATATATCAAGAATTGCACTAAAACATAAGAAATAAGCACCCAGAAAGCTTTAGAATTTGCAGAAGTGATCACGTGATCCACAAAATTTCAGTACAATTTATTTGACTCGAATTCAAGCTAGACAAGCTCATGTCTGATCCAAGAACCAATTGGTGGGAATACAAATCATCCAGAATTGGTAAGGATGTCTCTGATCGAGAAAATTTTCAGAATGTTTATTGTTCTGGAGCAACCACACTGATTTCACCTTTATCTAACAAATCGTAGAATGCCCTAACTTTCCGCTGCTCATTCCAGTGGTGCATCTTCCATACGCTACCTGCAGCAATGCCAAGCACAATTCCAATGGCTATCTCCTTCACCACACTTGGTCCCTTCAAAGTGGCATGAGCAATCCTTGTACCAGCCATTCAACTATTTGCTAAAAGCTTATAATTCCTGCAATTAACTCCCCAATCAAAATCATATCCAAGCCATTTTCAGAAAATGCTGCGAGCAGAACCACTGGTAATTAAGGACCACAATGAGAAAGATAAGATCAAATACGGGCAACAGTCAAATAATTTAACAATGGGATAATAAGGATCTAACTTATCCCTAGCCAACAAGTTATTAATTTCGGGAAACTAATGAAATTCAAGAGACAAAGAGTTCGTTCCACATGCATTAAAAACTTTGAATAAATAAACAATAGTTCATTAGGTTTAGTTCAATTATTTGAAAAACAAAAGCATTTGGCTGAACATTTGAAATACAGGGTTTTGAAACAGCACATTGAATATTTCTTACAATCCACTTGCAAGTTGATCCCTATATGCCTAATCCATGATGATGGTCCTCAGAATCTCAAACAGGTTCCTCAAATCCACAATGATTCAAACCAAGGGACAAGTACAACGGAGTTAGTATTATGGTTTAGAAATCCCTATCTTAATCCTTCCACCAAAAGACACTCATAGAGAATTCGTCAATCACACATATTCATAATTCAAATGTCAAAATCAGAAGATTTTTCCTCAACCCCGATGTGTTGCAACAAGTATTAACTGGTTTCAAGTCCATTGAAAATACTGAACCAAAGAAAAAGTTCAGAAGCAGACAGCAAACCACAATTACAATCAAGAGCCAACACCAATAACCATCCCCACCCCATTTGTGCAAACAATGAAAAAAGTAGAAGACTTCTACAAAATCCTGCAAGCCCAAAAGGGTAACTAAAAATACGAATAATTTCCAGCTTAAATCAAATCAAATAACCACAAATCTTTCCTCACCAGACGGTCTCGACTAGTTCAAGAACAAATTAACCCAAAAAAGGCTCTCATTTAGGTGAAAGAAGCTCGAAAACTAGCACAGTTCTACTCCAAGATTTATCCAAATGCGAAAGCAAGATCATCAAGAGTGGAAAACTAAAAAATAATCAAAATTGCATTATTTGTAATCTCAATTCCAGCCACGACTAATTCCATCAAGGAAAACCCAATCAGAAAGCGAAACTAAACATCGTACCCCAAAATCATAAACCCTGAATCGAAATTCCCAACGCTTTCGATCAGTATAACCTGCACCAAAAATCAAGAATTAGAAATTCTTCCCAAAATTTTACCAGTCATACTGAATTGTAGGAGCGCGTGGACGTAGTTGCGAGACTTTACCCTAAAATTCTCTGATTGGGTACCGAATAGAAGAAACACTGCAAATAGACAGCGAAGTGGTAAATAAACAAAGATAAGCAACGACGTCGTTCCACACGAGTTTTGGTGGGTAAATTACACTTTTGGCCCCTAAACTTTTTGAGGCACGATTTTGGTCCCTAAACTTTACAAATTATTATATTTGGTCCAAGTGTTATTTTAACCCCAGTTTTAATGATTGGACCAAAATTATAACAATTTGTAACATTTAGAGATCAAAATCGTGTCTAAAAAAATTAGAGACCAAAATTAATTTTGGCCCCAAATATAAGGACCAAAAATGTAATTTACCCAATTTTGGTTTGCGAATTCAGGTTTCTAAAGGAGAATTTTGCTATGTTTTTTGGTGCATACATTTTAGAAACGCATCGGTCTTAAATAAAATAAAGTTAATTATATACTTAAATCCCATCTGAAAATGTGAAATCACATTTTCTTTTAAAAAGTTTTAAAATTATACTTACATTCCTTTCAAAAATTACTATTTTATACATGATCGTCTTTCCTCAGGGTTAAGACGAAAAATATTGATGTTAGCAATAAACTTACATAAACAATTTAACATTCTCATCAATAATTTCGTACTTATATATAAGAAAAAAATACAATGATGTTAACATTACTCCATATATATTTATATATATTTTATATTTAATCCTTTATAAGTATTTTGATTTAACTCAAAACCTACAATCAGCTTCATACTAAGGTGGTGTTTGGTTAGCAAAAACTTAAAAGGTGTTAAAAATAATAATTTATATTTATGCTTTTCTCAATAAATTAAGCTAAAATTGGTAAAATATATAAGTTGGTGAAAAAGTGCTTATTATATTTTAAAAAAATTATAAATAAGTTGAAATTTTATATTTTTTTTGCTTTAAGTATTTTTAGTATATTTTGAAAAAATAACCCATCCCACTAATAGTTAAAATCTACTCCTAGCAAGGTAATTATATCATTTTAAATAAGTTGATAATACATTATATTTCTTTATACTTATAACTTTTACTTACAAACGTTGATATTATCGGTGGGTAATTAATATAATTAGGGGCCAATATATGAAAAAATCAAAATTTAAGTATAATTTTAAAGAAATTACAAAACTTGGAGGGGGGGGTGTTTCAATATATGTAAAATAAAATAAAAAATTATGTATCTTTTTAAGAAAGTTACACTGTCATTTATCCAATATTTTTTTTTTCTAAACTAAGCATTTTTTAGAAAAAATTGCAAATATTTCGTAATTTGTACCATCTACAAATAATATTATAGATAGGGATAATTACAACGTTTTCGAGATTTGGTATAATTACACGTAAAGTCCTTGTGATTTTAGGAATTACATCTAATATCATTTTCGTTTTTTTATTTAATAAATAAATCTTTTAATTAGTCAAAATTTATCAAATTTACTATTATTAGCAAAAAAAAAAGTGAATGAAATCCAACTAACTTATTAATGATTTTATATAAATTAATTTTTTTATAACTAATCTTATAGGATGAAGATATAACTCATCGCATACACTGACGTGCGAAAGATATATAAGGGTGGTTTGATTAGCAAAAAAATATTTGATGTGTACTAAGTCATTAGTAAGTCAGTCGATGGAGTAAATATGGATTTTATTCAATTATTTTTACTAATATCAACAAATTTAAAAAAACTCATTGAGGGACCTATTTATTAGATGAAAATAAGCGTTAGGATAAATATAAGGTATAATTATATTTACACCCCTTGATCTATGGTTTGTTTACGCAAACCACCCGTATCTTTAAGATAATTATATATACCCTCACCAAAATATCATTATCATTACACAAACATCCTTTGTTTTTTTTTTAAAAATTTACGCATACACACCCCCTAAAAATATTAGTATTATTACACAAATTTACCCCTATTTTTTTACTATCAGGGATAATTTTTGTAATTATACAAAGACATGAATGGTTTGTGTAAATAGATAATAGGTTAGGGGTGTAAATATAATTATCCCTAAATATAATTTCTCAAACCATAAATATTATACATGTATTATATCAAATATTAGAATAGGACAATATAATTATCCTAAAAAAGATTATGTTATCTTTCAGAACACTTGTGCATTGAGCTGCTTCTTCAAATCCCCCCGGCTTCTAATCAGATAATTTGTGTGAGCATTATTGAGATCTAGCACCCATGATGTTTGCTTCCGTATAACAAATTAGTCCCTCTATTAGTCAAAATTCACTAAATTTGCTGATATTAATAGAAAAATTGAATGAACATTTATATTTACCCTCGATTGATTTACTACTGAATTATTGCAGGTCAAATAAATCTTTTTATGATCAAATTACGCCCATACGTTTTTCATATGTTAATGCATATGCAGAGATATATCTTCATCGTTTATAAGGGTAGTTTAGTCCAAAAAAAATTATTTGACCTACAATAAATCAATAATAATCAATCGAGAGTATATATCGATTTTATTTAGTTTTTCTGTTAATATCAATAAATTTCGTGAATTTTGACTAATGAAGGACTAATTTGTTAGATGGAAGTAAACTTTAGAGGTGCTAGATCTAATTACCCAAACCACAGGAGGTCTACGTGTAATTACACCAAATCTTAGAAGAGGGGAGTATAATTATCCCTAAAGCAAAATAACGTACTTACTATGTGATTGATAATTTTTTTTTAAATTATGAATTAATAAAAAAAATATATTAACTTATCATATAATTAATTGAAATTACCGAATTCGAAATAGAATTTTTCATTGGTCATAAACAAAAGAGAAAACATGCTCGCATTAGGGGGGGGAAAAACACTGTTTACAGGAGGACAATAATGCACACCTCAAGACAAAAACAAGACGACTTAAAAAAGGTTGAGGAAGAGAAAGGTAATAAAACATCAACCGCACGACAGAAACCATGGACAAAGAATCCGACCAACACACACACGCGCCCGGTGGTTCTTGTCTCCTTGATGAAAACTTAAGACCGGTTGATAAAACAAGCCGCGTGTGTCCCAGCGCGAAGATTCCCTGGAAATATCAGAGCCCGCGGATCCTGATTTCTCCTCTATATGACTCGGCTCCACCTCTAACTGCGTGTGTGTGTGTGTTCTTGAGAGAGAGAGAAAGAGAGTAAATGAAGATGGCGGGGGGATGGCGGCTGCTGGCTGCAGATTTCTTGATGTCGTTCATGTGGGTTTGGTCAAGCGTGCTTAACAAGATCTTTGTGCATAGAAATTGGGTTATGGGGTTCATGAATTTGAGGGCGAAATCGTCAGATACGCTGTGTCTCTTCTTAACATGTTCTTATTCACATTCATGTGCAAGGCCTCCAGGGGTGGTCACTACAATCCTCTCACCCTTTTGTCCGCCGCCATTTCTGGGGATTTTTCCAATTTCCTCTTCGTTCTTGGCGCCAGAATCCCTGCCCAGGTTCTTGTTCTTGGTCTTTTTCTTATCTCTTTTTTGAGGAAAACAACTTTGCTGGACAGCCATGTTTTTCTGTAATTTTCATGGCCTGGGATTTGGTTATGCACAAAAAGCTGTCTTTTTTTTTGGGGGATTGAGTAATTAGAACCAGTGGTTGAGCTCTGTAGTTGTGGGACATGTATATTTGGATAAGTTGTTCATAATCTTTTGAATTGAAAGTTGTGGTTTGGGTGCTTCGATGGGAGTTACATTTTAACAACCTGTTGTTAGTTAAGCTCTTTCTTTTGCTAATTTTGAATATAAGATCCTCTATGTATGCAAGAATTGATTTGAGTAATAGGATATGCCTATATGGATCCAGATTTACTTTTGAGGAAATGTTTGACTTGTTGAGATTTGAGAATGAGTTGGAAGGCCTGTAAAAGATGAAATATCGTTGGCGTTTTAAGTTGTATACTCCAATTAATCTGCTTGCTTATGGGCTTTTAAGACAGTGGATTGAGGTGGTAAGAAGTATTTTTTCGGGTTGTATATGTTTCCGAGTTACCAGGTCTTGAAAATTTCAAGGAGAAATAACTGAGAGTGGCTCAGCGTGATAGTTAAATGAAAAGATGGAATCTTGCCGTGAGTTGCCTTTATATAGATTATACACTGTTCTCTGCTTAGTTGAGGGACATGTAGGGACGGCGCCTGGTTCCGTTTGACAATTTCTCATGAGTTTGCCTGAGATCATAACCAAATAGAACATGATGTCTCATCTTCTGTTTCCTGCAGAATCACGACCAAGATGGTCCTTTGAGTTTCCAAAGATTGTTTAATACAATGTTTGGAGACATGAGTAGTTATGATATTAGCATGAATCAAGGTTGAAGTAAAAAACCTGTCGAGTCTGGAGGACTGATGAACCCTTGATCCGAGGTTCTCTTGATCTGCCATGTAGAAATGAAGTGGATGAGAGGCGTAGGAATGAGTTTTCTTATTAATAATTTGAGTTCAGTAATTTCTAACTTTTCACACAATCTTTAATACTTCTTCTCCAGTACTGGTTATAGGCATCAAATTCTATCAAATGCTACGTCAATCGTTGAAAATATTTTGGCACCGAAAGCATCATGGCTATCTGTCGAATTGGATGCTTATGTGTTATAATGTGCATCAGTTGTGGAACTCATTCTTTTTATGCATGCTCGATTAGTCATCATTGTTTGGCCAAGCTTATTCACCTCATATATGTTGTTCTTTCATTTCTCTTCAAAAGGTCGTTGGGTCGATTTATGGGGTTAGGCTCATCCTCGACACATTTCCTGGAATAGGACGCGGGCCACGCTTGACCGTTGACATAGCAAAGGGTGCATTGACCGAAGGTCTTCTAACATTCACCATCGTGATAATTTCGCTTGGGTTGTCTAGAAAGGTTACTTACAGTTTCCTCATGAACACTTGGATTTCCAGCGTATCCAAGCTTACTCTTCACATACTTGGCTCCGACCTAACTGGTGGTTGCATGAATCCGGCCTCTGTAAGTATTGCTTTATCATTATCTGGATCTGTTTCAATTCCTATTCGATACGTAAATTTAGAAAAACGACCACATCACACAAATCTGTTTGTGCTTATTAGGTAATGGGGTGGGCTTTTGCTAATGGAGAACATATCACCAAGGAGCATTTGATCGTTTACTGGCTTGCTCCCATCGAGGGCACTTTGGCGGCAGTTTGGGTGTTTCGAATACTAGCCGGGCCTAAGAAGGATGAGGCGGTAGCTGCTAAGAAGGACAACACCCCACAGCTTAAGTCTGAAAAATTAAACTGATAGGATTCTTCGTGGCTTGTTGTATATTAGATGCAAGAATTTCGATGTTGTTGAACTTGTAAAGTTGTTTGTAGATCAAGAATGGTTCACTTTAGACATCGTCGTACTTAGTTCTTGGTCAGGATTTCATACTTTTCCCTGTCTAACATGTATATCTCAGGTTTCTGCAAACAAGATTCATGGCTTTGCTTAAATTTGGAGTCATTTTCCTCTGTTCAAATTTTATCAGAGAAACTGAACATAAAAAATGTCGCAATTAGCATTTTAAGTACTGCACAGAAGTGCCAGATTCTTACAGTGATGCCTCTATTTTGTGCTCCATGTTTATAAAAACACGGTTATGACGAAAATGAATTTGAAACTATATGGTAAAATTAGTACACAAGTCGTGGTTCAAAATCAGCAAAGTCCACTGAACCAGACTCAATGGGTTTCATGAGATATGCAGCCAATAACTCAGAAGCCAGAGCTGCAATAAGAGGGATCCTCTTCAAGTTCTTCACCAACGGGATATCGTCGGTTTCCCCAACAGCAAGGAGTTTCTCGTTGATCTCGACCATGCGGTCCAACTTCCTCTTGAATTCTGGGTTCTCAACGTCCAGTACAGCTGGGAAAATTCTCGCAGTTGTGCGGTTTGTCTGCACGAAAGATTACATTTGAAGCGAAAATGCAAGAACGAAATGATGCAAGACGACAACAAGAACAAAAGCTTACCTCAATGATAACATGCATGTCAAATTCTTTAGTATCAAGGCCAATGCCCTCGTAAAAAGCCGTTCTTTGGCAGTCATTGAGGTACATCGTCACATAAACCTACATATTTTATCATCAAGATGTGAGCAGAGCCTTAGAAAAGTGAAATAATGAGACAGCAGTTGAGTCTTCAAGAAACAATACACATAACTGGAAACGTGTTATTACCGAGAGACAGAAGAAACGTGCCCACAACTTTGCCTTCCAGTCATTGAGAAACTGAGGCTGTGCCTTCATCAATGCTGAGAAGAAATCACCATGGCGGTTCTCATCCTGGCACCAGTTCTCAAAGTATTTGAAAATCGGATAGCATTGGTATTCCGGGTTCTCCTTGAGATGCCTGTATATGGTTATGTATCTCCAATATCCAATCTTCTCAGACAAATAAGTTGCATAGAAAATGAACTTTGGCTTGAAAAAGGTGTATTTTCGGGCCTTGGTTAGGAACCCAAGTCCAGGGCCAGATTGAAGTCGGATAAACCTTTGTTCAAGAACCTGCTAAAAACAATCCCAATTTCTTTTGTTATTCTTTAAACATCCGTGACCGTGTCAAAAGTAAGGTGTGTGCTTCAACAGGGCGGAGAAATTCGGACGTACCCAGCATGGCGGGCTTCGTCCCTAGACATGAGGGAGAAAATCTCAGCAACGACAGGATTGGTTTTCTGCACAAGGTATGGATATTAAGTTGAGTAACAAAACGCCTAACGTGTATCATGAGTAAATGAGATAGCCAATCAAATGTACTCAAACCGACTAAATGAGATGCAAACAAACAATTGTTATTACCACTAGAGATAGAAAATCTAATACATTTTCAAGTTGGATCTGTACTTTAAGCTTCTCTTTTGGATAATAAACTTTGAAAACTCAAAACAAGCTGAAAATAACTGAAAACATCAAGAATCAACTGCCGTATAAATGTGATCAATCGCCACCAATCTAGCAATACAAGGTAAAAGTTACTTAAACAAAACGTCAAACAGATGTCATGCAGTTGGAATTTCAGATTCAGAACCAACAAAATTTTCAAATCAAAATAGCTAAGAACTGCTCCATTCTAATCATTACCATCAAGCATTCAAAGCCAACAAACAATATTAAATTTTCCCTAGTAGTCCATAGAGTAAAAGTGCAAGAAAAATTAAGTTGAAGAACTCATCAAGAACATACCTTGAGCCTCCTTCCAAGCTCCTTATAGAGAAGAAAACCAGAGAACTCAGCAGTGCAAGACCTCTCCAAGAACTCCACAAAATCTGCCTCAGTGGCCCATTAATCTTGTCAGCAGCCTCCTTGAATTCCTTGTTCCTGACAAAGTGGGTCTGGTTGAAATCTGTCTTGAACTCCTGAAGCAAAGCCTCAAACTCATCCATGTTCAAGTTCTTGTTGATTTGTGTGTTGAAAAGCTCCTCCATTTCATCAAAATCAGTGGTGTAAAATCTTGGGGTCAAAAGGGTCTCCTTTATCTCCTGTTTCTGACTCTTCTTCGGCTTGTTGGCCGAAGCCGGCGGCGGGGCGGCGGTGGACGACATTCTGACGGTGGAGAATCTTGTCCTCACTGGGATTCTTGGGTTCCCAATTCTTGAGCTGAATTTGGAAACGGGTTTTATAAGAGCCATTTCTGCTGCCATATTTTTGCTGAAACTGGAACTTTCAGCAGAAAAGAAGTGATGAACTGAAGAACACTGAGGAGGAGTGAGAGATTGTGAGTTGTGGGGATTATATAATTCAGACAGAAATGTCTGAATCTAACCTCATCGGATGAAATCTATGAGTTACGTGTGAGTTTGACACGTGGCCTGGTCCTATAGGCCTATCTGATTGCATTTTCATGCAGTGGGACAAGAGTTCTCGTGGTATAGCTCTCTCCACAAGTATATTTTCAGTGAATATTTTTTAATATTTTGTAATTCTTTTTCTTCAAGATTAGATTTTTATTCGAAAATAAATGACAATACATATATGTGTGTACATATAATATTTTGATGATAATTATAAGGGTAAATTACCATCTCTTTTAAAATTTGATATAATTACAAATATATTTTCGTTGTTTTAAAATTACAAATCATCCTTAACTGTCTAACAACGAGCCCATTTCATTAAGTTTTCATCCAAAAATTGATGAAGGATCAAAATACCCTTTTAAATTATAAATTTAATTTTTTTAAATTTTTTTACAACAGATCAATATTTCCTATGGATGATTTATTTTACCCACCATCAATTTATTTACTATTTTTTAAATATGCTTTATAATTTTAAAAAAAAAAGTTCAACAAGGATAAAATCGTAATGTCCACTTCTCTATAGGGCTACATAATTATTTTTCATTTATGCAAGGTATTCGTAAGTTTTTGAACAATGTGCTGCATTTGTAATTATACAAAATCTCATAAAAATTAGCTGTAATTTATCATAATTGTAATTATATTTTGTGCATCAAAATAATTGATAATATGTAAATATTAATAATAAAATATAATATATTTACGCAAGAATGATAAAAAGAATATAATTTTCATGAATTTTCCAAACTCGTCAGCATTTTGGAGACAATAATGGGAAAATTAAAGGAAAAATGCAAGGAAAAATAAAAATTAATGAAATGGGTGTTTGGGAAAATTTTAAATATTTAGGCAGAGCTGGTATTTGAAATCCCAGCTTTGCCTCGATTTTCGAAATGCTTCATTTTTTTTTTAAAAACAAAAAACAAAAGCCATATCTGGGATTTGAAATCCCAGATATGGCACACTTATTTTTTTTTTAAAAAATTATAGGTAAAGAATCGGGGTTTGAAACCTCGGTTCTTACTAAAAAATCCAAAAAAAAAAATTATGACATTCATTGCTTTCGAAAAAATTCTGCTTCCGAAAACCTCTTTCTTCCGAAAAAAATTTATGGTTCCAAAACTCGATTCACATTCTTACAAAGTTTTTATAGTTGTTGAAGTGTGAAACTTTTTTTCTTCCGGTGTATAATTTTTTGTTACGGTAAGTTGATTTTACTGATTATATTCTCCTTATTTATATGCATTTCGTTGTTTTTTTGTAAAAATATTGTTAGTATTTTAATTTTTATATACTTTATTTTTATTTTTATTTTATTTTATTTTGTATATTTATTATTTTATTTTATTTTGTAGCAACTGTGAAAACTTTGTAAGAATGTGAACCGAGTTTTGGAAGCAGAATTTTTTTTTTTTTGGAATTTTAATAAGAACCGGGGTTTCAAACCCCAGTTCTTTACCAATAATTAATAAAAAAAATTAAAGTGTGCCATATCTGGGATTTGAAATCCAAATATGGCATGTTTTATTTTTTATTATAAAAAATGCCATATCTGGGATTTCAAATCCCAGATGTGGCTTTCGATTTTTTATTTTTTACAAAAAGATGAAGGATTTCGAAAACCGAGGCAAAGCTGGGATTTGAAATCCCAACTTTGCCTAAATTTTTAAATTTTTCCAAAACACCCATTTCATTAATTTTTATTTTTTCTTGCATTTTTCCTTTAATTTTCCCGACAATAATATCCCATCTAAGCGCTGAAGTATGTTTTTTTCTCACACACAAAACACAGTATCTCTCATATCACATTGTTTTGCAACAAACATTAAAAGAATCCTTGAGATGCAAATGAATGGAAAACAATTGGTTGGTCCCAGAATCCGTTGGTCTCTGAAAATCTCCTCATTCATCAATGAAATCATGATCAAGTCGCACGAAATGTACGATGGAGATTTCTTAGAGCCGTCAGGTTTCTGAACATGCCGGGTAAGACCCTAATAAAACAGAGCAAAAACACAACAAAATCATCGTATATTTGATCTACATTTGAAGTACTTTGCAGTCTCCTAGAATTGCTTCCTGGTTCTGTTGCAAGAATTAATTATTCTGAACATTGTATGGTCCTATGAGTATCGAGCTTCCTGCTGCAAACATGATCTTACAAAGTCGAAAGCCGGCAACGATGTTTCTGTATTCTGGAAACTGAACAGAATGCAAGAAATGTCTGTTTTTGAGAGCTTAGTAGTCATTTGAAGCTGCCATCTTGGGATGAAAACACCTCTGCATATGAATCCACACTTCAAATATCAGATTACTACTACATGAATGTCGTATGATGCCGGATGGTTTAAGACAAACTGATCATTTGTTTGAATTGATGATTCAAATGTAACGCTTCAAACAAGATCAGATATGTCATAAAATCAAGATTGGAGCAACGGACGCTACCTGTGTTCTATGCTTGAAGTGATGTTGTCGTTTGTTCTGATTTTACGTCATCAACTGTCTCCTCGTCAATTTCAATCACGTGTTTGTCTGGTTCTTGTTCAACACGGCTGACCAACCTGTCAGAATCAGTTCCATCGTCCCCTTCCTCATGTTTCAGATTCTCTTCATCATCACATTCAATGTTTTCTCAATATCTCTGGGAGTGTAAGGCCGTTGTTTTCACCACACTTACTTCCGATATCAATTTTTTCTTTCGAGCTAGTGCTGTCTTCCATGAAATTCTGATCAGTGGGTTCTCTGACGACCATAACTTCATCTTCCTCGACGAATGCTCGGAAATCATGCAGCGAATGTGGGATTTTAGAGAAAAAGACTTCTTGAAAGTTCTTGATCACCCCCTTGTTATATGGATTCTCCTTCTTGTCATACGATACCTGAAGTTCTCATACGTAGTCTGCGTAATAATGTTTCTTCATTAGTACATGCATCCAGACAAAATTGACACGAGAATGGTCATATTCAATTCGGGAGAAAGATTACCTGATTTGTGCTAATGAGATAGAAGTGGAAAACTGAAAGGCCACCGACGAACCAAACAGCAATGAAGCAGTAAATGATCAGAAAGTCTGATAAAATATCACTCGTAATGGCTTTCCATACATTGTCTTTCTCATGGACAATGTGTTATCCATGACACGCGCAACACATATATGCATAAGATCGTTGATGTTGTTATAAACATGTAGAAGTACCTATAGTTTCGCTGCAAACATATAATAAAAGATCACATGTTATTGCCTTCTGTTCTTGAAAACTCAGAACTCAGTGTTTGTACAAGTTTTTCTTCATTTCACATGAACTTTGATCTCCATTACAACATTTGAGAACATGGAACAAAAATCTCACAACGTCTAATCCAAGCCAAACATAATGTTGGTTGTCCAATGTCAAGACAATTGATCGACAAACATTCATAAGGAAAACCGGCACACAAAAAGACCTAGACAAACATATAATACTTATGCAACACAATTTGTTTTAAGCAATGTTAGAAATACTCACTATACCAATGCATTGGCCAAGCCACGGGCAGTGGTGATCAAATCTCTGAACACAGTTATTGCAGATGGAGCAATGAGATGCCCGGGGAGGACGGTACAGCAAACACGTATCACAAAATTTCACTTTAACTGAGTGCCCGTTTACGACAACATCCTTTGTCCGAGGAAGTTTCAAATTAGGAGTTCTACCTTGTACCCACTCCATTGATGGAGTGTTCATTTCAAATGTGTCATCGGATTCAGGCGGTCTTGTATTCCTAGGAACAATTCCGGGATCTCTACTTGATGTAAGGAAGAGGAAGAACATATCCTGCATGCAACATCAAGAAAACAATTTCAATGATTTTATTACCCTATTGTGACTCGTTTCTTTTAGTTCTTGTCATCATTCAAACTTATCAGGTTAAGGATGATTCTGCACAAAATAGGACCATTTAGGATAGTTTACTTACCATCATGGTTAGGACAATAGCCACAATTAGTACAGAATACCATGAAAGAGCAGTTTTGTTTTCTCTAATCCGATGTCTGATGATAAGTGAGATCTTTATACAAAATCCAAGTGTGGGGCCGGCAATTAGGAATGTGGAAAGAAACAAAGAAGATACATCCGGACCAAAAATCAATCTCCTCCAAATAAGAATCTCTGCAACATGCAAAAGAATAAACCAAATCTTAGTAAGTGCTTGATATCACAAATTCAGCAATCAATTACAAGCATTGTTCAAATCTACACAAGCCAACACGAAAAGGAAAAAAAACCATTATATTATACACAAGAAAACAACAAAATCCACTTCTGTTAAGGAAATTGTAAGACACATAGTGAAATATGCGAAAAAAATAGGAAACTAGGGAAAGCAATCCTATGTCCATAGTCGATCAAGTTCTCTTACAATGAGAGAATTTCGGACAAAATGGCAACAATGTCTATCCATCAAATGTTTATACTAAAGTTCCTGTAAAAACTTATAACAGTTTACTCACAAGAAAGGAGGACCCATGATAGCTTAGTGTAAGTATAACGTCTGATCAAACTACACCACCACAAGTCTACAACTGTTTCTTGTTGCATATACCCAAACACCCAAACAAAAAACATATATCCATGTGAGAATCGATTCTCCAAATATTGTACAATCATAAGAGAATCACAATAATATCCAAGTGATTTTGTGATACTTATATGATTTAATTTTAGAGAGATTTCCTCCCTTTATCCATTATCAACATATGTAATTCACCTATATAAATAGGTGAAGGTTATTTCGTCAAATTAATAAGAGAGAATAATATAATTTAACCCATTGGGCATTTGTATCATGGACGTAGGCCATACGGCCGAACCACGTAAATTTTCGTCGTCTGTTTCTCTCTTCACGTATATGAAATTTTTGAATTTTTTACCATTGACTAAATGCAATCTCAACTCAGAAAAGGGAATTCTAAATTTGAACTTGCAAGTATTAGAAATTCTCATAACCAGTACAATCAAATTCTGTATATGATACAATCTAGCCAAAATCTAGTCCATACAGTTATAACTTTATTCTTTGCAAACACCCAAATGAAACAGAGATGATTTGATCCCAGCAGTAAAATTCCCACATCTTCACAAGAACATTTCTTGGTTTAAGGAAAGTTACATATCAAAATCAAGAAATCCACTCTTCAAAGAACAAATAATCAACCATAAAGAAAAGGGCTTACATTGCTTCCTCTCCACACTTGATAAAGCCTCTGAGGTTTGGGTTTCTCTATCTCCATAATGCTTCAATCCAAAAAAAAAGACGAGAAAAACAGAACAACAACAGACAACCCAAAAATCGATTGAGGTTGCTGTTAGTTTGCGATCGCACAAAGCTCCGTTCTTTCTTGAACCCTTTTGATTCTTGGCGACAGCCCACGTCGAGAAACAGCATCAACAGTCTAAAACCTTAATCTTGATCATTCTCTGCAGAATGTGGGTTGAGGGTTTTGTGAGTGGTTAGAATTTCGCGAAGGAGTGAGAGAGAGGGAGAGAAGATGTAGGGAGAGATGAAGAAACAGCTGCCATTTGCCCTCCGTTTCTGTTTGAGACGGATTTTCTTAGGAAGAAATGTTTATTATTCTCATAAATGTGTTTACATGTCTTAGTTATCTAATCTTCGAATATCTGTCTGTCTGTCTGTCCGTTGGTTGAATTTCTACGCAATTTCTCTAACTAAAAAACTGAATTTTCAGTTATTTTCTCTCTCTAAGTCGGCACTCATCAGCTCTTTCTTTCTCTCTCCTCCGGTAAATTTGGCTGCTGCGGCGGATGTTCCAACTTTTCACCTTTTCTTGCCGCTTCTTCTGAAGACACCATGCAAATTAAATTCCTTTTTCACAATGTTTGGAATTTAAAATAAATATTTTATAATGTAACAAAAAAAAACAAAAAAGGAGCATGAAAAATTAAATTTTCTTGATTTTTCTTGATAAAATAATAATAATAATAATATCATACATCTATCAAAAAAATATCAATATTATTTACTCAAACTATCCTTATTTTCTAAATAATTACACATATATCGTCTAGAAATGTCAACAATAACACAAACTATCCTTATTTTTTGAGCTGCTACAGGTGGTTTATATAAATACACAAAATACAATAATAATTTGTGTAAACAGACCATAGATTAAGAATGTAATAATTATCCCTGATGTATATATTATATAAATATTTGTTTCTCCTTTTTCCTAAAAATCAGCCGAAAAAAGTAATTTTTCTTTAGTATTGCAGTTTTATATATATATATATATATATATATATATACATATAAATGGTAAATTTTGATAAATAAATTAAATGATTGTAGAAGTGTTGATGGATTACAATCTCAAAGCACAAAAAACATACCATTAATCACTATTTTTTTATTTATTAAATTTATAGACAACGTGCAAGCACATATTTCCCTCTTGATATATATTAACATTTATGTTTGAAATAAATTTAAATTTTCTTGTGTTTGATGTATGTTTTTGTAGATAATATATAATACATTAATGGATATAATATGGTATAAAACCAGCTAAGAAAGAGGTTGGAATTTGCGAATATACTGTTTTTTGGGATGAATTTGCAAATAATATTAATTATTTAAAATGGAAGAATTGTTGGTGAACATTCTGTGTAGCATCATCACATATGTCTGAAAACAGTTGGTAGTTAGCTTAAAATAATACCTTCTTGTTTTTTACAGAGTCACATAAAAAAAATAAGGCAGAGTTGTATGCACAAAGATCCAAAGTCTATATCAAGAATTTTTATTTTTATGAAACGATTAATTATACTTAAAACTCTTTTGAAAATACGAATTATATTTTTTTGTAGAAATAATTTTAATATTATATTTACACTCCCTCAGAGAGAATTCTTTGTTAACAATTGAAATATTTTTATTAAAATTTGAAAGAAAAATAATAACGTCAAACGAAAAAAGTATGTGAAATTTAAATTTTATACATCAATCAGCATTTCGTATAAGTTAGTAACATTTATATACGTTAAAGAGAATAACCCTGTAAAATTTTAAAAGGTGCGTATTGGCCACTGGTGTATTTGAATATGAGTTTCTCAATTGTCCGATCATTTCTCAATACGAGTCTACCACCGTTGGAACGCCCATTCGATGACGAGTATTATGACACCCCCCATCAATCTCCCGTTCGTCGGCGAGTTATTTTCATTTCCATTTTATATTTTTTAGAATTATATATATAACTAAATCATATTTTTAAAATATGTATAATTTAAAGACAATGGTAGTTTGGCCATTTAGGGGCAAAATATATACATATTAAGTTGCATTTTGAGCGTGAGAAATACAAATCTAAAAGCGATGGGGTAATATGCACCTTTTTAAAAAAGTTTTATGATTTTTTTTTTATCATAAGAACTTATTTGAATATTTTAAATATAGAGATAATATGGATTTTTACCCTTGTAATAAATATAGTTCTTGAATTATCGTCGTTCGATAAAAAAAATAACCTTCAATGGACGAAAAACTAGCTATATTGTCAATAATCTATACAAATATTGATTGAGATGTAAAAATTATAAGTTCATGTATTTTTCTTATGTTAAAGCGTCATTTTTCATCCAAACTCTTATAAAAATTGTACAGTTGTAAAAGGAGAATTATTAAAAAGGGTACAATATAGTTTTAAAAAAAATAATAATATAATTGTGCGACCGTCACAAAAAGACCTGCCCTGAGTGGGTTAAGAAAATAAATCCAAACCCACCCCTAAGAACCATTTAATTGAACATCAACCCCAACCCAGTTTACCAGCCAGACCCTTGCCATAGAAGAGCCAAAAATGGACAACAAAGCTGTGATTGAAGCAAGACAGAGTTGTTAAAAAACTGTCTCTGTCTCAAACAAGAAAGACTGCTGCTCACAGACAAGGGACAAAACATAAACAATGCTGCAAAAAATTCTCTTGTTTTTTTCCACTCCAAAGCAGAAGCATTACATTCCCTTTTTATTGATTCCTCCAAAAACATGCTGTAATAATTCTTCAACAGATTTTCCTGGTGTGACAAAATAATATATAGATCCTACTTTGAATAATAAAAAGAAAGGATGAAAATGCCGACAAAATCGATTCTATCACATCAGAATGAGGGGAGAATTTTGCTAATTTCAAGGTTGCTTTTTTCTCATCTTCTTTCACAATATGCAGCATAAAAGCTTTTCAGCCGCGCCTCTTCCACTCTCTTTAGAAGAGAAAGAGCGACTATTATGAATGAAAAACGTTTTTAACTTTACATTCAACAGATTTGTAGTAGCTTCGGATCCTCAGTCGAACTGTTAAATCTTCAGACACTCTCGTTCTCATCTGAGAAACGACAGATCACAGCCTGAGACACAGGAAAAAACGGATGAAGCAGTTAAAGGCAACAATATGAGAAACTAATGTTGCAAGAATGGATGATCAAGTTAGAAGTAATAAGCAGAGATGGATTTTCATATCTAAAAGTCTCGGCCATTTCCTTAGTATTTTCTTCCGACTGTCTGAAAAACAACCAAAAAAACATCATGAATGTTTGTCCTTATTGTTTGCAAAACAAAGTTCAGTTTGTAACTTATCGTTATCAGAACTACACTAATACAAAATACAAACCGAACATATAAAACCTCCAAAACACACTCATCTTCATCTTCTTCTATCTCAAGAAAGAAAACACTTTAAAAACGAAAACAAACAACACAGAAACTACCTTATCTGTGAAGCACAACAGATTATGTACTCCTGGAGCTATCCTCAGCCCCATGACCATCTAGTGCCATCCTTTTCTTCTTGGGCTGGATCCAAGAAGAATGGTTCGAGGGCGACCTTTCCTCCATTGTCCTTCCTCAAACTGTCTTCGATTCCCTTATAGTCCAAGTTCTGCAAAGCAAGTTCAGCACCTGTCTTCTTGGTCGACTTCATAATGTCCTCACTCAATTTATTAGTTATGGATCCTGCACCTGCATCTTCGTCTTCAGTCACCCATTCACGGAAATTGACCATAGATGGTACTGATTTAGAGAAAAAGATTTCCACTAGGTTCTTGAACACCCCCCGGTTATATGGATTTTCCTTCTTGTCGTAACGGTACCGGAAGTTCTCATATGTTGTCTGTTAAAGTCGCTAAAAAACATGTTAGGATGTATTCACAGAACCAAACTGTTTAATTCTAGACAGTCACCGGTTTTACCACGACATTTCAGGTACAAGCACAACTCAAGCTACATGGAATTGCATTAGCAACCAACAGTTTACTATAGAATTCTGATTTTCATGATTTCATTTAAAAGAAACAGAAAACCGGACAAGTTTTTCATGAGTTTTGCTCTCCTCTCATGAATATGCTTTAGTCTCTTAACAGAAAGTGGCTAACCTGATTGGTGCAGATCAGATAGAAATGGAAGACACTAAGCCCACCAACGAACCACACCGCTATGAAGCAGTAAAATATTAGAAAGACTGAGATGACATCCCTTGACATAACAGTCCATAGGTCACCTGGTGTGTTGATGATCTGCAGTAAAGAGAATGTGAAAACATAGATGCACAAGATTGTTGATGTTGATACGAACAAGAAGAAAGTCCGGTAGTTCCGCTGCATCAAATCAGCACGAGGCGTGTTAGTCTGTTTCCAAAAATGAAGGAAATAAAAAAAGCCAGCACTAGCAAAATAGTCAAAAGTTTGAAGACTGTACAATAATATGATTGTTTCGTATTTGTACAAGCTGAACAAGAATATACTAAGGATTTTGCACAAAAACAGGAGAAGAAAAATAATATGAGAAGAACACGAGTGAAGGAAGAAATCACGAATATTCGCTTTTGGTTTGGACTGATTGTTTCTTTTCAGATTCCGATGCCATATTACCTAAGACAAGTAAATTTCAGTCATCCCCTGAGAATCATGTCTACTTAGTTGATTGTATCTTTTGCTGATTTTTTTCTTTCTTGGTTAAACAGCAATGCTTGATGATAGCAACCAGTATGAATTGTGATCTACAATCGGATAGAGACAAAGTAGCAAAAGGTTTATGATGTTGGAAGTATGTATTTTCCTACTTTGCGAAAATATACAACTCCATATACATTATATAACAAATGGCAAGAAATTGACTGGTAAATGTAAAGGTGCATCAACATCAAGGTGTATACTTGTAAAACAACAAAGCCATTGTAGAACTAGAGAATCAGCAAAACAGTAGTTGTAACAGTTTGTCATATATGTTAATGAATGAGAACTGTTAGGCACAGATTATGATCCTAGTACTTACAACTCCGATGCACTGGCCCACCCATGGACAGTGATGATCAAACCTCTGGACACAGTTGTTGCAGATTGAGCAATGAGATGCACGTGGTGGGCGATATAACAAACAAGTATCACAATATTTCACTTTAATTGTGTAGCCATTAAGATAAATATCCTTTGTTCTCGGTAATTTCAAGTCGGGAGTTGTAGCATTGATCCAGTCCATGGATGTAGTGGAATGACTTGAGCCATCTGATTCGGGAGGCCATGAGTTCCTAGGAACTATTCCAGGATTTCTTGCAGATGTCAAGAAGAGAAAAATCAAGTCCTGAAAAAAGTCAGAATGATGTAAGATAACCATGGTTCATAGAGTCGGTCATATGATTGTATTTTCTGAAATATATATGGTTTACGCACCAAAACTGTCAGGACTAGTCCCACAAGTAATATGACATGCCCGTACACAACGTCGACTTTTGGAATCCTAAAAACCATCTGGATACAGAATGTTAGTGCAGGCCCCCCTATGAGGAAGGCAGATAAAAGGATTGATGCCCCATCAGGACCAAAGATCAATCTCCCGCCACAAAAATTTCTGACAAGTTAAAGGAACAGTGAATTGATTTTGTGGAATTATCTTAACTGTTAAAAGTAATTTAGGTAACTTTGGACATTTACATTCTACAAAAGAAACCCCTCGATTAACGGGGGAGTAAGAAAAGAGCAAACAACCAGCATAAGTGCAGTTTACTTATCATGCAATAGGAAATATAGTATTTTTTTATAGCTGACGACTATTTGTATTTGCCAGAAATACCATTTCTCCAAGCATATGCAAAAACCCATCTAAGAAAGGAAATAAATAAATTAATACTGTGGCACCATTCATACGGCCGGACTAGTGACTAGTTCTTTCCGGAATGTGGAAGAAGAAAATATGTTGTATAGTTAACCAGTAAAATTTCAATAAATGTTGAACAAAACATTTCTGCAACAAATCATTAGGTTGGCATCTTGTGCATCATATGACGATTGGAAAAGAAGTAAAGAACTAGAAACCAAGAATATTGGAGGTCCCGTTTCCTGCCAAAAGAGTAGGTTATACAAACCCCAAAAACAACAGAGGTGGAGGGTTCTTCATATATGAGAAAAGCACTACATAGATTTACTTGAGCTGAAACAGCTGAAATGCAAGACAAGAGAACAAACATGTGAACTGAAAGCAGTGAAAGAGCAACTCTCGAGTATACTGAAACTGATAGTAAGGTAGCAATGAAGACGTCTCTTAGCTCTTAAAATTTGTAAATACATAGAACAAACCAAGTTTTTGATAGTTCCAAAAGTGATGCTTCTTACACAGCAATAGCTTCAATTAAGATATTACTGAAGGAATAAAAACTACCAAGAAAAACGATTTCTTGCATAGCTTTCTGAAGAGCATATGTACGTACATCTTTTCAAGCTTTCCCTATCTCATCAAATTAAGTGAAAATTGATGTCGAGCTGAGGACGTAGTGCATCCCAACGGTCTAAAGGGATACTATATTAGTTGTTATCATTTGCAATATTGTAATTTCATACCAAATATAAGGGAACACCAAGAATCATCAATCTACTTTGAGCTGACAATGTCGATTTAATATCTGCAAAATGCTATAGTTACTACAGCAACTCCAAAAGCATAATTCCATGCACTAGAAAAACTAAAGTACAACAGAAATTCTTTATCTTTATCCCGTAACAACATATTAACATAAGAATATTTGGATCACCAAGCACAAACTAAGGGATCATTCCATCACAAGTAATAAACCCAATTCCGTTCTCACAACCCAATTCCCGTTGAAGGTTTCTTGGCCCATATAATCCAAAAATCTCGAAATATCACAAAGCCCATTGAAGAACAACACACACGACAGCAACAAGAGAATACAAACAAGGAAACCAACAAAGAAAAAGGGCAAGAAAGATTTTACATTGCGACCCCTCCAAACTTGATAACGCCTCTTCTTCACAGCAGGAGGATCCGTCGCTTTGGAGGGCGGAGCAACAAAATCTTGATTATTCGTCCCACCCATCGGAAAAGAACTAACTCTTTGTCTACGTTAGCGTTTCTATTCTTGTATGGGCTGGTTTTTTCTCCTTTTTTTTTTTCTCGTTTTCCCTTGTTCTGCTATTTCACATACAAAAAAGGAACAACTCAATCATCAATGGGTGAGAGGGGATCAAGATTTTGTGAAAAGGGCCTGGTTAAAACATGGAAAAGAGGGAAATTTTTCGAAGGCTTTCTCTCTTTTTCCCCTAAATTTTTTAGCACTACCAGCTACCCCTGCTCTACATCCTCTCTCAAAACACAATATTGTTTTGCCCTTCTCTCTCTCTTGATGCAAACTAACTATTCTTGGAGTTTGTGACGGTTTGTTTTTGAGGATTCCCGAATTCAAGCGGATTCTCCGCGGGCAATGGAATTGGGAAATTTGCATGCTTTGTTTCACGATATACGTACATAATATGATGATATCAAGAAAAGGTAGGATAAACAGGTGTCGGCGCTCATGCAAATTTAATCCTAATATAATTTGATATTATAATTTGAGTAAACTACAACCACTTTTCTTGAAATTAGCATAATTATAATTATCTCCGTTACTTAAAAAATTATAAATATTCTCTTAATATTTTAAAATTAAGAAATATAAAATTGTCAACTATATTTTTATTATATTTTTTCTTTTTAGATAAATATAAAAATATAAAAAAAATCAGACGAAGTGGATGAAAAATTATTTTAAAAAATTATGCATTTAATAAAAAATATAAATTTTAGTTCGTAAGGGCATTTTGGCCAGTTCACCACAAAAATAGATGGAGACCTAACGAAAACTAACAGAATGAGTTAATTATTAGACGACCAGTAAAATCAGGGGGATATTGGTAATTTTCGAAATAACAATGAGGTATTCGTAATTGTGTCAACTTCAAGTGAGCCATTGTTTTACTTTATAATTTTGATCCTTGGACTATTATTTTTTTAATATTTTAGTTATTTTGTTAATAAAATTGTTAAAATGAAAAAATTTAATTCAGAAGAGAAAAAATAATTATTTTTCTCTCATTTTTTTGGCATCTCTCACATTTTGATTCATTGTACCCATCTTCTCTCTCTTTTTTTTTTTTAACGGAATATTATGTTTGAATTATATTGATGTTTAATCAATTTAAAGATGTATATTTTTCAGTATAAATATTTTTTGCGTGACACATATATTGTAAGTATTACATTATACATAAAAAAATGTGATTGAGAATGTTTTATTAAGTGTATATACATATAAAAAAAAGTTGCTTAAATTCTGTATTTCCCCCTCTTTTGAAGCTTGAAAGAAAATTGAAAAAATTGTGGCGAACCAAAATTTGAAAAATACCAAAAATTGGCTATGTTTTCTACTTCATATGAAACTTCTGTTAACTTTAAACATTTTATGAATAGTTTAAGAATCAAAATTATAACCTTAAATTATTTAAGAACAAAATGTCAAAAGACCAAACTCATAATTATCCAAAAAAGGTGTGAGTATGGCATAATTTCCCCTTATTTTCAGCGATTTCCTTGCACTAAGAGCCACCACCTCTCACAACCCGTTTTGGCCACCGTCACTGTTCCGACGACCCTCCGATAGATTCCTCTCATCAAGGCGAACATTCCACTCCAATTAGATTGCATTTTCACTAGAGAGGGGCTTACAACTGCGTCTGCTCAAGAGATATTAGCCATTTTTGGACACAACAAGATGGTGCTGAATCTGCTGATCGTAGACTGAAGCTTTGTTCTTGAATTTATTATTGAAATCTATTTAAATTTATCTAGAATGCCCAAAAAATTATTTTACCTGTTACTAATGTTAATAAAATTATTTATTAAATATATAATTATTACTTAAAACATAAAAAATTTTTTTGTAAACAATTCTATATATAAAGAAGGAATAATTACATTTACACCTCCTATCTATTGTCATTTTACACAAACTACCCATGCCTTTTTAAAAATTACAGAAACCACCCCTAACAATCTTTAAAATTCCAAAATGCCCCTGTTGACTTAATCAAACTTTAATTTAATTTTTCAGTAACAGAAATGCTCCTAGGAGTATTTTGTAATTATCAAAAGGTAGAAGGGGTGTCAAAATAATATTTATGGGGATGAATACTATGACCCCATATATTTTTTATTATTATTTATATTAATTTTAATTTATTTTTTAATTATTTTATTAACTTTTTTTTTATTAAATCTACATATAAATTCATACCTCTTAATAATTAAAATATTAAATTATTTAATTAATATGTTAATAAAAACTAATTTCTAGCTTATAAATTCAAATTAAAAATTATCACATTTGTATAAATTATTTTAAATTCTTAATATTAAAATATTTATTTTTTATTTTATTTATAGCTAAATTTGTATATAATTGAACATATTTATATGTATATATTACATTTATAATAATTTAAAATATTTTAATAAATAAGTTATTTATTTTACTAATTCTACTATAATTTATATAAACTGCATAATTTATTTTAAATTATAATTTATTAATTTTAATAAAATTTAATCAAAATAAAAATAGAACAAATAATTATTAATTTTAAGAATTTAAATTAATTTATACAAGTGTGATTTTTTTAATCTGAATTCATAAGCTAGTAACTAATTTTTATTAATATATTAATTAAGTAATTTAATATTTTAATTATTAAGAGGTGTAAATTTATATATATTCAACAAAAAAAGTTAAATTTAAATTTAAATTAAAAATTAGTATAAATAATAATAAAAAAATATATGGAGTCATATTATTCAGTTTTCTAAATATTACTTTGACACTTCTCTACCTTTTGGTAATTACAAAACATTCCTAAGGGTATTTTTATTATTAAAAAATTAAATTAAAGTTTGACCAATTCAATAGGAGCATTTTGGGGTTTCAAAGGTTGTCAGGGGTGATTTATATAATTTTTAAAAGGTAAGGTGATTTGTGTAAAATGACAATAGGTGAATGAGTGTAAATATAATTATCCCTATAAATAATTAATCACATTTAAGCGCCGCTAAAAATGTGAAATTTCTTTTGAAAATTACACTTGTGTCATAATTCTATACTTACAGTTATACAATTCCCATCTGAATTTGGATGGAACATGCTGACATCAACAAAAAATTACATGAACTTCTAATTTTACGCATCATTTAATATTCTGTATAAATCATTAACAAAATAACTACAATTCCATCCATCAACCGTTACTTTAATCCAATAACAGTTTTATAATGACACACTTTTGACTTTATACATATAACGCTTACCCTTTACAAATACTAAAACACTACTTGAGTATTTTCATCAATAAATTATAAAAAATATTGAAAGAAGAATAAAATAAAAATTTATATAAATATGTATTTACCCTTCAAACCTAACGAAAAGAGTACAATTGTAAACTGACAATTTTTCAAGGGAGTGCAAATGTAATTATGAAACTCTTTTAGAAGAAAATATAATTTCATATTTTCAGATGGAGTCCAAATATAATTATCGATAATTATATTCTTTTTAAAAAAAAAAAAAAGTATATGTCAATCACATACTGATGTCTAAAATGTCACAAAGTTCACACTGAAGAAAAATGAGACTCATGGGGCATGAAAATGTGAAGGGACATCCTAAACAATCCCAGAGAACTGATCCAACAATTAAGACAAAACTTTAGTTGAGGAGCAGCCAAAACATAAGGGGAGCTTGTGAAGTTGCAAGAACTCTGCCTCGCCGAGTTCTAAAACACGAATAATAACGGTATCGTACATCGACAAACTACACAAATTACAACAACTAACGGTAAGTCCATACGCTACTGTCCCGATAAAAAGTTCTGGTTCATCTGCATCATAGGCAACTTCCGAAAACTACAGCCTGAGGCGAGCTCATCCCTACTATCAACATCCATGAACTGAGAAAAAAAGAAGCGCAGAACGGTAAGAATTTTTTGTGGCTTGTGCTACATAAACATCAAGACTTAGAGACGCACATTAAATTACCTGAAATCCACAAAGTTATGTTCTTCAGGCTGCTGACGTTGTACCTATATAGGATTAGGAGTTACGTTGATTAGTCTATGAGATGGATTTATCATTTACCATTAAATGCGAAGTAGGACTTATTGTAACCAAATGTTGGCAAGTCAAGAAATCGAATAAAGTGAAAAGGAGTCCAATAGTGTCATTGTATAATCGAACATTTTCGGTATATTTCCTCACCAAAATCATCGTATCAAATAAAGGAGTGAAATGCGGTAAAGTTAAAGCTATCGTTCAAACACGGAAGAGAAATATAAATTGATCAATCACTATTACGAAGTGCACCAACACTATGGATAAACATAATCACGTAATCAGCGTCAGAATCTAAGAACAGCTGATTTAACGAACGTTAAACTCTCTCCGATACGTTGATGTCCACAAAAAAATACACGTGATATTGCAGGTATGGAAGTTTTTGTTAAATGCAACAACGCAAACCAGAGTAATTAAATGACCAACTCCCTTGTTCCCCTCGGCATACATCTATTTAAGGAATAACTTTCTTGACAATTTTGAACTAAGAAATATCTGTTTGCGGTTTGCAGTTACCCGTATTACAAATCTAATGTCATTCTTTTGTTTTGGTCAATTTCTTTGGTCTAGGTTTTCTCACTCGTTAAAGTTCTAAATACATATAGGCACTAGAAAGTGCACAGACAGCAGTTACACCATAACAGGAGATGCAAACGGCTACGAATACAGTTCAGAAAATTCAGAGGTGATCAGAAACCGATAAAAGCTAACCTTTATGCAAAGGCATCAGGCACCAAAATGCATCCGTTCCATTAATTGACATCTCAATAGAAGAACCCTCGGCATTTCACAGATCCACACAAGCACTTCTTCTTTCCTTTGTCTGCTTTCTCAGGCGGAACTATCCCATAATCATATGTTAGCTCTTGCATGGGTGGGATATGCCGAATGGCAAAGAAAGCAATATGGAGAAACACATCACTGTTACTTTCACGCAAAACTGGCTGCCAGAACACATTTGGTGTACAACTATGATTCATGAAACGGGCTACATTTCCATTGTTTTTTGCACTTATAACGAGGGAATGGGGCTTTCTTGGAATTAGTAGAATCATGAACAGGTTCTAATGGCTCATAGTAGCGGGTGGCATCAAAGATATAATTATCATCATTTTCATTCCCAAAATCACCTGCAGTGGACGCTTTAATGATATCCCCTGCATACTCACAAATAAAACCTCCAGCACGGATTGGATCCCAAGACCTTAGTCCCCAGCCTCTATTCTTTGTCTTGAAAACCTCCAGACGGACTTTTATTCCTGCTTGAGACATACGACTCCGGCAGTTTGGAGGACATGCACAAGTCAGTCCACACTCATGTATCAAGGATTTGTTAGTGAAAAGAACCCCAAGAGATGAATAGGGGAGGAAGCCATCATTTCTCTGGCTGCAAGGGCAGTGGGTATCACCTGGTTGACATCCACCCAAGCAATGGCAACCTGTTGAAGGTTTAGGCGCGGAAAAAGGTTGGGAATATTTGAGACTAGGAACATAGGTGAAATGAGCAGGGCCCTTCTCCCCATCAACATCATTCACAAGAGCAACAGGCAGACTCTCAGCACCAGAAGTCAGATCAGGAAGAATAATGCCAGTCCGAGTAGCAGTACCGTCCTTCCACTGCTGAATTGATTTCCACAGCGAAAAAGCTTCTGGCTGCCCAGGTACCCTAACCAACTTATACTTGAAAACGTTGCACCCAGACTTATTCTTTTCCACCCATGACTCCTGGATTTTGTAGAGACCATCATAAACATAGATCTTACCATTTGAACCAGCAATATCCTTTATACCCCTTACGACTCTTACATCATTGGCGCGATGCAAGCTCTTTTCTAGAGCAAGATTTCCTCTTTCAAGCTTCTGATCAAACATTTGTCCATCTCTCCTTTGCACTCCGCCCTGGCCACTGTAAATTATCACATCACAATCATCCCCATCGTCATCATATCCTCCAGATGAAACTATGCTGACAGCCACAGGTTCCTCATCCATGGTAATCTTGACACTCATATAATCTATTCCTGCCATGCTTGGAGCATGCAAGCCCACCAAGCACAGCTCCATTCTAAAGAAAAAAATATCACCAATTTCAACCCCAGGTACATGACCAATCCTCTTCGTGCTGTTTGTCCGGACTCCTTTTGTCATCAAAAGTGTAGCAGCTTTCAGGTCTGGACGTCTGGCAATCCCAGGAGCCAAATCCTTTGCTTCTTCAAGTTGAGTAAGCCTTCTCCGAAGCAAATCAAATGCCAAGAGTATGGTTCCGACGGTATCCTTGTCACCACTAGATCTTCTAAAGTCATCAAATTCCTTAAGCTTAAACACTGTCAAGAAGTTATTAACTAGGGATTCAACGTCAAACTCTTCCCCATTCTCAGTTCTTCTCTTCCTCGGCCGACCCCTTCGCTTCACTGAATTACTGGCAACCTCTGCATCAGTTACATGCATGCTAAACCCATACTGGTCGCTATGATTCTGCGAGTCACTATAGCCATCATCCTCTATAACTATAGATCCTGATCCACGAGCTTTAGAGGCCTTCTTAGGCCGACCAGGACCTCTATTTGCATGTGCTGGTGGAGTCCTAAATGAATTCAGTGGAACAGGAGCTGGTATATTGCTACCAAAACCAAAGTTATTTGGTTGGTTTTGACCACCCGTTGTGCGCTGAGAATCATTTTGAACCAGAAAAGGGTAAAATGGTTGAACTCCAGAAGGAAAAGGACCAGAAGGCGGCACGCAAACAAACGGCGTCGGCTGGGGTGTCGAAATTGAAGACATACCCTGTGGGCTTGGAAAAACTGGGACAAGAGATCTTAAAGGCCTCACATCTAATACCCTAGATTTATCAATTGACCCAGGAGGAGCATTTGAATCAGAACCCAAACCTTGCTCCATTTACCACAACAATACTAATAAATTCAAGTTTTAATCACCTCAAATATGATGATTAAATTACATAAAATATCTCAGCCTTACCCAATACCCTAAACTGCTTCTCAGCACAAGAAAAAACACGTTTTTCCACCAAGAGCGCACATTAAACTGAATCTCACCATTAAATAGCTACAGCGCCAAATTAGCACACCAATGTCTGAAAACGAACCATACTAAGGGTTTATAGCTACAAAATCCAACGAACTCCAACAAGAACCCGCTTCCTGCAAACATGCAGAAATATTAAACCAGGGATTAGACAGGAAAAACTCGAGGAAAAATCAAATCCCCACGAAAATGAACAGTAAATCCCTAAATTTCATTTGTTCCTCAAGAACTCATCAAGAAATAATCAGCAAGAAGCGAAGTTTAAAGCAAAAAACACATGCAAAACCTCAAAATACGGAAACCCTTTTGTCAAAATTTAAGGATAAATAAAGTATTTTGCATTAAATTCTGTGTACACATCAAAAACTTCAGAGAATAGAGCAACAAAAGAAGAAAAAAGGCGAACTTTTCAAGTTCAAGAATCAAATGGAAAAGAAAACTGTCATGTTTCTTTTCATCACAACCCAGATCAGATGCTTTTAAAACTTAAAAAAAAAAAAAATACTAAGAGAAGAAAAAGAAGAGAAAGAGAATACCTCAGAGGTAGAGAGAGATTTTTCTTAGTAATTCCGAGTAGTAAAAGCGTTGTGTGCACTCTGCACTTTTTGTTGACAGGTACTCTGCAGTCTGTACTATTTTCTAAATAGTGTTGTCTCAATGACTAATCATTGCCATCTATAACAATTAGGCCCATCAGCCCAATAGGCAAACCCCTCCTTCTAGGCCCAATTAAGATCTTCAGTCAGACAAAATTACACTCTTAGTCTCATAAGATAGTGTTCAATATTTTTAACTATTTATTTTACAAAAAATTTAAAATAATCTCAAAATGAAAAACATTCGACACATTTAATTATGCCTTATAAAATTTTAAAATGATCCCAAAATTAAAAAAACTCAATTCATTTAGCTTCATAAATCCCATAAAGTAAAAAATTAAATTTGTCGAGTTTTCTCAATTTTGAAACTATATTGAAAACCCCACAGTAGATGATTAAAAGTGATGAACGATATATCCTATAGGATTATAAGTATTAATTTTTTCACAATTTACGTTCAGGGTGAACACAGATCGATGATTTTACAAAATAATTTTTCAAAATCAAAATCAAATGTGCAATTTTACATGGCTTGAAACGGTTTTGCGATTTTAACACTTATAACAAAAATAAGATTTTGACTATCAAGGATAATAATATAAAGAGATAATTTCACTCTCATTCCATGAGATTTGGTGTAATTACATGTAGACCCCCTGTGGTTTCAAAAATTATATCTGGTACCCCTAAGATTTGTTTCCATCTAACAAATAAGCCCTTCATTAATTAAAATTCACCACATTTATTGATATTAAAAAAAATCAGAAAAAGATCTACATTTACCCCCGATTTACTTATTACTGAATTATTACAGATCAAATAAATTTTTTTATGATCAAATTATTCTCATACATTTTCACTCTTTAATATGTAATGAGGTATATTTTCATGGTTATAAGGATAGTTTAGTTTGAAAAAATTATTTGACCTGCAACAAGTCAATAATTAAGTCAATCGATAATAAATATTAATTTTTCTTCAGCCTTTTTGTTAATATCAATAAATTCAGTGTATTTTGACTAACGGGGGGACTTATTTGTTAGACGGAAGCAAACCTCGGAGGTGCTAGGTATAATTTTCCAAATTACAGAAAATTTACGTGTAATTATATCAAATCTCATGAAAAATAGTGTAAATATCCCTAATATACATTGTTAAAACTCTTTAATTGATTCAGGTGGTTGGAGTGATTTTAATTTATTTTTTAATTCAACCTTAATTTAAAGAGGTGTTTGTAATAACTTTTAATTACGATGAGAATAAGTTAAAACGTGATCTCTTTTTAAAAAATAAAATATATTATTGCTATAAATTATATTTTAAGAGCTGAAATGCATAGCATACGTATGTTGATATGGCGTACCATTATATAACACCAAATCAAGATAGAAAACCCTTCACTAATAAGTTTTTATTTTCCTTCATATTTACATTTATACTAATATAAAAAAAAAATTATTTTCACTCGTAAAGAGTGAATACTTGCATCGCTATACCAATTGTTATAATATCACAAATGCCCTTCATATTAAATTAACTATCCAATTACAGCTTCATGTTCCTTCAAAAAACTTGATTCCCACCTTCATAGATTGGCAAAATACTTGAGTTTCCATCTTCATAGCTGCATAAATGACTTCTCATTTCTCCTTAAAAATATATGCCATGTTTTTCCTCTTCTTTCATACTACTCATTGATTTAGATTAATAAATTTTTATTCTCAGTATTGTATCTCCAATGTGGGTGAGGAATATGTTGATGAGGGTAGCTTAATGTGGGTGGAGAAACAGGTGGGGGAGGGACAATGACCCGCCGGAGGCGATGCCTCGGCCACCAACAACTCTAGGCGACCTCGCCTTGGCTGGCACTGGGGGTGATCCCCGCCAGCTCAAGGCGTGCCTCAACTTGCAATTTTTAAAAATTTTAAAATGGTGAGATTTTAAAATTTTTACAAATCTAGGCAATTTTCTATCTGATAAAGTGATTCTTACCTTTTTTTGAAAAAAATAAAAAAAATAAAAAATGGCCAATCATCTGCTGGTATGACTTGAGGCAGTGACTCTGACAACAAGTCACAACCGCAAGGTGAGATACCGATTCTTTCATGAACCGATGTCTTCCTCGGCAACCATAAGGACAATTTTTTATGCATGTAAAATTTATAGAATTTTACCATGATTTTTTATGTATTAATATTCCACTTCGTTCTCGTTCTTCTGGTGGTGTGAAAAATATTATTTGAAGTAACAACACCAATAATTTTAATTTAATATTTTTATTAATTTTATGTGCAAATAATTAAAAAACTTAATATTCCATGTTTATTAATATTGTGTGTAAAAATTAACAACAATAATATTGTGACTTTACTTGAAATAACAATATCAAGTAATATTTTTTTAAAAATAATAATTTTAATTTAATAATAAATTTAATATTTTTATTATTATTGTGTACAAAAAATTAACAAGTAATATTACATATTTATTAATATTGTCTGTGAAAAATGACAACAATCATATTGAGTGACTTTACCTAAAATAATGATAGCAAACGATTGTTTTAAAGATAATTATTATTAGAATGAATTTTTATATAAAATAATAATTTAATAATAAATTTAATATTTTTTATATCATTTACAAAAAAACATTAAAGTTATTATTAAATTAAAAATTGATGCATACCAGATTTTTTTGCCACACCACAAGGGTCAAATGATCTTCAAAAAAATTCTAAGATTATCGAAGGACTAGCTCTGCAAAATAGAGGTAGCACTCCAATGCTTAAGTCAGTAACGATTTATGAAGAAATAAAATGAGAAATGGTATATATGACTAAGTTTGAAATATCCTAAAAATCAAGAGAAAATAGTGCAAGAAAGTGAGAGTTTGAGGATAAGTGTGATGATCACAGAAACCTGCACAAGACTTCAATTTATAGACTTGTACAGAGTTGGATATAGGGCCAATCATTGAGTTTTGTACGCCATAAGAAAGATCTTTGAATTGACTATCATCCACAACAAACCGGTGGTGATTTGGATAAATATTGACTGAGATACATGAGTTGAACTGAACATTGCCTAGTTTGCCTACAAATTAGGGAGTTGGTTATTTGTAAATTTTTTAGTTTATTTGCCACCAATTTACTTGGAACCACCTCGAGATATTTTAGGATTTACATGTACAAATGTGTATGCAAGCTATATGATGTGTCCTCCCTAGGGATGTAAATGATTCGAGTCAAGCCATACACATTATTGTTTAAGCTCATTTGAATTATTATCGAGCTTCAAAATTGTGTTTGAGTTTGATTTGATTATTATTTTAGCCGAGCTCAAACGGGTTTTAATTGGATCAAACTTGAGTCGAGCTCGAGTAATTTAATATTTTTAAGTAGATTTTACTATTTTTTCACTAATCGAATCGAGCTCGAGCCGGTCTCAAAAGTTAGCCAAATATATTTTATTGTTTAAATTTGATTTGTTAAATTTAACAAATTGAGTTCAAATGAGTTTTTATTGATCAATTTCAATCGAGTATTGAATAGTTTGATTATTTTTCAACACTAGTCCTCCTAGCTGTATGATGACGTGTCCAACTTAAATTGACTGAAATTGGCTTATTTCTTGGGTCTGCCAGTAAAAGTAGCAGGTACGCATGTGTTTTTTTTTTTTTTTTTTTTTTTTTGTTGATGGGCTTTATCTGTCTTGTTGGTGGGCCCTTATTCATCCTGTTGAGGAACCAATTGGACTCTTATCCAACTAGGCTAGTATGCCTAGCTCGTGGGTTTGACCCAATAATTTTAGGAGGCATCATAAAAAATAATAATAAAATTTATTATTAAATTAAATGTTTTATAAAATACATTCTAATAATAATTATTTTTTATAAGAATTAGCTGGTGTAATTACTTCAAGTAAAGTCACAAAAATGACTGTTGTTAATTTTTTGTCCATATTTTTGTTCATTTTTTACATAATATTAATAAAGTTATTAAATCTATTACTAAATTAAAATTAATTTTATTTATTAAAAAAACATTCTAATAATAATTTTTTAAAAATATTGCTTGGTATCATTACTTCAGGTAAAGCCACACAGTATGATTGTTGCAAATCTTCGTACACAATATTAGTTAAGCATGCACACTACTTTGTTGATTTTTGCACATAATATGATTCAATTCGTTGACCTTCAAAATATAAAATAATATCAATATTATTTTGTTGTCATATCTACACAACAAATACAAATGTATATATACATATATATTAAATTAAGCTAATAACAAAAATCTAAATATAAGAAAATTTAGTAAAAGAAAAGCAACTTATACTCTAGATCTGAAAAATTATTTGGACAGGAAGGTTCTGAAATCTCAATTGTATCAGAGCCGAGCCTTGAGAACCCAGCTTCAACACACAAATGCTACCCTTTTTTTCACCAACGCATGTTAGAATCGGGCTAACAAATTGGGACAATTATTTTCAAAATAAAAAAAGGAAATTGATAAAGTGCTTTTTTTGAAGTTGTTAAATTTTTATGCAGTACAACGACCACAAATTGTGATACTACCATTTTGTTCTTTTAAAAAAGAAAATTTCTGCAAAGCAGCATGCAAAAGCAGGCTGTTTTCTAGAAACTTTAGCAGAGCCACGTTGACTAAAGGGGGCTCTGCTAAATTTAAAAAAAAAACAATTTGGACAACTGGCTATTGTCGCTGAAGATTGTCAGAGTCGTGTTGGTTAAACACGGCTCGACACAAACATTAATAAAAAAAATAAAATTTAATTTGACCCATGTTGCTGAGTAGTACGGTGACACACACTACTTATACGCATAATTTTTATCAGTAATGCTTTTATTTTATAGAAGTTTCTAATCGTTTATTTATATTAAAATTTGCCATTTCCTTACAAACTCACACGCAAAAATTATTTGATAACTTTTTTAATGCATTAATTATTAATACATATTTTACTCAAATTAAATTAAAAATTGACACTTTATATGATATGTTATATTGATAACAATGATTATATATACATGCAATAACAAATACTATCATGTTATTTCAATTAATAATAAGCTTAAATAAATGGGATTAAATTTAATTTTTGAGTTCATATAATTGCATGGAATTAATTTTTAAATTAACTGATTAAGTATTTAATTTACATGAGTTGGGAAATTGAAGGGTATTTTTTATTATAATAATTTGGTGTAGTGTATTATAATATTTCTAAAAGGGTTGTGGCTAAAGAGAGTGGGTAAAATTGAATTAACTTGAAGAGTATTTTAGTAAAACATAATTTTTGGTGTAAGTGGTATGATAACTACCATTTTATGTCTATCAGTCCCCTCCTCTTTATAATAGTATAGATAGATAACAAGAAAAAAAAATAGACAAAAAAAAAAAAAGACATCAAAATGATTCTCTCTCTTAAGACTAGATTCTATGGCACGCAGTACCTGCGCGCAGAAATTTATTAATATTTTTATTTTATTGAAAACTCATAATTTATTTATATATATATATATATATATATATATTAATTTTTGTCATTGTTTTACAATTACATACAAAAACTGTTGATAAATTTTTTCTAATGCATTAATTATCAATACATATTTTACTTGAATTAAATTAAAAAATAAAACTTTGTACCACATACATTATATCGATAAATACTAATATGTTATCTTTATTTTAGTTAACAATAAAATTAAATCAAAAGTGAGTAAATTTAATTTGTGAGTGTAATAATTGCATGAAATTAATTTTTTTAAAAAGTGATTGAGTAGTTAATTTGACGTGAGTTGAGAAGTTAATTAAATTTTATATAGAAGGGTATTTTTGGTATTTAAAAACTTTGGTGTAGTGGTATGAGAACTACCACTTTGAGTATATAACTCCCTTTTTCTTTATAATAGTATAGATATAGTGTGCATAAAATAATGGACAAATTGCAAATTGTACTTTTTTCATATCTATCTGTTTTTCAATTAATTTTTCTCAATTAATTTTTCTGTTGAAAATAATATCACGTGCACCGCACATGTGTAGTACATGTGATTTTTGTAAAAGAAAAACTAACAAAAAACAATCGTATATAACAAAATAATTTTTACAAAATTCAAATAATAAGTTAACATATTTTTTAAATAAAATATAAATAAATATAATTTGAATGACAAATATAATTTACCCTAAAATAAGTAGGTCGGAGGTTTTACGTGAGGTGTGAAGTTAATTGATTTGTGTCCGTTCGAAGAGAGAGAGAGAGAGAGAGAGAAAAGGTAGTATTTATGCATGACATTATGGGCTCTGACATTCATTTCCTCCGTCTCTCTTTCTCTTTGTGTCATCTTCTTGTCGGAAACAAGGGGATGACATGGGGAATCCCATTTCTTTCCTGATGTTATTTCCTCTCCTTGTCATTGTCAATGGCATGACAATCGGGGATGTGAAAGAGAGCCAGGTAAGTTATCTGAAACAAACAATCATCTTTGCGTTCCAAAGGTTGATTCTTTAATCATTGTGCCTTTTTAGCAGATATACATTGTTTATCTGGGGGACAAGCCGCAGCATAATGATGAACGCATTGCAGAGTCACATGATGACATTCTTGCCAGTGCTGTTGGGAGGTATGGTGTTTGAACAAATGTCCCCAAGAATTTTGGAATCTGTTTGTTTGCAGGGGTATAGTTTTTGATTTTATGATTCCACGTGAAACAAGTGGTTATGCTATGTGCATGCAGCAAAGAAGAAGCCAAAAAGTTGATGGTGTACAATTACAAGCACAGTTTTTCCGGGTTTGCAGCTAAACTAACAAAGGCTCAGGCAAAGAAGTTGGCCGGTATACCAAATTATTGGTTTACGATTAATGTTGCTGAATTAATTCCCAGAACCAAATGCAAGGTGCCGGTTTGATGATTTGTTGTTCTTTTGTCTACTTACTATCAGAGAAACCAGGGGTGCTTCGAGTATTACCGGATGGACGTCACAGGGTGCAGAATACCAGGAGCTGGATTTCATTAGGCCTATCTCATGTTGGTTTCCCCAACAATCTACTTCATCAAGCAAACATGGGTGATGGAGTCATCATCGGAGTTGTGGATTCAGGTTCCTCTTCCTCACCTATATATCTCTTATTTGAAGCAGGCTCCTTTTGTAAAGAACTTGTGTTGTATTTCGATTGACTAGATGACGTTGGGGATTTCAAATTGCTAAAAATAAATCTTTTGAATTTGTTTGGATAATTTCGGTTTTCAAATTGTTCACCTCTCATTTTGAACTCTATTTTGTTGAATATGAATGGATTTCAAATTCTTTTTGTATGAAGTCATTTGGAATCATTTCCTTAATCCTTCCTTCAATTTTATTTGGAACTTGGGGATTCCCACTGAATAAAGTTAATTTTGTTAGGAATTTGGCCGGATTCAGAGGCTTTCAATGATGAAGGACTTGGTCCTGTCCCAGCTCGCTGGAAAGGTGTTTGCAAATCTGATGGTCTTTTCAATGCCTCCAAGCATTGTAATAGGAAAATCATCGGAGCTCGTTGGTACATCAAGGGGTATTTACACGAGACTGGGGTAAACGTGGCACAATTTAACGAAACACCAGAAGGAACCCCTTCGCCAATTGACATTGGTGGGCATGGTACTCATGTGGCCAGCACAGTTGCTGGCTCTTTTGTTAGTAATGTCAACTATTATGGCCTTGACATGGGGACGTTTAGAGGCGGTGCCCCCGTGCCCGATTAGCTATTTACAAGGCGTGCTGGGATGCACCCAGGGAACTGTGTTCAAGTTCTGATATTATAGCAGCAATGGATGAAGCTGTGCGTGATGGAGTTGATGTTATATCAGTGTCGTTGGGTGGGTCGTATCCTCATTTACCGGAAGTTTCACCAGATAACGCCCTTGCAATTGGCTCCTTCCATGCCGTTGCACATGGCATTCCTGTAATTTCTGCAGGTGGAAATGGGGGTCCAACCACTTCCAGCGTCGAGGAAGTAGCACCATGGCTGATATCTGTTGCTGCTAGTACTGTGGACAGAGCCTTCCCTACTCCTATCACACTTGGGAATAACAAAACCATAATGGTGCGTCTTGTTTCCATCGGTTATCACACTGGTGAATAGAGATTCTTGTCGAAGTTCATTTCTCTTGCTTATTTCATCCTTTTGGAACTTCTCTGTTATTGCAGGGACGTGGCTTGGTCATTGGGACGAGGGTTGGTTTTACAGGGTTGGTTCAAGATGATCTCCCTAAGAGGTAGTTTCAAATAATTGGAAAATCTTGCTCAATTCAAGTTTGGCCACACTTAATCAATTACACTGCAGTGTGCTTGCTATATGGTGGATCACCATTATATTATACACTAATCATATGGCACTGTGTAACAATTTTCATTTGGTTAAACCTAGTTTGGGCTAGAATTTCCCATAAATTACAACCTAAATCATTTTTGAGTTTCGTGCACAAGGCGTCTGGTGGCATGTTCTGATATTTTCCTTTTGTGATATTTCTCATTGTTAGGGTCCATGAGGGAGAAACGAATCAAGTCCCTGTACCAGGAATCGAGGGGAAAGTGATTCTCTCTTTCTTTGAAGATCATGTTGCCCAATATCCTAGAGCTGCTGTACAAGTAGCTGATTCAGGTGGTCTTGCACTGATAGTAGTGAGGCCCTCGATGACAATGGTCTATTTGTATACAGTGATTCTATGCAACATCCTGGAACTAGGATCCCAATAGTCGAAGTTGATTTTGAGGCTGGGAACGAAATACTTGAGTACATAGAGAAGAGGTATTTGTGATAAACATTCAGAGTTTTGAGTCTCTTTTTTTGAGTTTTAATTAATAACTTGAATTCTGTCTCCGGTGCAGTTCTGAAGCCACCGTAATGATAGGACCCTCAAGTGTTCTAGTAGGAAAGCCACTGACACCTAAGATCGCTGGCTTCTCATCAAGAGGACCTAATGCTCTGGCCCCAGAAATTCTCAAGGTACTTCTTCATGATCTCAACATCTGTTTATATAAAATCAATCTGTTTTCTTGAAAGCATTTTTCCGGTCTATTTTCCTTAATTTTCTTGGAGCAGCCTGATATAGCAGCACCTGGAGCAAGTATACTAGCCGCTGTTCCTCCTGGTTTTCCCGCAAACGACAATGGATTTGCTTTCATGTCTGGAACATCCATGGCCGCTCCTCACGTTGGTGGCATTGTAGCACTCCTTAGAGCTTTACATCCACACTGGTCTCCTGCAGCTATAAAATCTGCACTTGTCACAACGGGTTTGTAAATTCACGCGCCTCATTGTCAAATGCACACTTTATGTACTTGTCCAGGATGCATATTGCTGGAACGTGTATGTTGTCGGTGATTTCTACATAAGTTGGTAACATGATTCTTGAGCAGTTATAGAACAGACCCCTGAGACGATAGACACGTTATAGGATTTCCTGGACTGATTCTTGAACACCCATTAGAGTAGATATTCATGGAGTGAATTCTCAGATTTTACGCGTGAGATGCTTGTTTGCTTCTCTTTCTCCAAGCAAACCTCTTTGAATTGCTATGTTTATTGTTTCAGCTAAGCTTAGCCTTTTGTATGCACAGACATAACAAAGCACCCATAATAAAGACATTTACTATTTGTTCTTGATTCAACACACTTCTACTCTATTGTCCGAAGTATCAATGGAGCTAGTGTTACTTTCTCTTGAACCACAGTAATTTTATTATATTGATTGAATTATTTTACCCTTGCAGCTTGGAACGAAGACTCGCACAAGACTCCAATCTTTGCAGAAGGATCCCCTGCCAAGATAGCCGACCCGTTCGACTACGGTGGTGGCATTGTGAACCCAAATGCTGCAGCATATCCAGGTTTGGTTTATGATATGGATAGAGAAGACTACATGAACTACCTTTGCTCACAAGACTACCACACCGCCGACATCTACAATGCTACAGAAGAAACATCGGCATACAATGCTACAGCCGAGCAGTTAGTCTGCCAAAACAGATACATCTCCATTTTGGACCTCAATTTACCATCCATCATAATACCAGCGCTCAAGACGTCCATCACTGTCAAAAGAAGAGTCACCAATGTAGGACCAAGCAATTCTGTGTACAGAGCTAAGATCAAGTTTCCGATCGACACAACGGTTTCTGTTAAGCCTGATGTCTTGGTGTTCGATTCAAACACCACTACGATCGATTTTGAGGTGACGATTGAAGCTGAAGAGAATATGAATACTGGGTATGTGTTTGGTAGCCTGACTTGGACTGATGGCAAGCATTATGTTAGAATCCCCATATGTGTGCGGACAACCCTTTATTCTTTGCACTAATGAGAGAATGGAAATATGTGTTGTAATATGTTATACTATAGTCTTACTTGTAAATTCAACATCTATAATTTAATCAAATATAAGGTTGTCAAGAAACAGATTCTTGAAAGATGTTATTTTCACTTTGCTCAAAAATATAAATCAAGAAGCATCCAAGTAATAAGATAAAAGCCACATGGGTAATAAATACAATGAGTATAAAAAAAATTTCTTCAAACACTTGTATTAAATCATCAAGATAGCTTTGTGATTAAATGGCATAAATTTATCAAATGATCTGCAATATCTAAATGTCTTATTTGGAAGTGACTGGTAGTAATACTTTTTCAACTTATCCAAAGATGGTCTTCTTAATTGATTTGAATATAAAGGGGTTAAATGTAATTTATCCTTTGAGAAATGTGAAATGAGCAAATACCAGGTGTGAAAAAAAATTTAGCAAATTATGCACCGTATTTCAAAAAATGAAGCAACTTACCCCTTATCTATGATTTAGACTGAGAAGTAATTTGTTTGATTTTTAAATACATAGATAGTAATTTATTATTTTATTTTTCACAATAAACTTTTTACTTATTTATCATATAATTGGGAGGTAAATTATAATTTTTTTCCGAATATAAAATATAGTGTCAACTGCAGATCAATAATAGTTGGCACTATTGGGGAATAAGGATAAGTGGGGTCAAGAGAGAAACTTTCAAGGAATGATTTCCAAACTTCTGCAGCTTTAAGGCACAAACAGAGTAAGCAACTACCCTTTAAGCAATAGATAACAAAGATCAACTCGCCCTTTATTGCATTCTTAACAATCATACGTAATTCATAACACACACACACAGAAAGATTTTAGGAAACCAGTTATAACTTCCTTTCCTTCTTCTGTTCATGCCCATAACTTGACTGTAAACATTTTCCATTTTCACACGGTTTTGTGTGAGAAAAGAGCCCAAATCAAGTTTTGTTTTTTTCTGGGTGTTCATGCGCAGGTAATTTGGAGTGATCAGATGCTAGGTAATAAATCTTGATCTTTTTCTTGCCAATTACCTTCGGACTTTGCCATGATTCTTGATAGCTGTTGGTTTTTATATATTTCTGGCACTGCCAAAAGTCAAACGCTCTATCTCTACGTTCGTTACTCACATATATATACATATATAGACACACACACACACACACATTATATGGAGAGTGCACACACACACACCAAAAAAAAGAAAAAAAGAAAAGAAAAGATAATGCATATGGTACAAATTTTGGGTTTTTATGATTTTGAAACTTTTGTAGTGGCCGTGTGTGCTTCTTTCAACTGTAATTTTGATTCTTGATTCAATAGTAAACGGGTTGGACATATAGTTTCTTGATTTAACTGGATGATGTATGTAATGATTGCGTGATCGTTGAAGCTTATTGAAATGCTTTTGCTGTTGTGAGGGTTGTAGCAGTTGCCTTTGTGTGTCTATTTGCTGATGACAATCGTTTGTGGAAGGAAGTTTTTCTGTTTAAACTTTACTACTTTAGTATTGTTGAATTTAACAGAACATATAACAAAATCACTCCTTTTTACAATCATAGTCTTCCTGTCATTTTAGGTGTTCAATAAATAGCCTGGTGTGGGTTTAACGATAGGCGAGTGAGCCACAGAATCGAGCGAGCAAGATATGGACTTGACTAATGCTGCTTGCAAACTGCTGCTTTTCTTTCTTCTTGTATTCTGCACATCCTATCAGTGTTGTGCAACCGGGATCAATGCAGACCAGACAGCATGGTTATCCGTAAATGTGTCAGAAAATCCTCCAAGAAAGATACCGAAAACGATGTTTGGAATATCATTTGAGGTTGGTTTTGCACACTCATTATGTTGTGTCCTGTGGATGGCCTTCTATGTGTGTTCTTTTGTTTTTTTTCTTCTCGTTATTCTTGTTGTTTTACATCTGAGGCTTTAATTTTATATCAATTATGGTGCAGAATCTATGCTTTACTGTTTCTCGTATATGCATACCGTTTAATGGTTGTCCTCCTTTTCACACTACTTCCACTGATACTAATGTTCTCCCTTAAATGGCTAACTATATAGAATCATAACCGTCAAATATGTTTTGCAGGAGATCAACCATGCTGGGGCTGGAGGACTCTGGGCAGAGCTTGTCAGCAACAGAGGTCAGCAAAAATTATCATAGCTTTGCCTACGTTACTTTGATATCAGATAATACTTAGTTGTTCTGACCTCATCAAGCTTTAAGAATGACTAGGATTTGTATGCCTACCTTGCAGAAAATGTAGTTTAAGCCTAAAACAAAGTTTTGATTCTTGCTAAGGTTACTGGGAATCACTGGACACTAATGTTAGAGCCAGACTTCTGCTTGCAAGGAACATCTGTGGGGAAGATTTTTTTCAATTAATGCTATGACTTGTGTAAAAACTTTTACTATCACATCTTGCTGGAATTGGCAGTGGTGATTTTTGTCAAATCCTATATGAAGAGTCATTTAAACATCTTATGATGAACATATCTTAATTTCTTCAGTTAACTAGCACTCAATGCAAATATCAGATAATACCTTCTCGTGATTCGTCTCACGTATTACTTCTAAATGGAAAAGTGATTACAGAGGATTTAGAACCTTTTCAGAGAGACTGTGATCTACCCTTGGCAATGAGAATTCCCCCACTCTTCTATTCTCATTCTTTTTTAACGGGGCTGCTAGAGGCATGATATTGACAAAAACAGATTTGTAATAATTTTAGAGGTAATGTTTCTTAAAAACTTATATTTCCAGGTTTTGAAGCTGGAGGCCAGAATACTCCATCAAATATTAGTCCTTGGTCCATCCTTGGGGATGAATCACTTATATTTGTATCAACAGACCGTTCATCCTGCTTTGACAGAAATAGAATTGCACTCCGAATGGAGGTACTGTGTAACACTGATGGTGAGAATATCTGTCCAGCAGCTGGAGTTGGAGTTTACAACCCAGGATTCTGGGGCATGGTAAGAAAAAACATTCCTGTTCTGAGTTAAGCACTGATATTCTACTGACAGGTTCTACTATGAAGAGTTGTCAATTTGGACACATATGTATTTCCTTTGTACCAATGTTGTGGTGTTTTTAAACTTCTCAGTTGTGTTTGGGTGATGTCTTGCTGATCTCCTTTGTCTTTTCTTGCAGAACATCGAACAAGGAAAGACGTACAAAGTGACCTTTTATGTTCGCTCATTGCAACCAGTTGAATTGTCTGTATCACTTATTGGTTCAAATGGACTGCAAAAACTAGCCACAGCTGATATAATGTGAGCATGGCTAAGAGTAACTGCTACATAGACCGTACCTATTGATTCCGGTTATGTCTTCATTTATATCTTATAGTCAGAGTTACTCATGCAGAGATGATAATGTTACAAACTGGACGAAGAAGGAGATTCTGTTGCAAGCAGCAGGAACAGACCCTAATTCAAGATTGCAGTTGACGACAAGGAAAAAGGGCACAATATGGATTGATCAAGTCTCAGCAATGCCTTTAAGCACACACAAGGTACTTGTATTTACTACCTTTCAATAACTTCTTGACGGTAACTTGAAGGCTTCTGTTTATTCCTGCTCACTTTTACGCCATTGCTTGGTTCCTGATCAGTAAACCTTAGCTGCAAGTTTTAGAGGAAAAACAGGCAAAAATAAGGAGAAAAAGAACTGATAGGTCATATGTTCTGCTCAAAGTATCAGAATAAGGAATACCAATCTAGAGACCAAATTCTTTGAGCGTTTCAATCTTACTATTTCCCACAGAATTTAATTACATGGAATCATATGAATTAATTCACACTTTAGGCAACACGAAGAAGGATTAGAAAACAACCAATTTGCTGAAATATTTCAAGCATATCTCATATAAGTCTCACTTGACGATAGTTATCAAGAAACTCCTCATTTCAAGTTTCTTGTCGATGACCGATATTGCACAGTTTCATGAATCACTGCCGGAGGCTCTTTTAGAAACTCGGCACACAATATTATGAAATGAATGCACTAAGAGTGGAACGGTCTGTTTCTTGGTGATTTCGTTATAGCATTCTTAGTTTAGAGATTTCTTTGACTTGACAGCAAGCTAAATCTCTTTCTTTAACGTGATGTTGCCTTGTAGCAAGAAATGCACGTTGTATAACTGAAACCTTTCGCATAAATCCTGGTTCAGGGACATGGATTTCGGCAAGATCTTTTCGACATGCTTGCTGAATTGAAGCCAGGATTTATCAGATTCCCAGGTAGTTACTATGATAAATAGAATGATTCTCTATATAGAAGTACTAGTTCATACAGCTGACTATTAAAAGTACAGAGTGTCAGGACAGTTCCTGATTCTTGATCTAAGAAACCTTATATTGATTGTCTCATGGTTGTTTGGTTTGTCTATCCCAACTTATACTTTGAACTATGCTCAACAGAATAGTAATCTAATTCTTGTTTGTTAACAGGTGGTTCATTTGTCGAAGGAGAATGGCTAGTGAACGCATTCCGATGGAAAGAAACTGTAGGAGCATGGGAGGAGAGACCTGGCCATTTTGGGGATGTTTGGCAATATTGGACTGATGATGGACTTGGTTATTTCGAGTTTCTCCAAGTAATATGTTGTCCTTTCTTATCTTTGCAGCATCATACTCTAGCAACGGTTAAGGAACTTCTCTGGTATTCTTCTTGATTCACAAGTATGACATTGTTGTAATTCTGCAGCTTGCAGAGGATTTAGGTGCATTGCCAGTTTGGGTCTTCAATAATGGTAATCACAAGAACACAGTTACCATTCTGCTGTAATATTTCTGACACTAACGATCTTCTTCTCTCTCTCTCTCCGTAGGGATCAGTCATAACAATCAAGTCGATAGTTCGGTGATTTTACCCTTTGTGCAAGTATGTTTCTCCATTCTTGTTTCATGTAAATGAAGGTTGTCCTAACAAAATACATCTGATTAACTTAGACGAAAATTTCATTTTGAGTAAGCTTGCGCAACTTTCGGCCAAGTCATGTATATTAGAAATGGGTACTTTTTAACATAATTCTCAACTTGGGATGTCTGTAACTGCTATTACAGGACATTCTTGATGCTATTGAGTTTGCAAGGGGAGATCCCACTTCGACATGGGGTTCTGTTCGAGCAGAAATGGGCCACGCAGAACCTTTTGATTTGCGTTATGTTGCTGTCGGGAATCAAGACTGTGGAAACAAGAATTATCGTGGTATGTATGTCTGTCTTCCAGCTAATTGCTATTACATGATATCTAGACCGAAACATAATGTAGGATTAGATTTCATATTCCAGTATAGACAGCCTTCAACTCACGTATTTGTTACACATATTAGGAAATTACATGAAGTTTTACACTGCCATAAAAGGAGCCTACCCAGATATCAAGATTATCTCAAACTGTGACGGATCTACTCGACAGTTGGATCACCCAGCGGATTTGTATGATTTCCATGTAAGAATTTCTACTTCAAAACACGTAATAAAACGGTTTTTCTTTTTCAACTTTCATTTTCATGTCTAATGTCATGTTTCTGTGCCAAGGTTTACACGAATGCAAATTCTATGTTTTCGATGGCTCACAACTTTGATCATACCTCAAGAAGTGGCCCAAAGGTGTTGTTCTTGAGTTGTCATTTGATTGTTTCCAGATTTCGTCATCTGTGTAATAATGCTCTGCTGGAGATCAATGTTTCAGGCTTTTGTGAGTGAGTATGCTGTGACTGGAAATGATGCTGGCAGAGGAAGTCTCTTAAAAGCACTTGCTGAAGCTGCATTCCTTCTTGGACTGGAGAGCAACAGGTACTCTAAATTCAGGAAGATAACAAAAAGGAGAAATTACACAGAATTGAAATTTGGGCGTATTACAAATTGACACCCCTAAATTCTTGGAAATTACATTCACATCGCCTACAACCATATTTCATATCACATATTCCCTTCAACATCTGGTTTTCAAAGGGAATGTGTAATGTACAATATGACTTCATCAGCTGCAATATAAATTTTCAAAATTGACAGGATTCTTTATAATATACCTAAATCTCAGGGGGTTTCATTGTAATTGTCCGTAAAACGGCCTTACTAGTAGATTATTTGAAACACCAAGCAAGCCTCCAATTGTTTATTTTGCAGTGATGTTGTCGACATGGCAAGTAATGCTCCTCTGTTTGTGAATACCAACGATTGGAGGTATGTTTATTCCATTCATTACCCTTGGGTACTAACCTGTTTATCAAGTTCTCCTCAAACAACGGGTGGTTTTTCAATTTAGGTTCAATCCAGATGCAATAGTTTTTGATTCTTCAAAGGTGTACGGTACTCCTACTTACTGGATGCAGCATTTCTTCAAAGAGTCGAATGGTGCCATTCTTCTCAATTCCAAACTGCAGGCTAATTCTTCCAGTTCCCTTATTGCATCTGCCATTTCTTGGAAAAATCCAGACAACAACAGAAGTTACTTAAGGATAAAGGTTTGTAACTGAAATTGCAAAAGAATGCAATCAAGTTCTTGTCCTCTTCCCCTGTAGATGGCTCTGAAGCTCAATTTTCTACTGAAAACTGAAGAAGAATTGAGAAAAGAGAAAGAAGTTAAAACACCTTTGGTGGAAAGGCTCAACATATTCAGTTTCTTAAGGCATCAGTACTTATGTTTATCACTTGGCAGTTTAATTACATCAACTTTCCCTAAAAAATTACTGTAATTGCCGATGGACCCTTTCCATTTTTGAAATTACCAAAAGCCCCACTAAGTCCAGATGTCACCCTGTTCCATTTGAACGGGCAGTGATGTTTAAGAATTTTAGGGATGTTAATGTTCTACTCCTAGGGGATGGTAACTGTAAGGTGCTTTTGTACTGCGAAACCTTAGAGTGAAGATTATACTAACTTCAGGAGATTGGTGTAATTGACCCTACACTTGTCTTGTATTTTCTGCCCATGCTCAAGTACAAGTTTCTTATCCAGGTTGTGAACTTTGGGAGCAACAGAGTGAGTCTTAAGGTTTCGGTTGATGGGCTGGACAAGAACTCGATAGAAGCAGCAGGGTCTACAATTACTACGCTGATGTCAAGCAATGCGATGGCTGAAAATTCTTTCAGTGAGCCAAAGAAGGTAAGTCCCATCTAACTCATTTGTCCTATTAACATTTTCTTTCATCATAGGATTCAGACTAACAGATCTTTCGCATCATATAATACTGTTACTGAATTTGGTAGTAATACTAAGATTAGATACAATGTTGTATGACAATTTTAGTGATACTAACAGTCTAACGATATTCCTCTGGTTTATGCAGGTGGCCCCAACTACCAGTCAACTTGAAAATGCCAGCAACAGAATGAATGTAGTACTAGCTCCGTATTCTTTAACTTCCATCAACTTGCTCAGAAAATCAAACATTGTCCAAGTCGCTGGATGTAATGCTGATTTATGTACGTCATTGTAATTTATGTATCATTCAATATAATAAGTATATGAATTAACGAAAAAAATCGATAATAATGACATCTCTAGCCGATTGAAACAGTTCCTTTTTTCCTCCTCAATGCAACTTACAACGGATTATATAAATTGCAGTCATGTCTCACAGAAACCATAAACTAGTGGTGCTCCACAGGACAATGAAATTAGAGAATAGAAGAGAAGTCAAAGTCTATGTAAGAAACTGACAATGTTAAAAAAATTCCTATAGATCGGATATGAGCCAATGTCTGTATATAAAGTTAATTATAGCTAAATTGAACTGCAAGTTATGCTGATGTCACAACACATGAATTGCAATTACACTCTAAGTAAACAAGTCAGGTACAAACCTGCAAGAAATCTGGCGCTAGAGTTTACACATTCTTGTTCTTCTTCAACTCTGAAGGCGGCCATCGTCCCTTCTTCCTCAAATGGCGTTTCCTCACAAGCCTCTTTCTCCTTAGCCTAATCTTCTTTGCAATTTTCATTCTCATCTTCTGCTCAAGCTTCAGCTGAAGCTTGGATTCCAAAGGCAGGCTCTCAACAGGTACACTTGCTTCGTTGCTGTCAGAGGAAGGGGTAGGAGACTCAGGAACCGTTCCATCGCCATCAGATGATGCCTTCACAATCACTAGGCCTCTATTATTGAGAACTGACGGTACTTGAACTTTGCATCCAAGATCCGATTTTGGCTGCAACGCAATGAAGTTGTTGCACAACCTGACAACTAATACCAAAAGAACAATTGTTAGAGAATTCAGAAACATTTATAACTCCACTTAAATTGCCACATATGGCATTCGTCAACCATCTCGACAGGTCACACACACATCTAAACAACTAAGTAGCAAAACCTTATGGAGGAATCCATCATATTATCTATCTGAACTAAAATGACTGAGGTCTGTGGCTAGAAAACTTAACAAAATGGTTGATTTTAGATAGTCACAATATCTTATTAAGAAATTTTAATGCATATGGATCATGCAGACGATGTGTTCGTCCAAATACCTTGAAGACAGACCAATTCCGAAAGGGCACTCAGAAAGATATACAATCACATCAGAGATGAACTAGACTCCATTAGTACGTACCCAACGAATGAGTTCAACTAATCTGTACACAAACGAGGAACAGCAAAAGGGACGAATTGTATCAGGTAAATTGCAGGAAAACTAGCAAACACAAGAAACAAAAAGACATGCTTGCATCTACTCCTGGAAAACTGGGATTCGAGGAAAGGAAAATTCAACCATACCAAGGAGAAAGCAGAATCCAAGAAACTTGGATCATGAACTATTACAGTTTAAGTTTAAAAGGCAACGGTGGTTCAATCACAACAACTAAAAATAGACAAAAAACTCCATATTCATGCACTTATAAAAAGAAAACACAGATAATCAAGATCAAGAATTGGTGAATGCTGCAGGTATAAAGATGAGAAATAGTTACAGGGGCGAGCGTCGAGTCGAGAAGATGAAGAGAGGGAGGAGAGAGGAGTGGAGTTGAAGAGCAGCGCCATGTCTCCGGTCTCCAGTGTCTTTTGATAGGCCTATTCAGTTTTCACCCGCCTAATTACCCCCCCCCCCCCCCTTTCAAATATTCAAATAAATTACTGTGATAAAAAAATATCATATAACCCTTTATAAAATTTAAAAAAATGTATACTGGCCCCTAATGTATTTGAAAATAAGTTTGATGTTGCAATAACAAAAATACCCTTTTTAGTTCAGTGGCCTATATTTAATCTGATCTAAATTTGTACATCAGATTTAATCATGCATATCAAAAATTAAAATATATTATTTTAATATATATATTATTATATTTTTTTAATATAGATATATACTTATATGTATATATCTTAAATCTAGTTTTCTTCTCCTCTCATATCTCTATCGTCCGACTACCTTTCGGAGCAAACTTACCACCGTTAAAATGCCCCTCTAACAGCGAGCATTTTGATACCCCACCACTGCAAATCACCAATCCGTTGGTGAGTTATCTCAATTTTCTCACTCAAAAAACCCTAACTCGCGCCTCCCCATCTTCTATCGCTTTTTTCTCCGCCATCCAACCACCTATCCATGCGTTCTTACCACCGTTGAAAAGTTCGAATGACGTTTTGGTACCTTACCCACTGAAAATCTCCAATCTGTTGGCAAGTTATATGTATTATCTTTTTGCTCAAAAAACCCTAACCCCCGCGCGCTCCCATCTTCTATCACTTTTTTTCTCCATCGTCTGACTACTTCTCAACGCTAGTCTACCACCGTTGGAAAGCCCGTCCGACGACAAGCATTTTGACACCCACCCACCACCAATCTCCTGTTCGTCGGCGAGTTATCTCTATTTTTTCGTTTTATATTTTTTATGTTTCTTTATATATATACATATAACTAAATTATATTTTATCTTATATTTTTAAAAATATGTATAATTTAAAGACAGGGATAGTTTAGTTATTTAAGAGCAAAAGATGCATACTCGGTCTCATTTTGGGCACGTGAAATACAATTCTAGAGGCGAGGGGGGGTAATTTGCACTTTTTTAAATTTTATAAGGAGTTATATAGCATTTTTTTTATCGCAAGGACCAATTTAATATTTTGGGTATCACATGGGGATAATATGGATTTTACCCCCACCACAAAGAAGTAGGAGTGAGTGTGGGTCGGGTATTTCGAGTTTTAGGCTTTTCGGATCGAGTACTCGACACAAACCCGATAAAATCAGGTACCCAAAATCGGATACCCAATTATACTTTTGTTAATTTAAATGTGAAGAAAAGTAGAAGTATCAAATATATTTAAAAGCATGCATTTCTTTTGAAAATTTTATACTTAAAAATTGTATTTATATACATGGTGTGACTAAAAAAATTATAAAAATATGATATCAACATCACAATTAATGTGATTCATAATATCAAGAACTTGATAAGTAGGTAGTAACATTTTTTTTTTTTTTTTTAATTAGATTCAAAATTGAATTCGGGTAAATGAAAGCCGAAAATTATGAATTTACCCTGCCCGATCTATCTGAACCGTTCGGATTGGAACGGAACTTGAACAACCGATCGAATGCCCACCCTACAAAGAAAGAAAAAAATCACATGCTTTACTGTCTCCACGCGGTTAATCTATTGTTTTTTATCAATTATACTTAGACCTCTCAAATGTGAAATTATATTTTTTTAAATTAAAAATTTACAAATCCTTTAAAAAATTTTCGTTACAACGGTTCCCTTTTATCAAAGTTTAAATGAAAAATATTGACATCAATTCATAATTTTTTTTATTTATTCCTCAAATCCTCCTTACTATAATTTGCTTAAAATTATACTTTTTTGTATATATATATTATATATATATATATATTACATTTGATTATAAGAGTATGAGGTAAAATCGAAAATTTATATAGTGTTTTGGCTAATGTTGGCATTTCCATCCAAACCCTAGCGGAAGAGGATTAGATGTAATGGTGAATTCTCGAAAGGTGTGTAAGAGTAATTTTAAAAGTTTTGAGAAAAGTGTAATCTTGTAATTTCAAAGGGGTCTAAGTATAATTGACATATTCTCTTTTATTATAGTAGATAGGGCAACAACAATATTTGTGCGTATAATTTTTAGTAATACTTTTATTTTATTAAAGTTTATAATTTATTTTTTTATATATATTAAAATTTGTCATTATATTACAACTTCATATATAAAAATGTCTAATAATTTTCTATAATTCATTAATTATCAATACATATTTCATTCATTCAAATTAAAAAATTGACACTTTGTAAATATGTGTCATATTGATAATGATGATTACATATATATGCAAAATAAATACTAATATATTACTTTAATTTCAATTAACTATAAACTTAAACAGCATAGAGTAAATTTTAATTATTTTTGAGTGCAGGTAATTATATGGAATTAATTTTTTAAAGAAACGTGATTGAGTAGTTAACTCAACATACATTATGAAGTTGAATAGGTAATATCAATTAAAAAAGGCATTTTGATATTATCATAAATTAGTATCGTGGTATCAAAACTACTACTTTAAAACTTTAAGTCTAAAAATCCTCATCCTTTATATTTTTTGTATTATATTTATTTATTTTAATAAAATAAAATCAATAATTTATCAAAACTAAATATTTTAATTTTAAATGTGTACCTGGAGAAACTATTCAGAAAATTAATAATTAAGAGAAGATTATTTTATTAGAATATATGTATATACATATATTTGTTGACGTTCTGTCAACAAATATTTTTTAAATCAAAAATAGTTACTCCTAGAACTTCAAGCTTAATAAATAGTATAGATGTGTAAATTCTTCATTTTATTTTATTTTTTTTACGTTTTTAGATGAATTTGTAAATTATTGCTTCGTTTTTCTAAAATATAGATCGATATTTTTTAAATCAATTAATATATAACTATTACAATATTTAATATATAATATATTAATAATTTTAAATCAACAAAAAAATTAAAATAAAAAAAAAACAATATACTATCATTAAAAATAGACTAAATATTTATATTCGTAGAATTCGAACTCACAACTTCTTTAATAAAAAAGTTCTTGTAATATTTTACTATTTTGTTGGGAAAAGCCAGATTTCCTTCTTCCTTTCTTATGGATCTCAAAGAACTACAATGATCATTACGGTTTTTTGTTTAGGAATATGATTTTCTGATTATCCAAATATAGATATAGAACGAACTTTTGGGATATATGAAGACTTACTGAGTTGAAATGAAATCACGAGTCTGGATGCGTTTTTAATATCTTCTTCATATCTGTGCAACTGTTTCTGGAAAAACAAACAACCAACCAAAACAATACAATTGATGTAATTGCAGAAATACATTGTTATGAAACCCACTTGAAACTCACTTGAAGTGGCATAGGGCATAAATGTTTCATCCTTACACAAACATTTGAAACTCACTTGCCATAGGGCATAAATGAACCTAAAAATGAGTAGAAGGGTGAGCAGCAATGCTATGAAACCCATAAACAACATATTGCATCATCAAGTTATGAGTGGTTTTACATAAAATCCTGAATTTCATTGACTCGAGTTCTGACCGTAAACTAATACCCCTTGGCAGGGTATTACACCTCAATATACCGTCAAGTCGATAGAGAATTGCACCTAAGGAGTTCTTCCCGTAAGAACTCACAACATCAGACATGCTGATTTTCAGTGATACATTACTGCAGCAGCAGTTACCTTAAAAAAAAATCTCCGCAAAACCTGAAATTGGAACCTAAATCAGAATCTGTAATGCCCAGATCTGCATAATTGCTTGTCAGAATCATCAATTTCGGTACTTGAATAGTCGATACTTGCTGAGCAGGACTGGATTTTCCTCTGGCCAGGCAACGTTGTTCTTCTGATTTACTATTCAACTTCTCTGGTTAATCTCTACAGAACGTTTTGAGGAAAAAAGTGTGAGCTGATCAATGAGTTAGAAGCTCTTCAGTTTTCATCAATAAGTAATAGTCTGTATTCTCAATGATATATTCCATTAGGAATTAACTGCAAAGTTGGAAATCAATATTCAGGAAAATTTTGAGCAAGAGCAAGAGCAAGACCTCAGCTATGGTAGAATGTTTGAGCGAAATATAAGAGGGTACGTGCAGCAAAATCCACTGCTCCAGCACTGCACAAGAATTTTAGTTAATCAAGATGCTGTGGTCATTGCAGAAGAAGGTAACTGTAACGATAGCATTGGATTAAAAGATAGTCAGACTGTTTAAATTCAATTCACATCAATATGCCAACTTTTAGTTTTAGAACATCTTCATGCGTGTGCCTATTGTAATTCTCCTGAATAAGGCTTACATGTGACAACATACCAATGATATTATCACCTCCATGGAAAAGAGATGAAAGAAGGGAAAAGGATGAGGCAAATGACTAACCACAGAAAGCAATGGACCCTGTTTGAACTTGTCATGGAATGAAAAAGCTATTGGCTTCGGAATGTCCCCAGGACCTCGGATGAATCCACTGGATTGGCAAAAGTACACATCAAAATGAGCTTATGATATAATTATCAAACACAAACATCCAGATTGTTTGCAACAGAAAATGTTAAGCATCCACCAAGATGTGTTCGTGGTTTTGGTTTATGAGGTCTTATTAGGAAAATGTAAGTAAAAACAAGCTGAGGCAGAGAATCATAGAAGCAATAAGATTTTCACCAAGCTAGATTTGCACTTACATCAACGATGTTGAAATTAAGGGACTTCGTTTGACATCAAATATGGCTATGAGACCTTTGTACAACTCGTCACCATCTCTATATGATACTGCCAATCTCTCTCCTGAAGCATCCCATGCTATCTTCTCAATAACCCGGCTGCATAATGACATAAAATTAGCCATGCCATCCATCAAGTAGTGTCTTCTACATGTGCAGGTGGCGAGAAACATTCAAGATAAAGGAACTCTATTGCCTGAGAATAGTATCACAAACATAGATCTTCTATTTGCAAAATTATAAGAAGTATACAGAATAGTAGAAGATAGAGAGGCAAAAGACAGGAGAATCATCTAAATGCTTTAGATTATTAAAGGATTGTTTCTGGTCTAGAACTTCTAAAGAAAGTACAACACTATTAAAGAATTTGAAAATGACGATTGGAAATAAGGGCTTCAGAAAGTACACGACAGAAATGAAAAACAGCAATTATGTTGCATTAGATAAACAACACAGTAAAATACAGAAAATGCACAATTTTGAAACATACTAGTAAATAGTTAGCTAAAATTCTTTGAAGCAGTGGCTTACTGTTGAAACAGAAACAGTTTCAACTTTCACATAAAGCCGATCTAAGCTGCACCAAAGAGTAGGGGAAGTACATCTTATGGCTATATCAGAGGATTTATCTACCTGTCAGTCAATGATTTTATCTCTGGTAACTCAACTGGAATAAGGTGTGCATCTGGACAAAATCATCATAAAGAGATTAAAAGAAATGAGTCCGATAGCTGAATATATATTCAACCAAATGTATTTCACGAAAATACCATGTCAAAGCATGTTGAAGTGCATAGAACTGTAGATATCAAGGCAACAGAAGAACAACAGAAAGATTTCTACTGTAAGATAGATTATGTGACAAGACTTTTTTCTTAAAGAGCTAGAAAAGCCCTAGAGCAAAACAAAGAAAAGAGTGTTGGCTGTCTTTTGTGCTTTCCTAAGAATATCCATCATATTATTTATCATAACCAAAAAGAAAAATCTTCACATTTGAAACATACAGCATTTGGGAAACTCCTAAGGTTCTGAATGCATCAGTATCATTCGGACTGTAACTTGTATGCTACAATAGCCAAACTATACACTATCAACTTATTTCAAGCCCATTAAATCCCAAGACAACATCATCAGGATATCACAGAAGGTATTCAGAGAATTAACATGCATCATTCCATTTGAAAAGAGCTTTGTCTATCATATTTTTCCTGAAAAGTGCAATGCAGGAACCCTCTATTGAAGAAATAAAATGCAGCAAGTAAAGCTCCACCTAGGCGGCCCTCAAATTTCAATTTACATCAATCCTTTACAAATGCATATCTTAGAATCACAAGATAAACATCAACGAAATAAAACATACAAAACCAGCAGATAGATCATATACCTAGTGATGGAGGTTTAGACGCAAAGTGAATAGAACCTAATGTTGAAGATTCAGAAAATGAAAGAAGTATCATTCGCCCATCAGGATCCCATGTTGCTCCCTGTTGTCAACAATCACATGAACAATTAGGCCATAACCCTATCAAGAAGTTACCCAGCAGGAAAGAGAAAAGTGTTAAAGACTATGAACAATATGAATGAATACACACCTAAGGCACAGTTAGGCAAAGGAAATTACACCAAAAAATTCTAAACAAGAAGTGCCCATCGCAACAGCTACTATTTTATCTTAATCGTGTCTATCACACTCTCTTCCATCATGTTTTCGCACAGTTAGCCAAAAATCATGCATATGAGATAAATCCACGATGCTTCAGCCACGGAGAAATACTAGTTAACTCAAACATGCTAGAAAGAAAAACAGCAGATGATATTTCAATTCCTTCTAAGCATTCATGTAAACACAAACACACACATACAAATTCCAAAGAGAAGCATCAGTTACAGCATAGCTACCAAAGCAGCCAGCTTCCAACACCATTCACGACAAGAATACCATAATTTTATATAGGAAACACTAGACATAAAGCTTTTTTCCACGAGACAGTAATGTTTGTACTTCAAAGCAAATTTCTTAACCAGTTTTATTTCTCCCAGTAGTATTGGAAACAAAACCACAAGCATCAGCATGCCTTATTGACAAAAATAAGAAGCATTGCTGGAGCATCATTCACTTGACTGTAGGACTATCCAATAATAGATAAAACAGCATGCAATGCTGCATAAGAATCACAACGCAGCACTTCAATATTTTAAACATCAAATAGGACATAAAAGCTGGTATAATGACTCATAAATATATTATTAATAGAAATAACAGATTATCCACCAACCGTGACAAATCCATTTTTTGAGGACCATGGTTCTGATGTCCATGTGTTTGTCTCCCAGAGATAAAATGTTCCATCACTGCAGCAAAAGATGGCCACTCAAATCTTACCATATAAATATCATAAAAAAAATGCAAATCAAACTTGAGAACATCTAGTGATTTACAGTACAATTTTGCAGCAAAGAAATAATCGCCTGAGGGAGACCACTTCAGCAGCGATATGCCTCCTAGACCCCTTCGAATAGGAGTGCCCAGACCTGCGTTTAAAAGTAATAGGTCGGACATCGACATAGGAGTGGAAGAAGATTATAGTGGAGCAATATAAAGTTCGTAGATTACTGTTCGTAATTCGGTTCTTTAAACACTCAAAAAAACTAAAAACTTAACCAGAGCGTGGATGATCATGGCATGCATATTCTACACAAAATATTCAGTATTCTACTAAAAGGAATAACCCTATAATCCAAAGATGTATCGCTGTTCTTTCGTCTCCATATGGTGAAAGGTACTTTACAAAACAATTATAACCTGGTAACTGCTATCTAAACCAATTTGTATTCATCCTGTCATCATATCCTGCACCATAGAGTTATCTCTCCACAGAGGCATCAATGATCTAGCAATGAATGAACTCTGTTTAACAAACTTTGATAGTACAAATTGCCACGACTTAAAACATTTCTTCTCCTAAGGCATTGCTTATGAACTTTCATGTTCTGCAATATACTTGAGTTCATGGAAGTGGTCCAAGTCCAAAATACAGCGATTCACTATGAACACGCAATGCACGGCCCAATCTTGTACTAGCAAATACCTATATACTCCAGTAACAGAATGCACCGCATGCTACTTCAGCCGCACCTCGTTTAGCATGAAAAGATATTCCATCTTATTGGCAGGCAAGTCCCATGGATACCAGAACTAAAAACTCAAGAAAAGGAAATAGATGTGCATTAATTACACATGCTATTACTTCATCCCTTAACTCAATAGTCAACACTAAAGAAGATCTTAATTTTTTCAAGGTATCACCAAAGTCCAGTCTTCTCCTGCAAGAAAAAATGTTATTTAGGGTCCTCATATTTAACATTTAGGATGCTCTATATTAGTCTTCACAATGGTGGAGGGAAAATTCCTGTTTGTCAAATAGTTTCATTACAATGGTGAAGAAAAATAAAATGTCTAACAAAGAGTACAGAATAGTGGAGGGAAAATCTATCCATTTATTCCAGATGCATACACGTTGACCATTACACAGGAAAAGAGAAATCCTAAATCGGTCAAGAGTTCAATAAATATTAAGTTGTCAGATCAGGAGGCAGGAAAATGACATACAATGAATTACCTTAAAGCACCAACAGATCACTTCATTAGTCCGTATTATAACATTGAACATCCATGAAAAGCATAATTGTAGGAGAAAAACTAGTAGTACACAAGTCAAATTAGTCAAAGATTGATGTGGAAATGGGAGGGGAGAACCGATAATATTCTGATGTTTATGAATGCATCCAACTAGTTTGGAACTATGCACACCGTTTTATGAACAGGAAAGATGAGAAAATCACATACCTTGAGAAACATCCCAGATGGTGAAAGATGAACTCTCAAATGACGCTGATGCTAAATATGTAAAACTATGTCAAGGAATATTTTAGATTCAACATAATTTTAGGAAATAAAGTATCTTCCAACAGTAAAATTTTTTGCCTAACAGCAAACAGTAAATATACAACTAGAAATTAAGCATTTGAATCGTTTTTCTTTGCAGCAGCTACCCAGTTAGTTATAAGAAAACTGAGAATATGTACGATACAGTAAATATACAACTAGAAATTAAGATGTACGATACACTTATATGGCTCTAGTTCCATTATTATATAAGAATCGCAAAAAGAATTTTCATGTAAGCATCTAGAGAACCCTAATAACTTTCAGCAGGAACAAAAGATGGCTGCACAAGAAAGTTCTTTCCCTTGAGAAGTTGCAATGGCTGAAGGATGAGAAAAGTTAATCTTTTGTACATGGAATGGCAACGAATAATAATCAGTTCAATCTCAAATCCTTGATAGGGCAATACACATCTGAGTAGGTGGACTACATGTACTGAAATTTTAGCCAATAAATAGACTGCTTAACATAGTAAGAGCCTAAGAGGTAAAAAAATAAGTGATGATAATATCTACCATGGTATTCATGCCTAAACGAAAAATCATCTTAGGATATCTTCCATCAGGACTCCATGAAAGGGCACTAATTTGTTCAGAATCAAAACTTTGAAGGAAATCCACCAGAGTCCATCTAGCCCCCGAGCCTCTCGAGAGTGTGTTTGAAGTCACCCCTGATCTCACAGATGGAACATTACCAGGGGATGAAGCAGCCCAGATGCAAATGCCACCGCTGTTATCAAACATTACATATCACCAACGGTTTTAACTAGAGCACAAGCAAGTTCAACAAATAAACAAGCAAACAAAAAACTTCATTGAGATGAAAAAGAGATTGAATTTGCAGGACAGACTTGCATGCAACAGAGAGGGTTTTTCCTCCATTTGGTCTCCATTCAAGAATCTTTACATCTTTCTGGGACTCAATGGACAACACGCAAGGAGGCTTTCCATCTGGTTGAGACAAATAGAAACAAAACAAAATATTAAGTACCATAAGGGCCGTCAAATAGAGCATCAAGTAAGCAGTAATGGTAATTACCACAATCATCGTAGTCGCAGATTGTCACATGATGTGGCCCAGAAATAAATGCCAAAATATTTTTGTGCTGGTGCCAACTTACACTGTGAAGATCAACATCTTGCAATAATTTTACCTGAAAACATACATAAACAATTGAAACTAACTTAATAGTCATGGCTAAAAGTGTTAATTATGTCTAGCCTTATTCTATTTTCTCTAGTCTCTTGCTGATAAATATGCATAGGTGCATGCTCAGGATACATACCAAGTTAACAGTTTTCATCACTCAGTTGTAGCTGGAAAATAGATGACAAATATGTCTCAACTAAATATCCATAGCTGAAATTTTTTCTTGGATGCACTATCACGTATTATACGCTTACATTATTCACCAAAATACTAATAACTTACAATTACTAGAGCTTATAACTGAACATCAGTATATTGCATTTGATATCATAGCTTACAGAATAAAACAACATCATAACAAACCGTTTCTTCTTCAATTTCAAGCTATTGACCTTCTCATAATGACAAAAGGATGCAATGTCCAAAAGCGACTAACTCTTGCCCAAAACTAACCATTCCGTATTTACCCCCTACCAAATTACAACATTTGCTTGGACATGATAAACCATCCTAATCAAACAAAATACCTATTTAATTAGCGACAGATATAAGCATATGTTTATAAATATAAAAACATGTGTCAAAGGGATAACTACATCAGCAGGCTGGAAAAGAGGCTTTAAAGAGCCACTGAACAGCGCCTGTGTCGCTGCTGATAAAATGCCTAAGCTGCCTTTCCTTTGTGAACCCCCTTCCTGTTCAGCTACCGTGCCTAATAAGTTATCCGATTCAAACGGAATAGGACTAAATACAGTTCCCTGCAATCACATACATCAACGGATGGTAAATATCATATTATTATCAAACAAAAAGCCCACATTCCTCGGAAATGTTTAGAAAATAAAATCAAATAGAACCAAATAGATTTAAGTACAAGGATTTTTGCATAGGTCTCCCTCGCCTGATCATCGCTGAGGTGGTCTGCTGTAACTGCGATATTAAATTGAACAAAAATTGAAACCCATTTGAGAGTCAGAAAGCATAAACTTCAATACGAATAGAAAAAATCAGTCAAAACGCCTTAAAGAGGTTTAAATAATGGTGATCGGTACCGAGTTCTCTGTTGATTTCGCAAACGGTGACTGTGCCTGGCTGAGGGAACGACGGCATATTGTGTGTCTTTGGGTGTGTTGTGTGTGTGTGCGTGAGAGAGAGAGAGAGAGTAGGGTTTATAGAAAATTTTGGTTTTAATTCCCGCCACCGTTTTACCCGATCCCATACGATGTCGTATTAAGAGGACCCATCGCAAAACTCCATTCAAGCAACCTGCCAATTACATAACCCACACCCGCGACCCTAATTACCGTTGCATGCTCAAAGATAACACTGATCTTGTCAATGTCAGAGCTCTGCAATTCTCAATTCACCGTTTATTGTTGCATTTTCCATACTTTTCCTTCAGTTTCATAAAGACTGCACACCCGAGAGAACAACTGTTGGCAACAATCATCCTTAAATTCGTCTTAGTTGATATTTTGCAGCGGTGATCGATATTTGGCTTCGGATTGTGTTCCTGCTGGCTTGGCTTGATCAGTGCATGCATTTTGGCTGGTGGAGATATTGAATGTGAGTTGAATCTAACCTAGGTGACTTTCAATGATTTTCAATATGCTTTCAGCTATTTATTGCGTTCAATTGCAGCTTTCTACCTCTGTATAGCAATCGTATCTTTCTGCTTGCACTTACAGGGGTAATATTTGAATGATCCAATTGTATGTTCAATCAACAAATTGTGAAGTACTATTTCACAGTGTTCATACCCTTTTACTTTTTGCATTTGCTGATTTAATTTTGAGGTGCAAAAAGTTAGACCCTGGCAACAGCAGCTATTCTCACATCTAAAGTTGATGTAAACTGGAAAAAAGTTGAATGAGTTAAAACTGGAATACAAGATTATAATCTACACAAGAATAGAATTAAAAGTAGCTAGCATGCTTATTGATCACATGTATAATCATTTATCTTGAATTATTCAATGTGGAATGGTAAAATACTGAAGTCTAAAAACTTTGATTTATTGTCTTTTGCTGTCATGAACTTGGATTCGGCATCAACATGATATAAATCAATTACTTGGTACGTATGGTATCTTGTGACCATCTTCTTCTTCTCCAGCATTGCGTCATCTCAACATTGTCTTCTTGTCTCTTCTGGAGATTCTTTGTCATCTCAAAACATTCTGATTCCTTACGAAAGGCTGCATCACCAGCCTGAAATTATTATTTTACTTTTTCAATTTATAGTTTATTTTATCAGCACAATCATTGTTCACTATCCCCAGATTCTTCTTTATGCTGGCATATATACGACTGCATGCAAATACAATAGTGTTAATAGACAGATTAATATTTGTATTCATCAAGCAATATTTTACCGCACTCAAATAGATGATATGGATAAACATTTGTGAAGAAGTTAAGACCTACAGTAACTGAAAAACCTGTACCTGGCAAGACGCAAAACGTGAATCCTGAAAGTCAGAAGGAAAGCAATCAGTCATGTGTATATTTATTGGCTTACTAAATACAAGCAAATAACAGGGATAAAATTTTGTGAAGAAAAATAACTGAAAATTGGTACCTCACAAGATGCAGAGGATGTCTGTGAAGCCTGAAAGTCAGAAGCAAAAACATGAGTTTGGATCTAAAATATGGACTGCTCCTTACCACAATTGTTGTGGCATTTTGTATTTATTATAGAAACATGAAGATGTAGTTAGATTTTAAACATTGACACACGAAAACCACTGATTTTGGTTTTTTGAAGAATCAGATAATAGAAGCCGGTGCCTCTTTCAAGGCAATTCATATCATATTCAGAACCTCAATCGGAAGATCTGCGAAACTACCTTCCTTTGATTTTCTTCTTCCACAAGTGTAGCAGTCTCCTCGCTGGATGCCTGTGCAACAAAATAAAACACTATATTTATAACAGTGAAAAAGAAATGAAAATTTTGGCATATGATGTATAATCTTTGCATCTTCTTTATGATATGTCTTCATAGCAGTATAGATGAGTTCGTCTTGTTTTCAGTTGGAAATAACATAAATAGTAGTCTGCTTAAGAAATTTGGTTGGTTTGTCTTGTCCATACAATTGGTAATTTGTTGATGGCGTCATACCAATTCTTTCAGGAAAAGTTTCCGAGTCTTCCAAGCATTCCTTTGCCTTGCATGCTTGGCAATCTTTGCAAGTTGCACCACCGACAGGCTGTTTGCGTCGATGCTAACATCCCTCAATGATGGTATTTTGATATCATAGTTTGTGTGCCAAAAACTTCTCAGATTTGGCAGATTCAGAAGTTCCAGATACTTCAGTTGAGGAAAAGGAGTTGGATCATTGTTCATTTGGACCTGCTCGTCTTCTTTTTCTATTACTTCCACTAATCCTTTGCAATTCCTAATTTGTAGTTCTTTGAGTTTAACAAGACCTTGGGCTACTAAAGGAGAGAATAGGGCTTCCAAACAATCACAAGCATCCACCTCCAGGTACTCGAGTTGATGGAATATTATACCTGGAGTTTTGCTGCTGCAAAATGTAACTGTGGAATATGTGTTCGTTTGTGCCTTGTTTTCTTTCTCAATCAGGCCAGTTAACCTCCTGCAATTTCTTATTCTTAGTTCTTTTAGTTTAACAAGATTTTGGGCTACAGAGGAAGAGAATAAGGAGCGTAATCCTTGACAAGCATCCACCTCCAGGAATTCAAGTTCGTGGAAAAAACCATGGTGGCTGAATACTTTTGACATTTTATCCAACATTCGGAGTTTCACCATCTTGATTCTTGGACTGGCCACCTGCATTTATTCGCTGAAGTTAGTATCATTTAGCCTTGAATTTCAGCTTTCTTTAGATGGGAAATTAAAGCAAATAGAGGATCATCTAAGCAAAGAAGAAATTAAGAACGATCGAGGATCATCTGAGCAAAGAAGAACTACTGTTCAGTAATTGTGAAGAATAGGCATACCTTCTTATTGAATAAGATTTGCAAGTCCGTGTTGCGGCCAACTGGGGAAATTTGGCTGCTTTTTGCAGGACAGAAACCTTTAAACCTCGGCAAGTCCTCCATCTTCAAAACCATCAATTGAGGGAATGAGATTCTGTCTTTCTTTATGCAGAAACTAGTGACCGTGTGTAGGCATCTAAGCACCAGCTTGTTTAACTTGGGAAACTCAAGATTACTGTTCGTAACATTATCTTGTCTCTCCTCATGGAAGAAGACTTTATTCATCATTTGGCAATCCCCAACGTCTAACTCTTCAAGTTGCACCAAGCTCTCAGCTACACAAGTAGAGAACAGAGACACCAAGTTTCGGCACTCATATATGTATATGGATTTGAGGTTGGAAAGGGAAAGATTTGGAGTTGGCCCCGAGCATAAATGCCTTAACCCGGTTATTGCTTGGAGATGCAGATATTGCAGTTCTCCAAAGGACTTCGCTGGTAATGGGCCATGGCATATTTCTTTCATGTTCAGAATCTCGCGGAGATGCAACGTTTCTAATGTTGGGAAAATGCCAGAGCTTGGTCTACTCGCATCTGCTGTAACAGCTAGGTGATCCACTGTGTGGCACTCCTGAATTGCCAATTTCTTCAGGTACTGAAATCTTCCTGAATTCAATTCGTGCACTATATTATCTGAACCATCTCCATATAACCGTAAATCTTCAGTGCTCTTCACCAACGCACTGATCCATTCTCCTAACTTAGTTTTTGTAGGAAGGGAAAGAGCCATAGATTTCTGTAAAGAACATTGGCTTGTGCAGGGTATGTAAGATGTTGAACTGTGGTAGTTTGTGGGGAATTCCCCAATGGATATATCATAATCTGTTAGCTTCTTGGTAAAGTGCATTTTTCTAGATACAACCCTTGTGTTTACTATTGAGATGCTCAAACTTTTTAGATTCAATAACAGCTCTAACTCAGTGAGGTCTGCACTGTTTTTCTTGTTTCCTTCATAAACTTCCCATGCAGCATAACTGTTTGTCAGGTTTAGTTCTTCTAATTGCACCATCCCAGCAAACACCCCTTGTTCAATCACTTGGAGATTCTGGCAATCTGTCAAATCTAGCAGCCTCAGATTGGTCAATTTTCCTAATGCTGCTGGTAAGATCTTGAAATCAGAACCTTGAAAGCCTAGAATTTCTAAATTGACCAATTCTCCAATGAAGGATACATTTTCCAAGTTGCAATCACGTAAATGCAGTGTCCTAAGATTTGTAAGTTGTTGAATTGAGGAAGGTGATGCTAGAATATGCAGTTTATGTACATGCAGAACGTTAAGTGTTTTGAACTCCTCGAATGGACATTTTGGTTCTCTCATTTCCTCATCCTCACTTTCCCACAATAAGAACACCAGGTTTGGGAAACTCAGGCAAACTGGAAAATATGTGTAACCTGAGAATAGGGACATATGAGTACAGTTCTTGTAGGAGTCTCTCAAGGGGTCTGTCCACGGCCAATCCTCTATGATCTTATCAAAATTTACCAAGAATCTATGCTCATTCTTGGATGCAATTAATATTGCAAAATCACGAACAACATCATGCACTTTGACATATCCTTTCCTATTTCCATCTACTAATAAGAAACGGTCTTTGAGTATGTCAATCAATGCATGTGTTCTGTTTCTCCCTTCTCTTAAGTTCTTGATGCCATTGAAGATGGTCAACCCTATTCCATATCTTACCAAGTCTTCGATGCAAATATTAGAATCTTCTCGAAATAAAGAGCAAAGTAGAAAGAGATTCTGGGCTTCATTACCTTCCAAGTGAGAGTAACTAAGCTCCAATGGCTGATACACGTCTTTAAGAAATCCTGGAATATTTGTCGGCATCGACCTCCTTAACTGTACTAATGCATCATCCCATAAAGGTCTGCTTTTATATTTTAGTGCCCTGGCAACAGATATAAGGGCAATTGGTAAGCCTCTGCATTCATTTGCAACCTCCTTTGCAATCGGAACAAGATTGGAAGTGTCATTGGATATTCCAGCCTCGTGTGAGAAAAGAATCCATGCCTCCTCACCCGATAAGACTTCCAGTGGTAAAATCACTTCAGCTCCCATTTGAGCACAAATATCTCTTGCTCGGGATGTTAATAAAATTTTGCAGGTAGGTGGAATTCCTAATTTTTGCAGATCAAGCCATCCCCAAACATCGTCTAGTATGACCAGGATTCTGTGTGTACATAATATTCTGCTACGTAGTCGCTCTGCTCTCGTCCAGGGACTCCCCTCTTCTAATCTTAGACCTAACATCTGAGCAATCTGATTTTGAATCTTTCTGCAATCTGGCTCTTGAGTGACAACCACCATGACAATCTCATCGAAGAGTTTCTTTTGTTTTAGTGTTCAACCATTGTTGTCTTTCCAACTCCTCCCATGCCACATAAGCTGATAATTTTGGCATCAGAATTCAGCAACGCAGACATAATTTGCTCCTCGATGAATTTTCGTGTTTCAAACTTGTTATCTGATTCAGTCTCTACAGATTTTCTGGATATGAACTTATCTTCATGTTGCAGGGATGCAGTATCCACCTCGAGCGGATCGGGGAACCTTATCGTGTCTAATGCAGGGTAAGATACTCTGTCAAATTTGCCTTCTTCTTGAAGTTGAATAGCATTTTTGCACATCTTTTTGGCTCTCTTGCTTAATATATAACGCAACTTCAAGTTTGGGCACCTCCCATTTATACAACAACCTTCAGGAACTTTTGTTGTGTCTTCCCAGAGCTTATTTACCACTTTCTTGATGCTTTCGACCTTTTCTAACCATCTTTGAACATCAGGTCTGATAATCTCTAAATTATTTTGGGCAGCACGAACCAGATATTGAACCTCTTCTTCCATACCTTCCAACTTGTCAACTTGATTGTGCAGATCCTTAATATTCTTGCCATAGCAACGCATATAGTCAACCTGACGCTTGATTGGAGGCGCCAAGCATATTCCAACATTAAACACCATATTTAGAACACCTCCTAAGAGTGGCAAAACTGCAGCCATAGAAGTAGTTTCTTTCTTACTCTCTTTTTGGTGTTCAGGGAATGATGCACAAAAAGCAAAAGCAGAAAGAGCAGAGCAAGAACAGAAGCCTGGCTAGCGTTTAACTGAAAAGGTCAGAAAAGAAAGGAACGACATAAGGTTTATTACTCTGTATGTTTTGCTGTGGCAAGAGCTGAGAAGTATACAATTTAACCTCCGGAGGGTGAGGCCAATTTATTCAGAAAAGAAAAATACATAAATGCAAAGAATGAGTTCAAAAATCAAAGGCCGGACTAATGGATTGCCGAAATTACTCACAAATAAGCGAATCTGTTGATGAAGTAGCAACGTTTTAGCAGGTACGATAAAAAGCAGCAGAAGATCAATGATTGGATTGACGGGGTTGTAAAATTTAAGTGCAAAAAGGAAGATGTCGATGAAGTACGAGGTTTTAGCAGGCACGAGAAAGAGCAGTAGATGATCAAAGATTGAAGTAACGAGGTCATGAGACTTTGGTGCAAGGACATGAATATGTTGATGATAGTTTGAAAATTGAGTAGTGATATGAAACTTCTGATCGAGTCCAATGTTTTAAACAATGAACCAGTTGTTGAAGTCTATGTGTGTTCTTTCATTCAGCATAGAAATCTTCTATTTTGTAGTTTATTATCCCTGTGCAGGTCGTGTTCGAGGTTGTCTTCATTCATCATGTTCAATTATTCGATTGTACAGCGTAGCTTCCCCTTTAATGTCAACACGGATGTGTTTATACTCTATGTATTCTCTAATTTAATATGTGAGATGTGAGATTTATCATAAATCATCAAATAATTTTGAATAATGGCTTTGTTCTTTGACATGGACTTCAAGAAATTCTTCGCTCTTTATAGTCTGTTTTTATATTCAGCATCAAATTAAATACACTTTCCACTTTTGAACTATACTTACGGTTGCATTTACACCTCTTAAAATAAGTTTATTGCAACCATTTTCTTAAAAATTAATTTGAATTGTTTTTTAAAAATATTTAAAGTAAAATGTACCCAAAATTGATGATTTTTGTAATTAATGCATAGAAATATGCATAAACTCTATACTTTTGAATAAAAATTTAAAATCACTCAAAGTAGTTTTAAGAGGAAATTTTTTTAATAAAATATATTTTAGAGAGTAAAACGAGAAGGATAAGGATTAGTGAAAAGAACGTTTTTGTTATATACTAAATTATTTTGTCATACGAAATTGTTGCATTTCATACTTTAAGGAGCTGAATTGTGACTTTACTTTTATTTAGTTATTTATATTTTAAAAACTTTCAAATCTTCTATTCTAAAAAAAAAACTAGACGTAGAAGTAATTATAGCCATCAAAGCAATCTTTGGGTAAATGGAGGGACCATTTTAGAATTAAGCAGTGAGTACTAAAACTTAAATATACATCCACAAAATTGCTCAAAGTCAATACATAATGTAGTAAAATACTTTATCTAAATTTTAGACCAGTTGCTTGGAACGAAACACATTCTTTTAGCATTGGCACTACTAATGACTTGGTCTGGTTTCATACTCATATATGGCGGAAGTTTCTTATTAATTTTCGTTCAAATTTTTTAATAATCTTTTTGTGTGCTTTCAACATATACAATACAACACGTTCTGTTATGTCTTCTCATAGCTAAAGATAAAAACAAATAATGATGCCTAGTAACATACATGAGAAAGTGGACCTAGTCTGGAATTTTTCATTGAAATGAGGCATTTGTAATGGGATTGGGCTAAACAAGCAATCTTTCAAAATGCTAAAATAGTGTAAAACTTAAAATAAAATTTTAAAAATAAAACCAAATGCCCAAATATTTTCCGTTAGATAAGAAAATTATTTTACATAGTGTTTGTGAAAAAAATATATATTTTTAAGCCATGTTTACTTTCATTATTAGGTTGTATAAACAACCCAATATAGTACGTAATATGTTTACTTTATATTATGAAAGTTCGTTTCTAATCCAATAAGTATGTATTAGTTACGGTTTTCGTTGAATAACTCATTTCAATCAAGTTATTCAACCTAAATAATTTGAATAAGTATTACTTGATATAATTTTTTTATTTTGTCATCCAAATTGTTTATATCACAATATAAGAAAACACTTATCGTAAAGCATATTGAAAATTGTAGAAATTAAAAGTTAAGAATGTTTAACAAGTCAATAGATAACCTATTGTTTTTCATTCCTTCCTATCAGTCTCAATTAGAGATGACAATGAGTTCGGGTTCACTTCAAACTCGGACTCACCCCTATTGGGGCGGGTTTTGAAGTTTGAAACGGGTTTGAAACGAGTCCAGGTCTTCATGATTTGGACCGGACCCGCCTTGATTATTTCTTTGTATATTTTATATATATTCATATAAATTATATTTGTATATATATATATAATATGTATAATTTATTCTCACTTATATATAATACATAAGTTTAATATTCTTACAAATTAAAATAATAATATAAATAATTTATAAACTTTTTAATATTTATATAAATAACACATATTCTAAAAATATTAATATTTTAATACCTAAAACATGTACATATAAATTCACACAAAAAAATATTTAATTATTTCTATTGAATCCAACTCGACGATCCTAAGTTCAGGTTAGATTCATGTCCAAGTCCAAGTTTTGACAAACTCGTCCCAAACCCATCCCGTTGTTGTCTTGAATCCTAATTGAATTTTCGGATGATAATTAGAAGTTGAGAGGTTGCAATATGTTAATAGTATATATTTTTTGAGGTGTGAAGTGAAAATTTTAACTTTGAAGGGTGCAAAATGCAAAAATGGTGTATTTTGAGGATGTAAACGAAATATTTGGATAGAAAGGGACTGAAATTCAAATTATATAAGTAACCCTCGGTGGTATAAATAAAGCGAACCCTAATCGCTCATCATCTTCAGTGCTCACTCCCAACTTTTTTCACATAGCGCCGTTCAGAGTTAGGGTTGCTGTGCTCTCTCCTCGGTCAAGTCTGTTAATCTATATATGCAGCGTATACTGTAGACGGAGAAGACATATACGCGTAGAAGAATGGGGAACGAAGGAGAGAAAGCACGAGGTGCAATATTCACAGACATTAGGAGATATTACTGCGAGTACTGTGGGATTTGCCGGTCGAAGAAAGCCCTGATTGCCTCTCACATCCTCGCTCACCACGAGGTTTGTGTGCTTAATTGCACGATCGTGTATGTTATTATGATGAAATTCTGGGGTTTTACGAGTTTTGGGTTGGGGTTAACAGACTGTTGTTACAGCTAGCTGGATTGTCTCTGGATGGATTTCTGTGGGTATTTGTGCAGTTGATTTTTGTTTTCTTTTTTTTGGTTGGTAAAAAAGGGTTTTCTAAATCGCAGGAGGAATTGAAGGCAAAGGAGCAGAGCGAAGACCAGGGACATGGGAAGAAATTGAATATTTGTGAAGAGTGCGGTGCGAGTTTCCAGAAGCCTGCTCATATGAAGCAGCATATGCAAAGCCATTCTCTCGAGGTAAATTTTCTGACTCAATTCTTTATACAACCTTATTTCCTGTCATGGATTGCATGCAGAAAGAAAATAATAATTGAGTTTCTTTAGTAACTTGATTCTCTTTTATCTTTTCTTTCTGTGAGTGGCTTTAGGCATTAGCATGTCATAGTACAGGCGATTGCACTAGGACTTATTCTATTTCTAATTTGAGTTTGGTGCTAAAATCACAAAACCGTATTTTGGGAAGGAATATGTCTGCCATGATTTAATATTAGAATGGAAGTGTAGGCCCATCAATTGCTTCACTGTGTGGATTACACTCAGTATGTAGATATTATCTCTCTATTTGAACCTCTGCTCTCTGGGTTTTTGTTGCGATCTTCAGTCCTTATCTTGATTTTTTTTTAGGATATTCAGTTTTTCCTTTGCTGGCTTGTCTTATATGTTGCTTATCTCTAGTATCCCCTCAATTGAAAATATTAGAATCTTGCAGATTGAAGTAAGGTGGCAAAACATTGCCATGGTTTTTTGCTGGGCGTGAAGCATTGGATCCCAAATAAAAGAACTCCAAAATGCAAGAGGGCAATACTGGCTTGATTGGATCAGTACCAGGTGGGGGACCACCTGAGAAGCTCCATCAAGTGAGCCTCTGTCACGCTCGTAATCCTTTGAGGTTTGGGGATTCTTTAGTTTATGCATTGGACTGGAGCTTGAGTACCTCCTGTAAGAGGTCTGGAAACTCTTTGGCTGATACTAAGTTTGTTCTATTACAGAGGCCTTTTACATGTCCTGTGGATGACTGCCATTCCAGTTACAGAAGAAAGGACCACTTGACCAGACATATGCTTCAACATCAAGGGAAATTGTTTGAATGTCCTGTTGAGGACTGTAAGAGCAGGTTTACAATTCAGGGTAATATGACACGACATGTGAAAGAGTTCCACAGTGTATCTGCTGATGCTAATGTTAAGCAACCAAAAGAATATGTTTGTGCTGAACATGGGTGTGGAAAGGTCTTCAAGTATCTGTCCAAATTGCGTACACACGAAGATTCTCATGGTAAGCTGCTTTCGGCTGGTATTTCCTCCTTATGCACATGCGCATTAATTCATTTAGCAACATTATTTTGAGATGTAGTTACTTTTTTCTGATCCTGTGCCGGATTCTTGGTTGAATGCAGTTAAGTTGGATTCAGTGGAGGCCTTCTGTGCTGAACCAGGCTGTATGAAATACTTCACTAATGAGCAGTGCCTGAGGGAGCATATTTTGTCTTGTCATCAGTACATTATATGTGATAAATGTGGCACGAAGCAGCTAAAGAAGAACATCAAGCGTCACATGCGCATGCATGAAGGAGTTTCCTCGGAAAGAATCAAGTGTAGTGTTGAAGGATGCTCGCTGACATTTTCAACTGTAAGCTCCCTTCTGTCCAAAAATCTGTTAAATTTTTCTCTTTACCCTTGCTCTCATCCCATGTACAAGAACAGTTTGTGGATATGAAGCAAGTTTATTAAGATCTCCTTTGTGGATTTTGCAAATATCTATCTATTTCCTTCTAGTTGTACAGTTATTTAGAATATGTCCTTTCTCTTGTACAGACATCAAATCTCAATCAGCATATCAAAGCTGTGCATATGGAGCTTAAACCATTTAAGTGCAGTATTCCTGGTTGTCACATGAGATTTGCATTCAAACATGTGAGGGACAACCATGAAAAATCTGGGTGCCATGTCTATACTCCTGTAAGTTCTATCTACTTGTGGCTAACTTTTTTGTTTGATTATGTCTCCCCGCGCATTTCTGGAGCATCATGTTGGCCCTATCTGATTGGTCTGTACCCTTTGTGTTCAGGGAGATTTTGTGGAGTCTGACGAGCAATTCCGGTCAAGACCAAGAGGTGGCAGGAAAAGGAAGTACCCGGTTATAGAGACCCTCATGCGGAAAAGGATTGTTCCACCTAGTGAATCTGATCTTGTCATGAACCAGGGAGATGAATACCCATCATGGATACACTCTGCTGAATCTGTCCTTTAGCGCAGCTTAGCAGTCCCTTAGGAGGGATTCCATGAGTTGGGGTTGACTAATAATAGTGTAATCTATCTATATAGAATAAACATAATTTTCTTAGATCAATGTATGTATAGCCTATTTTTATCAGTAGCTTGGAATACATAGTGTGTATATTTGGAAGAAATATGGGCAAATAATTAGTTTATCATAGGTACGAGTATGTCTGGGCGGGTAGCTGCTGTCTACCCTTAGTCTACCTTTTTGTGCAGTGGGTTTGTATATTGGATTCGATGAGTGGAAATATGATAAAAGCTAATGAAGATGGTAATTTTGTAAGTTGCATCAGCTGTTCGAGTGTATATTTCCAATTGCATTGCTTGTGTCTGTATTAAGGCCAACCATTTCCTTTGAGATCGAAGCTCTGGTTTCTGCAATTGTCTTGTTCAATGTTAATTTGCCTTGTGAAAGAGGCCTGCTCCCGTCTCAAATCCTGCTATCCTCTGTCTTCTAATGGCAAAATTGCTCGTATAGTTACATGATACATACGTATGTATGACAACTCAAGTATCAAATTTTATGATAATATTTTTGGTCCATAAAATTACGTGGGAGGGACATGATCGTTAGTCAAAGACAAACAGAAGAGGGTCACGGATGATAAAGATCATTGGTTTTATTTTCAGGAAAAACGTAAAAAACAAATAGACTTTTCTATAAATCCTAAGCGAAGTGAACACAAATTTCATCCAAAATTTCTAAGAAATCCACTTCACCATTGAAAGAAGCACTAAAGTGACGATGAGTTTGACGAATTCGAAGCTCATAGACTTTCCCAACCTCAAGTACGAGAAATATGGTAATGTGTCTGATTTTATGTGCTTAACATACCACTGATAGTGGTTTAAAAGTCGTTAAATATGTTTAGTAGGGTTGGTTGCAGCAAATATTGTATTAGGAAAATGGAATAAGAAACTTTTGTTAGGGCTTTCGATGCATATCTATAGTCCCCTTCAGAGGACAAACATGCTATAGCGTATGGTCCCTTCTATGTTTTTTTTAACGTTTGAGTTGACACGGAACTAAAAATGTTAAATCTCTTAAAATTTGGTGTCTGAGTTGTTATTCCCGTAAAACTCAGGACCAAAAGTCCTTACTCTTTGTATTTTTCTTTATAGGAGCGTACCCTCGAGACTAAAAATACAATTTTGCATGCTTTTAATAGACTCGTTGGGCTCAAAGTTGACATGAGCAATCTGTATGACATTGTGCAATGTTTTTAAGACAGGATAGAACTTGGGCCGTAGGATGCTGGATCCTGTGAGGACTAATAATGGTACATCCCGGATCTTAACTCGGATCCAATTCCAATTAGTAATCATTCCACTTGGATTCGGGTGGAAATCCGAATCCCAAAATCAATTACTTGTATTCAGATCCAGATCAACATCAACTTAACATGACTTTCATTACCAAAAATAAATAAATTTATATAATAAATGGTATTTAATAATATTTAGATATAAAATATAGAGTAATTATTAGTTTAAGGGTCAAAACATAGATAAGAGTTTAGGATAATTATAACTCAAAAGTTATAAAAAGGATAATTACATTTGAAACTGATTTTTATGGTTTATTCGTACAAACCACCCTATATTTTGCAAAATTATAAAAACCATCCCAAATAGTAAAAAAATTAGGAGTATTTTATGTAATGATGATAATGTCTTTGGGGATATATGTAATCTATACTATTATAAAAGAAATTTTTTTATCTTATCAATTTTTTAATACTCAAATTTAACCTTTATTTTATTTCTTTCCTTTAAAATAATTTGGTCAAATTAATAATTTTATAATTATTTTTTTTCCTTGTAACTACCCACTACTCCGCAGTTATCTCCAACCTTATTTCTCCATATTTACTAGATTTTATAATTATAAATTTTTTTACCAATTTCCTTTTTTTTTCTTTTATTATCTCACACACACAAAAAAATTATAATTTATGTAAACAGATCATAGATTAAGACTATAAATATAATTATCCATATAAAAATGTTGAAATATTTTATTCTTCTTACAAATTTCTTTTTTATTTAAAAAAAAACTAATTGTTGTCACATACCGTCCATGCGTGCATATATAATAAATAAATTTTCACACGTTAAAATATATTATATAAGAGTAACTATATAAATTAATATATTAAATTAAAGAAAAAGAAAGAAAAGAAAAGAATTTTAATTTATCAGTTAAAATAAAATTTAAAAACTCGAATAAGTTAATTATATTATTAGTTCAATGGCATTTTTAACTTTATACAAAAATCGATACGATAACATAAATAACCTCCGTTTGTAAGTAAAAATAATGTTTTCTTTTTTATACAGTATAGATATAGATAAGTAGTAAATTAAGTGTCCTTGCAATTTTAGTTCCTTGAAAGGTTCTTGTGGTGCCCATTTTGAATGGAATTAGTGGGAGGGTCAATGTCTTATATAAGTACCCTTAGGGGTAAAAAAGATACAATTTGTCTTGTTTACCTTTGTTTTTTTTTTTTCTATTGGGGAACAACAAAGAAAGTTTCATTTATATTTGATAAGAAAGCCCCACTTGTTACTTACCTCCTTGGACCAAGTCCTCCATATTGATTCCTCTTAAGCTTTATGCATCAATTTGTTGGAAATGCTCGTAAAATAACACTTTTTGTCTCGTAACTCAAATTCTTTATATTTTGTATTTTATTAATTATGAAATTATTATTTTTGATTACATAATCTTTAAAAAGTAGCATTTTACGTCTCATAACATCTTTCTTGTTAGATTTTAACAAAAAAAAAAATCACGTTCTTAGTATGTGGTCATTAAGTGCTGAATCTAAAAACTTAATAGCCACGTGGCATTTTTCGTTAAATATCTAAGAAAATGCATCATGGGACCAAAAAATACTATTTTTTTTTAAAATTACAAAATCAAAAGTAGTTATAATCCCATGACGAGTGGAACCAAAGGTGTAAAGACTAAATTACCAGGCGAAAAATACTATTTTTATGAAAGTGTTGTATTTTACGTATTCATTGTTTCAGATCGAAGGAACTGGTGATAGAGGCACAAGTGTGCGGTGTGAGCACAGATTCTGAGAATGAACAACATGTGTAGCAAAACAAAATAAAATTGAAAAGGTATAATCTCATGGTTAGATTTATTATTTTTTTATTTCGGCCACTAGCCACCAAAAAAGTTCGAGCATGCATTTATTTATTCACCGCATTTTTTTAAAGTATCAAACGCCTCAAGAAATCAAGGGTACACCCCCTTAATGGGACTTTAAATCTGATTTAATTTTCGCCTCCGTTATTTTATTTTATTTCTCCAACCATACCATTGCATAGTTTTATTGAGGTAAAAAAATAAATCGAATTATTAAAATATATATTGGAATCGATTGGTAGAAATTCATTTGACCTATACCAGTTAAGCTTAAAAATTCAAATTAAAACAAAATTTATTGTTCAATAGACTTTTATTCTCAATTCAATTAGTATAAAAATAATAAAATATATTTAAAAATATCAAAATACATACCAAATAAACAGTATTGTGAATATGTGCCATCAAAATTTTAAGAGAATCCTCATAAATACTTAAATAAAAATATTATAAAATTTCGACCCTTTTTTTCTCTAAGATATGAAATGAAATTAAAATGGTTTATGCGTATATATAAAGGTAAATAAAAAACGAACTCTCTTAATATTTATAATAATTTTATTATTTAAAACATTATAAATGTCTCAAAAATTAAACGATGATCTAATAAATATTCTTTATAACGAACTATTACAATAAATTATTTATTAGACCATTATTTATTTTGAGAATATTTATAAATTTTTAAATAATAATAAAAAATTATGGGAATATATTACAATGCAGTGTATGGTGTAAGTGATGAGATCATGATATAGTAAGCATGAAGTGATAGAAACAGAGAAAAAGGTGGCATTAATTATGACTCAACAGTCAGAGAATGAGAGACAAAGTCAACCGCCACGTCACTGCTTACAGACCCGACCACAAGTGGGTGTAGGTCAACAACCACCTTCCCCACTTCCACCGCATTGCTCCTCCCAACATAATATTCCCTTCCCCACCCCCTCTTTTTTTAATATATATAAATCCAATCACCCATTTAAATATTTATCATCAATAAATAAAATTATATATTAGCTTATGAAAATATATAAAAATAAGGATAATTACACTCTCATCTCCTAATATTTTGTGTGGGTACACGTTTGAAAAATTACATCTAACATTTTTAATATTTGTTTTCGTCTAATAAATAAATCGCCAGTTAGTCAAAGTTCATTAAATTTGTTGATATTAATAAAAATAAAAATAAAAATTTATATTTCCCTTTATTGACTTAAAACTGACTTATTACAGGTCAAATAATTTTTTTGAGCTAAATTATCTTTATAACGATGAAGATATAGCTCGTCATATGTATTAATGCGTTAAGACGTATGTGGATAATTTGGTTATAAAAATAATTTTTTGACTTGCCATAAGTTAGTAATAAATCAATTTATGGTAAAAATATTTTTTTATTTTTTTATTAATATCAATAAATTCATTGTATTTTGATTAGTATATTGACTTATTTGTTATTCAGAAGCAAATATTAAAAATGCTAAATTTAATTTCTCAAAATATAAGAAATTATAATTATCCTAACAAAGGCCCTCTTATAACGAGTTGTCATTATAAAATATTTATTAGAGTATTTATAATTATAATAAATTTTAAAGAAATTCATTTTAGTTTACCCTAAATATAATTATCATAGTCATTAGTCATCACATAAGAGATGAAGAGAATTGACAAAATTGTCTGTGTGGGGGACTAGGGATTTCAACGGTGTGGACTCCCACAGATACAAACAACCACCATCATTCCTTCCATGCAGGAGAGTCAACACCAGACAGCTGCCGTCAGATGATCAGTTGGGAATATTGGACGGTGGATGTCTGCATTTATTGAGTTCACACGCGTCACCCTAGCCGAACTTATCATTAATTCTGCAACGAATTTTGTGTATAGTCAATTTTACCCCAGGAAGATTAAACAAGAAAATGAAGTTCTGTAGTCAATTGAAAAGGACAAGAGAGTACAATCAGGTACAGCGTTGCTTTTTTGACCCTTTCTTGTGTCTTGCTTTGAATAATTCACGTCGATGCGTAGTCGTTTCGGATACTTTTGTTTGCATTTTATGATTGATGATTTATTTATATAAAGGAATAATAACATTCTCAGTTACTGATATTTATACGTAAATTTTTTATAATTTGAGAAATTATATTTAGTATTTTTTATATTTGCTTTCATATAACAAATAAGTCCCCTATATTTGTCAAAATTCACTGAATTTATTGATGTTAACAAAAGAAATTAATAAAAATTGATATTTACCATTGATTGATTAATTATTAATTTATTGCATGTCAAAATATTCTTTTTTAGATTAAACTACCCTTATAATGGTGAAATATAGCTCCGCACATGAATTAATGCGCGAAAATATATGAGGGTAATTAGATCATATAAAGATTTATGTGATCTGCAATAAGTTATTAATAAGTCAAATGGGGTTAAATATAAGTTTTTTATTTCATTTTTTTGTTAATATCAACAAATTCGATGAATTTTGACTATAGAAGGGACTTATTTGTTAGACGTAAGCAAATTTAAGGGGTGCTAAATGTAATTTTTCAAACCACGTGAAGTCTACGTATAATTACATCAAAATTCAAGAGAGGGGAATGTAATTATCCCTTATATAAATTATTTTCATTTTTTATATAATTATTGAAATCAATTTTAGTAAAAAAAAATATGAATAACTTATGTAGTGATATTAACATTTTTTTTAAAGATGTATGTATGACTTTCCAAAAAATTAAAGATAGTTTGTCTATTAGATTTTTGTGTAAATTTTCAAAAGATAAGGATAATTTATGTAAATTAATGATGTCAAATGAATGACGTGCACCTCGATTAAGATTCACTGTGTGGGCTATCATCTACTTTAACTAAAATCTCACAAATTTATCCTTAAAAACATGTCTCGTCAAATTTGAGACACAAGCTACAGATTTATATGTTGGATGCATAAATCCGATGTGAAATGGCAGCGCCCATTTTTCATCATTTCTATATATCACTCAACTAAAAAATCAAATAATCGTTGGTCCAAAAGATAAAGTAAAAAATAAAATAAATAATATAAAGAGCATGCGCTCATCATCAAAGCCCACACACAAGGGATACATTCTCGTTCCTATAAACAAAGTCAAATAATGAGACGTGCAATAGTCCATCTCAATTAAGATTCATTATGCAAATTATCATCTACTTTAACTAAAGTCTCACGAGTTTATCCTTAAAATTATGTCTCATCAAATTACATACACGAACTCAAGATTTATATGTTGGATGCATAATCCAATGCGAAATGCAGTACACATTTTTCATCGTTTCTATATACGGACAACGTGTAAGTAAAGTAATTTTTTTTATTTGACGTAATAATTTTTAAAATCTTAATAGCGATGCAATATTTTTTAGGAAAAGTTATCGAAATAAATATTACAATAAAATTTAAGGGGAAAAAACTATAATTAGGAAGGTACCAATCTTAATAATCTATATGACAATGATCAAATTCAAGAACATTAAAAGAAAAAAAGATTATTTCATTGAAAATTAAACAAAATAAGATTATGACCCTTCTCTTATAGTAGACTTTGCAGTCAAGTGGCATAGAACTTTGACTTGGTAATAAAGAAGAAATATTTTTTTTAATATATATATATATGTGGAAGAAAACTATTTGATGCTGAAATATTATTCCAATATAAATATATTTAATTGCAAAAAGTGATGACTTGAATGCAAAATGTCAAGAAAAATATTTCTTTTTGCTTTTTTTGATATTGACATTATCTTAAAATATAGGGATCATTACTTTTCCGTATCTTAAGATTTGGTGTAATTACATTAGACCCTTTATGATTTGAAAAATTACATCTAACATCCCTAAGATTTATTTTTGCCTAGCAAAATTTACTATATTTACCGATATTAAAAACAATTAAAAAAAATCTAAATTTTCCCTGATTGGCGTTTTAATGATGAAATAGTATTTCAATTTAAATATATTTAATTGCAAAAAGTGATGACTTGAACGCAAATTGTCAAGAAATATACATATATTCACATTATCTTAAAATATAAAATATTTTATGAAAACTTGTTCATCTTAATTCGTATATTTTTTTCTTTAAATCTTAACAAGAAATATTCAAACTATAATGCAGTCACTACAAATTAAATTAGGGTTAGTTTTTATTTTTAGTACTATTTATAGTCGATTGGCACTTTCATTATGTAATATAGTTATTTGGCATTTTTATTCTGTAATTTGTTGGGATTATAAAATGATCATTCACATTATTTAATTTCAGAATTTCAAGACAAAATTGATCGTATTTTTTAAAATTATACAAAAAGTGACATTATAAAAAAATTATCCGAAAAGTGACATTATAAATTTATAATGTCACTTTTCGGATAATTTTAAAAAATACGATCAATTTTGTCTTAAAATTCCAAAATTAAATAATATGTATAATTTTTTTTTTCTAAATAACTATTTATTCATATCCATTTTCACCCCAATAAGTGAAAACCTTGGATTGTCAATCCTCTCTATTCATAACATTCTTATTAAAAAAAAAAAAAAAATCCACCGATCAAGTAATGAGACATTTCTGCCCTTCTAAATCGAACTATATCTCTAATAAAATGTCCACGTTGCCCTCAAATGTCATGTAAAACCACACAAATGCCATTTTTAAAATTCTCGAAAGAACGCTAACCACGAGTCTATCTACATTTTAAATGTCGACAAATATGCCCTCATTAGCTCGCAATTACTATTTTGTACTAAACAATATCCGTATAAGATTTTGTTGACTTAGGTTTAGCTCCACGATCACGTATGTTTAAATTAAACCTAATGTTCTAGAAATACAAAATTAGATTATTTAATTCGAATAAAATAACTTTATTAAATTAATAAAAGTCAATTTAAAATAATAATAATAATGTTTAGACAGATCCGAATCCTTCACGAGCTTCGTCAAATTCGAAATTAAATAGGACAAAAATAAAGAAATCTCGAGACCCAAGTCAACCTAATGCTGTCACCTAACATGTTACAATTAATATTATTTTATTTTCTGATACAACTTTTGACTTCCATGACCATGAGTTCCCAGCACTATCTTTTCTTGAAAATTTAAATAAGGGATAATTATATATATATATATATATATATATATATATATATTTTAAATTTGATATAATTACACATAATTTTTTTATAATTCAAAAAAATTATGAAATTTGCATCTATTTAATAAATAAGTCTTCTCGTTAGTCAAAATTCGATGATATTAATAAAAAAACTGAATAAAAATTGATATTTATTCTCGATTTTCTTATTACTGAAGGTTAAATAATTTTTTTTGGACTATATTACCCTTGTAATGATGAAGATATACCTCATTACATATTAATGCATGAAGAAGTATGAGGGTAATTTGATTATAAAAATATTTATTTGACCTGCAATAAATCATTCATAAGTCAATCGGGTGTAAATATAAATTTTTTTTTTTGTTAATATGAACATATTCGGTGAATTTTGACTAGCGGGAGACTTATTTGTTAGATGGAACCAAAATTCAAGTATGCTATATGTAATTTTTTAAACGACATGAAGTCTACGTGTGATTATACCAAACTTTATAATAGCAGAGTTCAATTATTTTTATAAATAAATAAATAATTTATTTACATCAATTTGAAATTTTTAATTTTAGAAAAAAAAATCGATTTTGAACCGTATGATTATGACGAAATCTCTATAATCTGAAGTTGTTGGATATATCATACGTTGAATAAGTTGTTTGGACTTGAAACGTATTTGCGGACGTAAAAACCATAGCGTGGCTATTGTCTTGTGATAATTAAATAATTGAATTTTTTGACAATAATATTTAAGTATTGAATGCGTACCTCGTGAACTAGAATAAAATAATAAATCAAATTTAAATTATAGATATTATTGTAATTATAAAATTTCGCTCGTTTAATTATAAAAGAATAATATTTCGTAAAATTAAATTCATAGAGTATATACAAAGTAATGTAAAGTTCGATAAATAAATAATTAAATATATAAAATTGTTAATAATTTAACATATATCAAAAGATATAATTATAAACACAGACTATTATAAAAATAAATAAATACATCCATATGCTTGAAACTCGATCAAAATTGCAAAACGACCCTTTAGATTGACTTGACTCGAGTCAAGTAAACTCCACTTAATTACATTTGAGTTTAGTTTAATTAATAATTAAATCAATTCAAAGGAACTTTAGTTAAATCAGACAGTTCGAACAATTTGATATTATTAAATATATTATATCATTTTAATTGATGATTTAATCGAGCTCGAGCCCACTTTGAAAGTTTATTAAATAAAATAAAATTCAAATTTAATTTGTTAAAAAAAAATCGAGATTAAAAGGGTATTTTACAATCAATTTTAAATTGAGTATCGAATAATTGAGAAATAAATGTAACTTGGCTTCATATTTTTCTAATTTATCATATGCTTTATTTTAAATTATTGAAAATAAAAAAAATATTGACTGTGAGATTTGAATAATGATGTGACAATCATATGGCATTATTAATTTTAATTATTTTTTTATAAAGAAATTGAGAAATTAAAATTACGCCATTCATTAATTACGGAAATAAGAAAATTAAAATTTAAAAAGAAAAAAGAGTTCCATACTTCCATTCATACATGCCAAGATATACTACCCACAGTCCCCAACAATATTAACAGATCTTCCCATTTTACCCCTCCCCTACTTTTTCCTAGAAAAAAAAATTAAAATTAAAATTGCTGTTGCTCCAAAGCTAGCAATAGCCCATGACTCGAGAGTGGGAAAGCTACAGAAAGAGTCAAAGTAGCGCTCGGTCGCGGCCGCGCCACCGTCACCCACCGCCGCAAATGGCTGAGACACCAGAGACGAAACTGAGCCGTCCAGTAAAAAAGCCGACGTGTCCAGTGTTGGTAATCCTCCACCAGGCTGCAACGGATTTGATGGATCGGGCGTCGACCACACCGGCGCGACGGGGAGCTGAACGTTCAAGCCGCCGAACTTCACGCCAGTCACCTGCTGCACCATCTGCCTGAAATTCTCCGGATCCGCGGCGATAAACGTCGTCGTCGCAGCTCGCTTCGACTTGCGCGACTTGCGCTTCGTGACCCTTCCGCTGGGGGCAACGCTCCGGCGCTGCAGCTTCGAGACGGGGGCGTCGTTCTCAGAGCCGCCGGAAGGGGTCGGCGTTACATCCGGCTTAGCGAATAGAGAGTCGACCATTCCGGGGGAGAAAACGTCGGAAGTAGTAGTAGTACTGGTGAACGAGTTCTGCAGAGCCTTCGTTATCGCATCATTTTCCTTGGTGAAAACATCGGAAATCCAAGCATCGGCGGCGAAGGCAGGTCGGAACGACCACGGCTGCTCGATCGTCGTCAGATTATCGTAAGAAGCCATTTCGATATCTCAAAATCAACAACAAGAAACACGCTTTCATTCAAAACAAACACATTTTTGGTATAAGCTAAAAGGATAGTCGTGTTTCAAGAGTTGCAACTCTGAATAATACAGTGAAGTGAAGAGAGAAGAGAGAGAGAAGAGAAAAGAGAGAGAGATTTATGGATGAGAGGGAGAGGGTGGAGGATGAAGGGTCCAATAAATAGGGCGGTGGTGGGGTGGGGAGGAAGGAACCTCGTTCCTTTGGACACGCAGCAGGCTGACATGTACGGAACCTACACTTTTTAAACTTGCTTCTACGCCTAATTATTACTTAAATCCGGTCGACACATCTTAATTACCCTAAATTTTACTCCAAATTCATTATTATCGTATATTAATTAATTACATGACAAGTATAATATATTTTGAAATAGATAAAATAAATAAGGTCTAAAACAATAACATAGGCTCAAAGTATCTCAAAAATAATATGAATTTACGGATAAAGGAAGGTTTAAAGAAGTCCATCAAGTACATGAGTTAGCATAAAGTAAGGAATGAGAAATAAGCGGTAGCATCGCCTTGACGAACAAATGTCGGCAATACAACTATTCCTAAGTATATATACCTCAATATTTAAGATGGTCGATGTAACTATTTATGAGTCTACATTTATTATTTACATCGATACATAACCTATTTATACAAACGATTTGATTTGAGCGTTGTAGTGCTGACACAGAGTCAAGTCTAACACTTCTCTCTTGCGTAGGTCCCAAGCTCATTCCTCCTTCCCCGAGCCTACACATCAGATGATAAACAATTTTTGGAGATCGGACGACTTCATATTTATATTTTGACTAAGAGATAATTATATTATTCCTTTTTTTTCACTTAGTGTAATTACATACAATTTGTTTATAATTTTAAAAATTATATTTAATATCCTTAACGTTTGTTTCATCCAACAAATAGATTAATATATTAGTCAAAATTCACAAATTTTACTGATATCAACAAAAAAAATTGAACTAAAATTCACATTTTATTCATAATTGACTCACTGTTGACTTATTGTATGTTAAATAATTTTTTTATGATCAAACTACCCTTATAAGAATGAAAATATACCTTCTTATATGCATTAGCGCTTGTGAAGATGTATAAAAAATAATTTGATTTTAAAAGATTTTGTGACCTGCCATAAGTCAATAATAAATTAATTGGGGGTGCATATAAATTTTCGTTCATTTATTTGGTAATTATCAGCAAATTTTGTGAATTTTGACTTTGTTGGAAGTAAAAAAATATCAAGAATACTAAGTATATTTTTTCAAACACTATAAGGGTGTAAAATAGTTACATCAATCAATGTAATTATTTATTTGATTAATATATAGTAAAGAGTAGCCAATCACATATAAATGTATTATATCATATATATATATATATATATTTGTTATGTGACTAGTTCGATTCTAATAAGCTCGATCCATTTTTTTAATTATTATTATTATTATTATATTATTATTGTAAGAATTTCTAAATTGTAGATAGATTTTAAGTAACGTTGAACAAATCATGACTTTTTTATATGTATTTTGTTTGTATTTTTTTATTTTATTCAAAATATTATGTTCTATGATATTTTTAATTGATAATCAGTCCATATATAAATAAATATTTCTATAAACTATTACGAATTATATTTTTATGGAAAAGATTATCTTTTATGTGGCACTAAATTATTTTATTTATAATCAGGAATTAATTTAGATATAACTATTATTAATAAAATCGATATCTTTTTTATATTTTTATTTATCCAATTAAGTGCAGAGTATATATACGTGCCCAAAATGTAAATTATGTAAATAATTGGGGTCTAAAAATTAATTACAAACCTAAGCTCCCAATGGGCCAATCTACTGAGGCCCAATGCTAAGCCCATCATTCGCTACAGTCAAGCCCAGTCTGCAATCTGGGCTGGCCCAAGATGTAGTCTAGGATAGTCCATGAACACCTAGCAAAGAGACATAATATAGCCCAACAGTGTTGAACAAATCGAGGCCCTTTCCATGTTGAAAGAAGCCCAAAAGAATTGTCAAGGGAGTCTTTGGAAACACATTAGACCTCTTTATTGGATATCCCATGAGATTTGATATAATTATAAAAATCAGTCTTTGTTTTTAAAACTATCGTTACTTTTTTTATTTTGAATATCGTATGACAACTAGCCCAATTTGTTAGCTTCGGTAATGTTTTCATCAATTTTTTATGCTGAACTGAAGAAATTACTCTTGTGGACTACGGATTATAATTTTTTATTACAAAGTTGACATTCCTTTTAGAATTTTTAAAAAATTTCCATTCACCTTGTCCGATTTTTTTATTTTATTTTTAAAAAAAGGATACAACAAAAGCAAAGTTGACAATTTCAAGTCTCCATCCAAAGATTCCACAATTTCATCAGACCTCTGGCGGTAGTGGTATATTTCACACAAGACTAAACTTCAAATGAGCTTGTTGTAATTTGCCCTCTCTATAAATATGTAGTATAAATAGTATTTTCTAAATGCATGAAAAGACTTTAGAAATTAATGCCAAAACCTTTTGGAATCAGAGAAATTCTAGTTCGAACCCGACTCGGTCAGATTTTTTTCTACTGAGACTTATGTTTGGTATTCTTCAACTGAAAATGGATATATACTTGCTGCTGAAAGCCCTAGGACCTTCACAAAAGAAAAATAAAGCACACACCATCAGGTGTAGGGATGCACAATTTAATTTGTTCTCAAAAAATGCATATATAATAGAGTTATTTACACTTAGACCTCCCCTCTGAAAATGTGGAACTACACTTTCTTCCAAAAAAAATTATAAAATTATACTTACACCCCTTTCGAAAATTCACAGTTTGGACAAAAAATGCCGTCGGGAAAAAATTTACATAAATTTCCAATTTTACCTGATCACAAGCTTTTGGAGATCTCTCAATATTAGGACAAAAGCTTCAAGTTTTCAGGTCTCCAAACGAATCATGATCGAAGCTGCCCAATTGCTTGATGTTGTTTCAGTGCCAGCTTGATTCGGAACCCAAACTGATTATCGACGTAATAAGAAATAGCAGTGCTTCATCATGGTACGGCCTGAAGGCTTCCACAGTTGCTGACACTTGAATAGGGCAAAAGTGAGAGGAGTTTATGTGGCAAGCTTATCAGATTAGGACAACCATGGATTGTGAAAGTGTTTAGACAAGGCATGGCATCGTTGCTGACATTTCTCCAATGCAATAAGGCTGACATATCATGAAGTTGAAACGACTCTAGCGAAGGGAACGTCGCAGCATTGCATGTACCATAAAAGTTATGATCAACGTACTTCAAAGACGGCAAGTCTGAGATAGCAAAGTGTTTGAGGAAGGGAAGTTGCCCGAGAGACGGAAGGTTGTCGCAATATTTCAGCCCTTGCAAGTGGATACTTGTAAATTTACGCCACGGTTGGCTCAACCAATCCGGATAAATAACGCCACAATAGTTTTGAATGACCAGCTCTTTTACATTTTCATGAGGTTGAAGATTTGCCAAGACTTCAGCTTGTTCGTTCTTTCTACGGTCAAGAAGTTGAGGATCTAGTCCGCTCCTCAATTTTCTCCATTGAAGTTCAAGTTTATCCAAACACGTCTTCATGCCTAACTTGGCTTCCACGGCATCCTTTAAATCTAAGACGTGCTCAATATTCTTTATGCAAAGTGATCCCCTGAGGCCATTCACATTCTTGAGTTCCCCAATGCCGTTTCCCTCTTTCCTACCTACAATATACGCAGAAAGAGTTTGGAGATTTGTTAACCTTCCGAATTGCAGTGGCATGGACTGAAGCTGGCCCTTTACATCAAAATGGAGATGCCGTAAGTTGGCCAGGTTCTTCATATCCTTTGGCAAATCACAAAGTTGAGGGCAATTCGTAAGCTTTAGCGTCTGTAAGGCTGCAAGTCGGCACATGGATTCAGGCAGATGAGAAATGGGATTTCTAGAGAGGTTAAGGTACCGGAGGTATTCCAGTTTATCAACAGAATCTGGTAGTTCAGCAATACCAATACTACTTAAACCTAACACCCTTAGAAATTGCAAATGTTGAAAAAGTTCAGGATGGAGTTCTCCTCTGCTAGAAACATTAGTACTCATCAGTAAGAAAGTCCTTAGCCTCTCATTCTTTAGAGAGGCCTTTAACTCTATGTGCTGAGAGTTGTCATGAAGCAAAGACAAATGACAAGCATTACCAAATAAGGGATAACAATCTGACGAGTTGTACTTTGTGTGGAAGCATATATCTTTGGAGACGACTCGAGCCATGTCATGAATAAGGTCGTGCATTTTGTATGTTGTCTGGTTCGAAGTATTCTTATATTGTTGAAAGAAAGATCTCGAGTATAGATCATGGAAGTAGTCGGCACCCAAATCTTCCAATCTCCTTGCACCCACCGGTTGAATGAATCCCTCTGCCATCCATAAGAGTACAAGTTCTTCCACCTCAAACTCATGATTTTGAGGGAATATGGAACAGTAAGCGAAACATCTTCGCAAATGTGCAGGAAGGTGCACGTAGCTCAGCATCAAAACTGGGAAAACATTTTCGGTTTGCGGCATGTCCCACAACTCACTCTCCAGTATGGAATGCCATTCCTCTTCATTCGTCTTACAACGCAAAACACATCCAAGTGTCACGGCAACCAGAGGCAAGCCTTTGCATTTCTTTGCTATTTGTCTGCTGATCGGTCCCAAATTCTGATTCGTCTGCGTACTAGCAAGCGTTCTTTGTTCAATCAACTTCCAGCAATCATCATCAGACAAATTCTCCAATTTGTATGCTATAGAACAGCTCACTATCGATGAAACTTTAGTACTTCTCGTGGTCACGATAATCTTGCTCCCTTTAGAGCCAAATCTAAAAAGTGAACAGAGAACATCCCAATCAGCATGACTCTCACTCCAGTAATCATCTAGAACCAACAAAAACTTTCTTGTGGACAATACATCACGAAGCATGGCTTGAAGGGAGATCAAGTCCGATAGATTGCAAGCACAAAGTGTAGCAGATTCAACTACAGACTTGACAATTCTAACAATATCAAAGTCCATAGATATAGAAACCCAAATTCTCCTCTCAAAAACATAGCGAACCCTTTCATCATCATAAACGAGTCGGGCAAGAGTCGTCTTGCCAATTCCACCCATCCCCACTATAGGGATTACAGAGAAATCACCCCTCTCACATTTCTCACTAAGCCAGTCAACAATATGCTCTCTATCACGCTCCCTCCCAACCACAGCTTTATCATCTACAAATAACACTGTTGAATACAAACTATTGAATCTTGGAGTAGCAATTTTATAAGGATCAAGTTTCAATTTTTCAATCATGACTAGACCTTCCATTTCTTTTGCAAGTTCGTCAAGCTTCTCCTGCATTTTGCATATCTTATTTGGAAGTTTCAATTCATTAAACGAAGAAAGAACCATGGAGAAAACCTGATTTTCTTGACGGGCATTAACAGAACGGTCTGCGCAATAGCTGGAGAGATGTAGGGAGACGTGGTCCAAAAGAGCATCGGCATCATAAGCAAGCTTCCTCATATCTTCGAACCAAATCTGCCACGCCTTACTCCCATCGAACAAACTTAAAGAACTGCCCTCCATAAGCTCCACCAGTTCATGTATTTTCAAATAAGTCCTCTGCAGCTTGCGGAGCTCATCCTCAACGCCCCATATTACGCCTATTTCTCTCCAAGCAACGGACCCAAATGTTGCGAATCTCTCCAATGCAAATTGCAGGAAAGCTGATCCAAACCCAGTTTTGAAGCCCGAAGCAAAAGAGGAATCACCCATTCTTGATGTACCAGGAAACCAAGTCGCCAATAGCAATCACAAGCGGCAAATGCGCGGTCAGCTCTTTCTGCCTCCAATCTTTTGCTGTGAAGAAGAGTCTTGGTCTCTACCGCCTTGGCCACTAATGCTGCTGGACTGCTGTGATTGCTACCCAACCACCCATCACTACTTGGCTTCCTCGAAAGTCTCTTCCACTGTACTTAAAATTAGTCAATAGATAATTTGGAAAAATGCAAGCACATCGTCTTTCGTTGGGGAGTTTCGAAAAACGTTTTTAAGGTTTTCGCTCTAAAAGAACATTTTTAAGGTGTTTGGAAGGTTAGTTTTTACTCGTTAAACTGTTAAAAAAAAATACACTCTTTTTTTTTTTTTTTCAATTTGATGTAATTATATATTATTTTTTTGTCATTTGAAAATTACATCTAGCATTCCTAAAATTTACTTTCGTCTAATAAACAAGTTTCTTAATTAGCCAAAATTCACTGATTTGCTGATATTAACAAAAAAAATTAATGAAAATTGATATTTACACTCGATTGACTTATTACTACTTATAGTAGATAAAAAAAAATTCGAACTAAACTATCCTTATAACAGTGAAAATATACCTCCTCACATGCATTAAGACATGAACATGTATAAGGGTAATTTGGTTAAAAAGATATTTATTTAACTTGCAATAAATGATTAGTAAGTCAATTATTAGTAAATATTGATTTTTTTTTTGTTATTATAAGAAAATTCGATGAATTTGAACTAATTGGGGGACTTATTTGTTAGATGGAGCAAAGCTCAAGAATACTAGATATAATTTTTTAAATCACAGGGGATCTACGTGTAATTACACAAAATTTCAAGGGAGTAGAGTGTAATTATTCCTAACAAATGCTTCTAGGCAAAAGTTAAGGAGTGTTTGTAAAAACTTGTGCTATTAGAAAAGTGATTTTCGTAGAAAAAATTACAAGTTGTAGTAGAATCAAAAGTAAAAATTGTTTGTACAAAAAATAAAAGCAAATAAAAACTAAATTAGGCAGTGTTTGGAGAAAAAATTTCTAAAATAAACTTAATTGAGTTAAATACCGTTTTACCCCTATATGTTAAAATGATATATTTTTTTGCTTATTTTTGTCAATAGTTATTATTTTCCATAAAATATAATAAATTTTAATATAATATTTATTTTTTAAAAATATTAAAAAAGTATGTTTAATTTTATAATATTCCCAACTAAGTAATATTGTTCATTCATACGCAAAAATTAAACTTGTATCATTGCAAAAAAATAGATTTTATTCAATTAATCAAATAATAATATGTGAATGAAATAATAAAATTAGATGATATAGTAAATAAAATATAAAAATTTTAAAATATTAAATATATGAAAGTGTAAATTTGATTATTGTTAAATTATTTAAATTATTTGAAAACTCCAATATCAGTTTTAAATATATAATTCTAAAAATAAATTAAAAACAATAAAGTTGAATTCAGATTATTATAATAGGGGTAAAATAGTCAAATATAAAATTAGATTTATTTACAAAAAGGTCAAAGCAACTAGAAGCACCCATATATGCCTTCTTGGCATAAAAGCGTTTTTTCTTAGGGAGTATTTGCAAAAACTTCTATTTTTAGAGAAGTGATTTTTGTAGAAAAAAAGTGGAATTAGCAGAATAAAAAATAGATAATATTTGTAAAAAAATTGAAAACAGATAAAAGCTAAATTGAATAGTGTCTTAAAAAAAATGAATTCAAAACAAACTTAACTGATGAAAGATTGTTTTATCCCCATATGTTAAAAATATACTATATTTTACTTCTTGTTTGTAACTAATAATTATTTTTCCACAAAAAATCATAAATTTTACTTCTATTATATTTCATATTCATGTTTTTAAAAATATTAAAAAAATATTAAATTTAATTTTTTTCAAATTTTTAAATATTAAATAATTTAGATGTTATATATAATGAATAATATAATTTAAATAATTGATATTATTTTTTGGTATTTTGATATTTAATTAGTATATTTTATAAATAAACAAAGCATATTTAAATCAATAATAATTTAATTGAGTTAATAATATAAAATTATTATAAGTGAGTTTTATATTGCATATAAATTATTAATTTAAAAAGTGAGTTTTAGTATATCAAATTTGAATTGTGTTTTTTAAATTCAAAATTTTATTTTTTTAAGAAATTTTTTTAGGTGTTTTTATATTTAAATTAATATGTTTCATAAATAAATATAATTTATTGTAATATATTTGGACTCAAAAATAATTTAAATTAATCAAAATATTTAAATAAAATATAATATAAATAATATATTTAATAAGAAAGAAATGGACAAAATGGACATTATACACTTAAAGTAAGTCCAAAAAAAGCCAAAAAATTAAGCCCACCTGCACAATAGGCCAGTGCCACTATGTCAGACATCTCAGTTAATTTATAAAGGAGATAGGGTTCTTTTGCTGAATTTTATAAAATATTGGGAATTTTTTGCCTATAAAATTAACACAGGGTGATTTTTTGCTATTTCACCAAAAAAACAATGGGGTATTATGCAATTTACCCTTCAAATTTTCCACTCGAAGCTGCTTTAAACCCTCTCCATCTATAATATGGAAGTGTTTGCGAGCGCTTTTCAGCTTTTGGCTCCCAAAATACACTTTGAAGTGTATTTGATGTCAACTTTCACTTCTTACATGGTTAAGAAGCACTTTAGGCGAAGGTGCTTCTAGCAACTTTTTTGTAAATAAAAATCCAACTTTATTTTAACTACTTTATCCTTATTATAATAATTTTAATTTAATTTTATCGTTTTTAATTTATTTTTAAAATTATATATTTAAAGATGATATTGGATTTTTCAAATAATTTGAATGATTTAGCAACAATCAAATTTACAATTTCACATATTTAATATTTTAAATTTTTTATATTTTATTTGCTATATCATCTAATTATATTTTTTTGTTCATAAATTATTATTTGATTAAACACATCTTTTTTAATATTTTTAAAAATAAAAGTATGAAATACTAATCGAAATAAAATTTATAATTTTTTGTGAAAAATAATTAGTGACAAACAACAAGTGAAATAATAAGCAAAAAACTAGTATCTTTTTAACACATAGGGACAAAACAATCTTTCATTAATTAAGTTTATTTTAAAAGTGATTTTTCTCCAAACACTATCTAATTTAGCTTTTATTTATTTTTTACAAACACTACCCATTTTTTTATTTGCTACAACTTTAAACTTTTTCTACAGAAACCATTTTTTTAAAAATAAAAGTTTTTGTAAATACTCCCTTTATTTAATTAACACCCACAATTAAAATAAAATAACATTCAACATGTTGGTGTGGTTCAAACTTATTAGCTCCCATTTCAGACAAAAACAATGATGGCAACAAGACGAATTTTGTGGGGGTCTTTCAAAACTTGAGACCCGCTCCTTCAAGAAATTTTGGACTCGAATTCGGGCCATCCAATCAAGAAACTTCCTACATGGACTTGTCTCACGATCGAGACCCGTCTAGTTGGACTCGATAGACCCAATTAATATTTTCAAATATTTAAAAATAATATTTTTAAAAACTTTATAAATATGAGACAATAATACTATTGAAAGGTTAATATTTTTTTCGAGATACAAAGGGATATTTACTAATATTTTTTTTTAACAAGAATTACTTATTTTATATATTATTAGAGGTAAATCATACATATTTAAGGGCATGATTGGATGTGAGAATGAAATTAAGTAGGAACGGAATGAACTGATGAATGAAAGAAAGAAGGAAATGAATCACATTGAATAGCATTTCTCTAATTGGTATACTCAATAAATTAAAAGGTAATATAATTCATTTCTCAGTTTCTTAGTTGATTCCATTAACAAAATTAATAATTAAAAATAATGATTAGTAATAAAATAAAATTATTTTTATGACAAATTTATTCTTTAGTAATTTTTTTAAAAAGATTGTTTATTCATATTTTTTTAAAAAAATATAAAATTCAATTGTATGACAATAATATTTTAAAAATTACTTACAAAAGATTCTAAACAATTTATAAAACATCTCATATATTATTATATATATATAATAATTATTTATTTACATAATAAATACTTTATTGACTTGTTAAACATACAGATAATATTTTTCCTGCCAAAATAAACAAATCAATTCGAATAATCAAATGAACTAATACATTTAATTAGTGCACCTACCATTATTTATTCAGTTCTCAGTTAAATAATTTTTTTAAATTAATAAAAATAATTAAATATCAAAGTGATTATTTTGTTCTTACCATGGATGCATAATCATTTTTCAATACTTGATACAAATATTGTTTAGATTTAATATAAAGTAAAACTAAATATTAAACTACCATAATGCATTGACAATTATGCTTCGATATTCGACCAAATAAATATTTTAAATTAATAACAATTAAAATTAAATATCAAATTCAATGAATTGATATTTTGTTCTCATTATTTATTAATTCAAAAAAAATCAAAATAATATTTTGAATTACTAAAAAGAATAATACTCGATAAAATACTCCCCAAAAATTAATGTCTTATATAATGTAATCACAAGAATAATTTTATCAAGAAAAAAAAATTACATTCTCAAAATCATAGAAATAACTAATACCATATTATTTATTATCATTTATTATACAGACAAACAAATAACAATGAACAATCACTAACTATAAAACAAAATAAATAAATAAATAAATAAAAATTATTAGTTATTATACAGACAAACAAATAACAATGAACAATCACTAACTATAAAACAAAAATAAATAAATAAATATAAATTATTATTATTTATTATACAGACAAACAAATAACAATGAACAATCACTAACTATAAAACAAAATAAATAAATAAATAAATAAATATTATTTATTATACAGACAAACAAATAACAATGAACAATCACTAACTATAAACAAAATAAATAAATAAATAATATTTTTGTTTTTAGCCAATAGAAATTATTGTTATGTGACAGAGAATTCATTTCAGATGTGATTGAGCAATAAATATTCGTATGTGATTTGAAACTCATATGTTGATTTAATAAAATAACTTATAAATAAAAATTGACAAAAATAAAATTTTCGGACTAACTTTGCAATTTCTTTTTGACAATTTTGGTAAAAAAAAATTCATAACTTGTAAGACCAAAAATGCAATTTAATATTTGGAGGTTAACGGATTTTTGCCACCTGCCGTTAAAACTTAACGGAAAAAGGCTTTTGGGACTAACTTTGCGGATTTTTTTAATAATTTTGGGACCAAAAAAGAAAACCCGTAAATCATGGGACTGAAAACGCATCACCCCCTTCTTTGAGGGACTAAAAAAGCAATTTAGCCTAAATTATCATGTCAAATTTAATCTCAGATTTTAATCAGAAGTTGGTTAAAACCAGTTAATCCTGACAAGCAAGCAAACAAGTCTGACTATTCACCGTGTTCATCTGTCCTTCCTGTCACGCAGCTTCGTAGGCAACTCTCTGAAAACCCGTCTTCCGCTCTATGCGTTAGGTATATTGATTCTCTTTTTTGGTTTATATTTTGAAAAATGGGGATATTGCTTCTTGTTTTGGTTAATTCATTATTAGTGTTATTCAAATTTTAGAAAGAAGTGATCCAGTTGAAAAATGGAAGTTCCTCGTGAACCTCCCGTGGTGCTGGAATCTAAACCCTTGGAAATGGCTGAGGAATTTGAGTCCAGAAGATTAATGGAGGAAAACATCATCGCAGCGTTGAAGGACGAAAATATCAACACAATTGGGATTTGTGGGGTTGGGGGCATAGGTAAGACAAGAATGGCGAGACGAATCGGGGAGAAGTTGAAAAGTGAGAAACTGTTCAAATTTGTTGTGATGGTAAGGGTTGGCCCAATTTATGACCCGGAGAGGATTGCATATGAGATTTCTGATTATTTGGGTGTTAAAGTGGAAGTGGGGAATTTTAAGGCCACAGTAAATAAATTGTGGTGTAGATTGCTTGTGGAAGAGAGGATTCTGATAATACTGGATGATGTTTGGAAGACACTTGATTTAGAGAAAGTTGGAATTCCGCCGCACAAGCACAAGGGTTCATGCAAAATCTTGATAACTTCCAGATTGGAGAAGGTTTGCTTGGCTATGGGAGCTAATGCGATTTTTGCAGTGCATGGCTTAACAGAAGAGGAAGCATGGAGTCTTTTAAGAGAGAGAGTTGGCGTCTCAATAGACTCTTCTGATATATATCCTTTAGCAAGATCTGTTGCACAGAAATGCAGAGGCTTGCCGATTACCCTTAATGCTCTTGGGAGCTGTTTGAAGTATAGTAGCAAGTTTTGCCTAGGATCTGTTGTAGAAAACAATCTGAACCAAACTTTGTCATATGCGTCTAAGTTGCTACCGGAAACGGATGCTTGGGGTAGTTTATTTGGTGAAGGGATTGAAACAAACATCAACTTAATACACAAGATGAGTCTGAATGTATCATTACCGCCGAAGCGAGGACAGATTAAATCCAATCCTTTGAAAAGTCTGATACCATTAGTTGCAAAAGTCCCTTTGTCCAATTATAGGATAAATCAGCATGGTGCAGTGACTACCACGAACATACATGATCTCTTACGTGTGCTCCCATTGAAACTTGCGGCATCAGATCTTAAAGATACTGATTTTCAGTTATTGTCTCAAATAAAAAATCTGAAATATCTGTGGGTCTTTGGCGCGGCGAACTGGGAAGCAAAGCATGATACCGGATTAGTCCATGGTATGGTTTCAGCATTGGAGTCATTGGTCGCCTTAGATCTTTCTAATACTGACATTCGGGTACTGCCTGGGAAAATGAGAAAACTGGTCAATCTGAAATTGTTAGTTTTGACAAATTGTCACAATCTCCAATATATTGAACCGGGTCTTATATCAAGTTTTGATTGTTTGGAAGAACTGTACATGTTGGGCAGCTTCAGTGGATGGGAAGTAGAGAAAGAAGGAAAAAGAGTGGGAAATGCTTCAATTAACGAACTCGAGCTCTTGCCTAACTTGACTGCTTTACAGATTCAGATACAAGATCAAAATATTATTGCGCAAAATTCAAAAATCTGGTCAAGGTCGACTGTTTATGTAATATCAACACCTGAAGAGCTCAAATGTCGATTCCAAGAATCTTCTCATCTCAGCTTCCCTGCTGTACACCTTGATGATTACTATCGGGAATTTCTGGGAGCAATGGACTTCTACCTTCCAAGTCTTACTCCTTTAGTGGATTGGCTTTGTGTCATGTTGAGGAGTACTGAAAGTTTGCGTTTAGCTGGAGTTGGGTCTAAAAATGCAGTGGATGAGTTGATTCCGGAGGGTTTTAAGCTCTTGAAGAAGTTGGAGATATGTAACTGTAGCATAATGGAATACCTTGTGAACGGAGCTGATCAGGTGCTACAGACAAATGGTCTCTTTCCTGTTCTAGAATCCCTGTGTCTTCAGGACCTTCCCCTATTTACGGAGGTATTCCATGGTCAATTCCCAGTAACCATGTTTGGGAAACTAAGAAATCTGAAACTACTTAAGTTACCTTCCTTGGTGCATGTCTTTAGAAATCCAACTCAAAGTGTTTCAGTTTCCAACCTCAGATCTGTTCATATATCACATTGTCCCAAGTTACAGAGTTTATTCTCATTATCCACGGCTCAGGGTTTGGTGCAACTCGAAGAACTTAAAATAGAGAATTGTGAAATAATGGAAGAAATCTTTTCTGAGGAAAGGCCCGAAGATGGCAATATTAGCTGCAACAAGATCGAGTTTGCCAAATTAAATTATATAGAGCTTGATACCCTTCCTAACCTCACTGGTTTCTGCAAAAGTGTGAGGATTGATTTTCCCCAGTTGAGAGAGCTCTGCATTCAAAGCTTGCGAAAACTCAGAACACTTTGTCCTAATGAGAGAAACCTTCTCTTTAGTGGCAATGATGATAGTGTCATGCAATGTCTATTCACTGAAAAGGTATGCCCATTAACTGTGTTCTAATGTTTCTTTTACTGTAATTGGTTTTTGGTATTGTTATTTCATATTAAAACTTTGATTTGGTCAAATGGTGAATTAGTTTCCTAACAGTGAATGTATTATTCTCTCCCAATTGGTAATGGTTTTGCAGATTGCATTCGGTAGCTTAAAGAAGTTGGAAATTATTGAGTTGGATAGTGTGACTAACATCTGGTGCCAACAACCTACTACAAGCTGGTTCAGTGAACTTGAAGTACTGGTGGTTATGTCATGTGACACTTTGAGAAACTTATTCTCTCATTCCATTGCCAAAGTTCTTGTACAACTCAAACACATGACAGTAGAAGAGTGTGTCATGATGCAAGAAGTTATAGCAGAGGATTATGAAATAGGACAACCAGAAATTAATGAATCGTTGTTTCCTCAACTGAAAGTATTAGAACTTCGGAGGCTGCCACTACTTGAGAGTTTTTATCACATGATTAAAGGTTTGGAGTTACCATCACTGGAAGATGTGACTCTTTACAACTGCCCAAGAATGAAAGAATTCTCTGGAGGAAGATTAAGTATGCCAATGTTAAAATGCGTGAAAAGAGACCACTCAATATATAGAATTGATGGTATAATTTATACCGTAGAACATCTCTTCAATGAAAAGGTAATCTATTCTCTTGTCACATTCCTATAACCACAGTTTTGTTTGTTAGATTTTTTGTTCAGCAATGGAGATTGTGCTTGATTACTCATCCTCATTATGCCAAAATATCTAGTAAGAACTTTGTGCCATTCATGTGATATCAGATAATGCTTTGATCAAAAGCTAATTAAGGTATGCATTGAATTGTTGTTATGGGTGGAAAGAAAACTTAGTTATCTAGGTGAAGAGAGAGAACTGAATGTTGACGAAGATAGGGAACAAGATGATTTGTTTGTTGTTTAGGGAACATGAGATGGTTCCTGTCTATGAGGAAAAAGGTGAACCTTTTCATGTAGGTTGGAACTATTCCATAATGCAGCAGACGAGTTCTCTTTCTTATATCTGAGTAGATGACATCAAATAAATAGAATCATCCAACATTTGTCTGTTTAGTAAACCCAAGTACTATGTAGTTGAGTCTGGGTGGGGAAACCCAATAAATCCATTTGCAGACATATTTCTGTTTGTGGTGACACCAAAGAAATATTTCTGCAACTGGATTCATTGATGGGTTGTTTCCGTGAAGAATTATGTGTCATTGTAAATGGATATGGTGCTAAGGCATTGTTATTCGCTGCATCCTACTTCCAACTTAGTTTGACTTTATGGTGAACCGGGGTTTTAAGTGTGCACGTCATGCTCTGGTTAGATCAGTGATCCTTTTTTCATCCCTCTCTCACCTGTTTTTTTCTTCGCAGCACCTATTTGTTCATCAGTCCTGGCCATTACACAAACAATATCAGGGTACGGAAGAAGAATTCACGGAGGAAGAGATCATGAAAGGTGGTCAAGTTTTCTTTTCTCTATGCCTGCATTATATCATCGTGAATATCTATATCCTGATTGTTATAATTACAGATTTCTGATGTTTAATATTTTCAGAAGTAAACTATCTGAAGATTGAAAGCTTGATGATGAACTTGGACTCAAATGCATATTTGTCAACATCAACCTCTATATAAAATATTAACTCTATACTTTTATGGGGAATATCATACATTATTACAGTTTCCTTTTCTTCCATGTTAACTTGATTTTCCAAATTTCTAAGACCGGAAGACTTAAGAGTGCACCTTAATCAGTGGTTTCCACCAAATAACACTGCTGAAAGCTTGAGGAACAAATCCTATTATTCTAGATAAAAGGGTATTGAAGATTTTTTATTAAGTTGGTGAACTAGGGCATCTTTTCCTGTGTCTAGGCAATTATTATTTTGGAGACTATGCTTTTCCTAGGAAAAAAATATGAAAAGGAATAGTAGATGTTTAAGTAGGTGTTGAATAATGTCCTCCAATCTTGATACAGGATCAATTCATTCCCATCCAGAATTGAGCAGCCAGGCTACTAGAGGCAATACAGGTGCAAGTTTCAACATGACGAGGATCAGAAGGTGTGAATTTTGAGTTGTTCTTTGTTAAGAATAAAATCAATGCTTGAATAGTAACTTAACTGAAAACATTTTAGATATCTGATCATGTTAACATTGTTCGGGAAAAATGGGGTTGAAGGACAACTTTATTCTTGTAGATGAACAAGAATTAGCTGTAACACCAAACATTAATTGAAACCTATAAACCAATTTGACTTGGAAAGAGTTCTTATTAACCTGTAGTCAACATGATGAGTAGTAGTATTGTTAGCTGGTCCTTTTCCAATTACGTTCTTTCAGAATTTTTTTAACTTGTGCCATCACAGAAGTTGTATAATTAGCTTCTTTACACTAATTTGCATGACAGAGTCTTTGCTCGGCTTCAAGGCAAAGCACCATCATTGAAGAAGTTAAGGCAGATTCCCCCGAAAGCTATTGGATTGAACTAGGAGAGAAAAGAAGGGATAAAGATGTTTCTGCAGGCCACTCTTATGTAGGAGCAAAAGAAGATGAAGGGAAAGAAGAGGAAATTAGGCATGAGGCAAAGTTGGATGTGCCTATAGACATGGTATTGCATACCGAAAAATACTTGAAAGATTCCATTTTTTTTGCTCACTATTACCATCTGATTATGAATTTACCAAGGATATGTTAGTTTGCCAATGGATAGCTGAAGGTTTGATAAATTTGGGAGAAGATGAAATAATGGAGGGAGAATCTACCCGTTGCTTTGATACTTTGTTGAACTTGGGTTACATTGTGCCGGCTGGATATAATCATCGCATTGACCAAATGAAGTATAGAGTTGTTGAAAAAGTGAATGCTTTCATTCAAAAGCAACAGTACTTAGAACCTAAGTTTCAGAAATATTTGGACACTGAAGAGATCACTGATGTGCTCAAAGTTGAACACTTGTCTTTGGCCTTTAAGGAAATTGATTGCATTAATTTTGGGACAATCAAACAGTGTGGTCATCTGAAGATGCTGAGTATTCATCGATGTTATGGGTCTAAAATGAAAAACCTTCTACCATCCAATCTTTTCTTGGAGTTGCGGGCCTTAAAGATCTTAAATTTGAGTCACACAGACATAATGGACCTACCAAGTTCTATTGAAAATTTGAAGGAATTGCAATGTCTTGACATGTATGAGACACCCATTATGGGTTTGCCTGAGTCCATGCGTTGCCTTAGCAATTTGCGGACTTTAAACCTCGATGGTTGTTTGAGCCTCATGACATTGCCCAAATGCACGAGTATGTTGATTAACCTTCGGCATTTGGTTCTCAATGTTGTGGGCCAGTTGCAGTCTATGCCTGCAGGGATTGGAAAATTATCCAAACTACGCACACTAAGAGCATTTTTGGTCGGAGAGGAGGAAGGTTGTCGCATAGGAGAGCTGAAGGACATGAATAAGCTGAAAGGATCAGTTCTTATATCGAATCTTGAGAATGTTTTGACCAAGGAAGAGGCTGCAGAGGCTTGCCTTTGTAACAAACAGGACCTTAAAAAGATTGAATTGCGGTGGAGTGATCTTCAAGATAACAAGAACCCAGATGAAGAGGAAATCTTGGAGTCTCTTCAACCCCCTCTAGGAATCCAGGAGTTGAAAATATTCTTCTACAGTGGCGGAGTGCTTCCTTCTTGGATATCTAATCCATCATTCACTGAGGTAGTCAGTATAACCCTTTACAGGTGCAGATATTGCGATACCCTACCGCCACTTGGGGAATTGCCAGCTCTGAAATTTCTCTCTGTCCTTGAAATGAATGAGGTCGTGGAAATCAACAGTTTCTTCTGTCGCAGGAATCAAATTACTAATCAGCATCGTCATGTTTCATTTCCTAAACTCAAAAAACTATCGTTTGATTCGATGGCCAAACTAGAAAAATGGACAGGGGCCGAGAACGGTGACTTCCCTTATCTCCGTCACCTCATTATAGCACATTGTGGAAAATTGGTTGTTCTTCCGTGTCTTTCACATCTGAACTCCCTTTTGTATGTGGAAATAATTAACTGCCCACAACTCTCATGTTTGCCTGAAGGTGGACTCCCTACCACACTTGAACTTTTGATGATTAAAGATTGTCCGAAGCTAAAAGAGCAGTGTTGTAACGACCAATGCGATGATTGGCCTAAGGTTGCTCGTATTCCTGCATTTTATATCAACAACCAGAAGGCTTCTGTGTAAGTGTAAGTTGGTGTTCTTGATTTCTTTATCATTCAGAGTTTTAACTTGTCATTGTAATTGATCTTTCTAGTTGTGCTGCTATATTTTTCTGCTTTAATGCCATTGTGAATCCTGCTGGTGTATCAATTGATCAAAGGCGTAATGTCCAGGGAACTTTGTATTGTTCTGATTCTTCTGAACAAAATAATGCATACGCCATATGTTGTTTTCTTAACAGAAGTCATGTTTAGGATAGAATCATTCAGCACAAAAAGAGGATAAAGTTATGTGTGTATGTGTGTGTGTGTGTGTGTGTGTGTGTGTATATATATTTCTATTATGTAAGTGCTAATATATTTTGAATTTATGTAGGGTAAATTGCATAACTATTCCTAAGTATATATACCTCAACATTTAAGATGGTCGATGTAACTATTTATGAGCCTACATTTATTATTTACATCGATACACAACCTATTTATACAAACGATTTGATTTGAGCGTCGGAGTGCTGACACCGAGTCAACTCTGACACTTCTCTCTTGCGTGGGTCCCAAGCTCATTCCCCCTTCTCCGAGCCTAGACATCAGATGATAAACGACTTCTAGAGATCGGGATTAAAAGATAATTATATTATTCTTTTTTTTTTTTCCACTTAGTGTAATTACATACAATTTTTTTATAATTTTACAAATTATATTTAATACCCTTAACGTTTGTTTCATTCAACAAATAGGTTAACTGATTAGTTAAAATTCATAAATTTTACTGATATTGACAAAAAAAATCAATTAAAATTCACATTTATTCATAATTTGACTTACTATTGGCTTATTGTATGTTAAATAATTATTTTTATGATCAAACTACCCTTATAAGAATGAAAATATACATTCTTATATGCATTAGCGCTTGTGAAGATGTATAAAAAAACAATTTGATTAAAAAATATCTAATTTACCTGCCATTAGTCAATAATAAATTAATCGGGGGTACATATAAATTTTCGTTCATTTATTTGGTAAATTTCAGTAAATTTTGTGAATCTTGACTTTGTTGGAAGTAAAAAAATATCAAGGATACTAAGTATATTTTTTCAAACACTATAAGGGCGTAAGAATAGTTACATCAATCTTCAGAGGAGAGCAATGTAATTATTTATTTGATTAATATATAGTAAAGAGTAGCCAATCACATATAAAATGCATTACATCATATATATTTGTTATGTGACTAGTTCGATTCTAATAAGCTCGATCCAAATTTATTATTATTATTACTTTATTATTATTATTATTATTATTATTATTATTATTATTATTATATTATTATTATTATTATTATTGTAAGAATTTCTAAATTGTAGATAGATTTTAAATAATGTTGAACAAATCATGACTTTTTTATATGTACTTCGTTTGTATTTTTATTTTCTGCAAAGTATTATGTTCTATGATTTTTTTAATTGATAATCAGTCCATAATTTAGATATCATTATTATAAATAAAATAAATATTTCTATAAACTATTACGAATTATATTTTTATGGAAAAGATTATCTTTTATGTGGCACTAAATTATTTAATTTATAATCAGGACATAATTTAGATATAACTATTATTAATAAAATCGATATTTTTTTATATTTTTATATATCCAATTAAGTGCAGAGTATATATACGTGCCGAAAATGTAAATTATGTAAATAATTGGGGTCTAAAAATTAATTACAAATCTAAGCTCCCAATGGGCCAATCTACTGAGGCCCAATGCTAAGCCCATCATTAGTTACGGTTAAGCCCAGTCTGCAATCTGGGCTGGCCCAAGATGTAGTCTAGGATAGTCCATGAACACCCAGCAAAGAGACATAATATAGCCGAACAGTGTTGAACAAATCGAGGCCCTTTCCATGTTGAAAGAAGCCCAAAAGAATTGTCAAGGGAGTCTTTGGAAACACATTAGACCTCTTTATTGGATATCCCATGAGATTTGATATAATTATAAATACCAGTCTTTGTTTTTAAAAACTATCGATACTTTTTTTATTTTGAATATCGAATGATAACTAGCCCAATTTGTTAGCTTCAGTAATGTTTTCATCAAATTTTTATGCTGAACTGAAGAAATTACTCTTGTGGACTACGGATTATAATTTTTTATTACAAAGTTGACATTCCTTTTAGAATTTTTAAAAAATTTCCATTCACCTTGTCCGATTTTTTTATTTTATTTTTAAAAAAAGATACAACAAAAGCAAAGTTGACAATTTTAAGTCTCCATCCAAAGATTCCACAATTTCATCAGACCTCTGGCGGTAGTGGTATATTTCACACAAGACTAAACTTCAAATGAGCTTGTTGTAATTTGCCCTCTCTATACATATGTAGTATAAATAGTATTTTCTAAATGCATGAAAAGACTTTAGAAATTAATGCCAAAACCTTTTGGAATCAGAGAAATTCTAGTTCGAACCCGACTCGGTCAGATTTTTTTTCTACTGAGACTTATGTTTGGTATTCTTCAACTGAAAATGGATATATACTTGCTGCTGAAAGCCCTACGACCTTCACAAAAGAAAAAATAAAGCACAAATACACACACCATCAGGTGTAGGGATGCACAATTTAATTTGTTCTCAAAAAATGCATATATAATATAGTTATTTACACTTAGACCTCCCCTCTGAAAATGTGGAACTACACTTTCTTCAAAAAAAATTCTAAAATTATACTTACAACCCTTTCGAAAATTCACAGTTTGGACAAAAAATGCCGTCGGGAAAAAATTTACATAAATTTCCAATTTTACCTGATCACAAGCTTTTGGAGATCTCTCAATATTAGGACAAAAGCTTCAAGTTTTCAGGTCTCCAAACGAATCATGATCGAAGCTGCCCAATTGCTTGATGTTGTTTCAGTGCCAGCTTGATTCGGAACCCAAACTGATTATCGACGTAATAAGAAATAGCAGTGCTTCATCATGGTACGGCCTGAAGGCTTCCACAGTTGCTGACACTTGAATAGGGCAAAAGTGAGAGGAGTTTATGTGGCAAGCTTATCAGATTAGGACAACCATGGATTGTGAAAGTGTTTAGACAAGGCATGGCATCGTTGCTGACATTTCTCCAATGCAATAAGGCTGACATATCATGAAGTTGAAACGACTCTAGCGAAGGGAACGTCGCAGCATTGCTTGTACCATAAAAGTTATGATCAACGTACTTCAAAGACGGCAAGTCTGAGATAGCAAAGTGTTTGAGGAAGTTAAGTTGCCCGAGAGACGGAAGGTTGTCGCAATATTTCAGCCCTTGCAAGTGGATACTTGTAAATTTATGCCACGGTTGGCTCTGTGAGAGCTAATTTTATCGTGTTTGAAAAATTAAAACATAAATAAATTATCACAAATAAAAATATTTGGATTAAAATATCAATGTAAGTACAATCTCTATTCTATCCCTTGATTATTCCCTCCAAACTATATATTTGACAAATTTGACTAATTCAAAGGGTAATCTCCACGTAGATCTCTTTTGAACTTGAATTTAAATTTCTATAACGTTAATTCGAGGGCTTTCGTCAATAATCCCGAATTAAATGCTATAGTCTTGGCTGGAATTTGATGATTTGAAAGTGAATTTGCCACTTGAATCTTCTTGAGATGATATTTGAATATTTATAACGTTAATTCGAGAATTTTGTACATATAATCCCAAATTAAACGCTATAATTTGTGGCGCACCTTCGACGAAAGACTCGATCTTTGCCTTGGACGCCTTTGAATATTCTTGAGCTTTGAAAAACTGTGTAGAGAGAATTATTTGCAATTTTTCTCTGTTTTGCTCTTCGTTCTCGAACTCTGTGTGTCAAATGAGGGTGTAAGGACCCCTTTATATAGGTGTCAGAGAGGTAGAGTTGTGATCTACTTGAACACATTTGGTATTATCTCTTTATAATTTAATTTAAAGAAATAAATATATCATATATTTGGAATAATATGATTGGTCAATTTGACATTATCTCTTTAATATTTGCATTTTTTAAAGAGATAAATACAATCAATATTTGTCTTGATTTGATTGGAGCATACATGCAATTGCTCCACGTGGCGCGGTCTGATTGGCTGGAATTTTTGACTGCGAAGCATTATTTGATTGGCCGAAATACTTCATTTTGACACTTGTCGGCAATTGATTTGATAACAAAATATATATTAAATATCAATTAAATTGACTATTTATACTTGAAATAAATTTAGTAAATTTTAAAATATAAATAGAAAAATATTATAATTGATAAATAATATATTATATGATACTTGTCATTATTTAATTGGGTGCAAAATTAATTTGCCTACAGGCTCAACCAATCCGGATAAATAACGCCACAATAGTTTTGAAGGACCAACTCTTTTACATTTTCATGAGGTTGAAGATTTGCCAAGACTTCAGTTTGTTCGTTCTTTCTACGGTCAAGAAGTTGAGGATCTAGTCCGCTCCTCAATTTTCTCCATTGAAGCTGGCCCTTTACATTAAAATGGAGATGCCGTAAGTTGGCCAGGTTCTTCATATCCTTTGGGAAATCACGAAGTTGAGGGCAATACGTAAGCTTTAGTGTCTGTAAAGCTGCAAGTCGGCACATGGATAGTCATGAATAAGGTCGTACATTTTGTATATTGTCTTGTTCGAAGTATTCTTATACTGTTGAAAGAAAGATGTCGAGTATAGATCATGGAAGTAGTCGGCACCCAAATCTTCCAATCTCCTTGCACCCGCGGGTTGAATGAATCCCTCTGCCATCCATAAGAGTACAAGTTCTTCCACCTCAAACTCATGATTCTGAGGAAATATGGAACAATAAGCGAAACATCTTCGCAAATGTGCAGGAAGGTGTACGTAGCTCAGCATCAAAACCGTTTGCGGCATGTCCCACAACTCACTCTCCAATATGGAATGCCGTTCCTCTTCATCACGAAGCATAGCTTGAAGGATGTTGTACACTTCAGGACGTCACACACACTTTAGACATGGGTTAATAATTACTTATATCACCTATAAAACAATGAAATTATATTTTTGCCCGAAAAAACTTTCAAAATTATACTTACTCTCTCTTTAAAAATTCTCAATTTATAAATTATTTATTTTCATTAGAATTTGAAGGGAAAATATCGGCATTAGTACAAAAAAATTACATAAACTTTCAACATTACCTCAATCTTAGTAATACTTTTATACTTGTAAGAGGATAAATATAAAATCAAAAAAGTGTAATTATAATAAAATATTATTTTTAAATTATTAACATTGGATAAACATAGTCATTTATGAATAAAAGAATTAGTTAATTCTTTGATGTTTACTTTATTTACATATTTATTATTATTATTATTATTATTATTATTATTATTATTATTATTATTATTATTGGCGCGATCGTCGTCGTGGTCGTCATTCTTGTCACTATGATAATAATACAAGATATCATCTCTTTGTTATTTATCTATAATTTTTTTCCATGATAATTTCCAACAATTATTGATAGTTGGATTTGTGTTTAAGACTATTCTAAATGAGATTAAGATTTTTTTTTTTTCAAATTATTTACAATACGAAATGTGCTTACGCATTACTAATTTCATAACTTGAATAAGGTCCAATTTTGCTCTCAATTACATAATTAGTTATTAATAAATATGGCACATTCTATGTATATGTATAATTTTTACAAAATATTTAAAATAAATATTTATAATTATATTATTTACTTTTTATAGAGTTAAATTACCTAGATATATAAAAAAGAAAAAACTACTAAAAGGTAGTTATGAAAAATCATGATAAGCGGAGAAGTTAAAAATAACTACTCCATTTAAAAAAGTAAAAAAATTAACATACCAATAAATTGAAAGCTGCAATATAGTATTCTTCAATGAGGCCTAGTTCAGTTGGCGAAGTTGAGACCCCATGATCTTAAAGGTCGTTGGTTTGAACCCGACCAGGTGCATGTGATGTTGTATGTTGTATAATAGAAGTTGTTGTCTACTGTAATAGTAGGTGTTATTGAGCATGATATGATTATTGTAATAGTTTAGATGTTAAAGTCGACAGAAATGATTGTATTTGTACTCGATTTATTTCAATTAATAAAAATTCATCGCTCTTAACTCAAAAAATTATATATAATATAGATAGACAAATACGGATTGTTGTCTCTTTGGACTTGGTTGTGGATAATATAGAGGCTCTCAAAACATTCTCTAATATTCTTATAATGTTTTAGATTGAAGTTTCCTAAAAGTTTATTTCACTACAACCTTCTATATTATTATTTACAAGTTTACATCCATAATTTTTTACATGTATTAGAACTTTCTAGTAACTTCCACAAACTTATGTAGTTTTTAATTATTATATATTAGAACTTATAAGATGTTATATAACTCTTCTTTTAATAAGATTTTAAAATATTTGAATAAAATCAATAATTGGGTTTTTACAAAATATTTATAACATCGATTTTTATAAAATTGTGATCAAGATTAAAAGAGTGGTTAAAATCAAGAATTTCTTACTTTTTTCCAATTAACCTAATATTAAGAAAATATTAATGTAACTCACGTTTGGCCCGTGACGACGAACTTTTTGCATAAAATTAATTTAAGTCATATTATTAATTTTGTTTTATATTATCTTAACTATATATTATATTATTAAATAATTAATTCAAATATAATCAAATCCAACTTAATTCAAATTTTCCTAAAATATATTCCATTAGTCAAACTCATTAGATATCTTCTGACACCACTTGGGCTCATCAAGTGTCAAACTAAAGTAAATGCTATGAAAATCCAATCAACTAATTCAACCACCAAAAGCCAAAAAGAAATAGATAATTACAACCACCTCCTTTAAAAATTTAATATAATTATAAATATTCTTCTATTATTTAAAAATAATATTTTTTTATATTTAATAAAATTATGTAATCGTGAAATTGTCGATTTTTTTCTGATTATATTTTTTAAAATAAAAATTTATAAAAAAAAAAAAATCTGATGAGGTGGATAGAGAATTTTAAAAAATTATAAAAAAAATATCGACTTAGTCCCTACAAATTTAAAAAAAAAATTAAGTAAAAATTAAAATTCATAGTTTATAAGGGTATTTTGGTCAATTCGTCATAAAATGGACAAAGACTTATAAGAGACTAATGAATTGATTGTTAATAGCAGAGAGTATAGATAAAATTTCGAATTGTGAAATATGTTAAATTTAATGGAGCTCCTTATTTAGAGAAAAAAATAGAAAAAGAAAAATTGAGTGGGCTTCCCAAATGGACTCTTAAACCATCAAAGCCCAGATGCAGCCCAATAGTTCATTCCCATCTCCCAAGAAAAGTTGAGAGATAAGGACAGCACTGCTCTCTCTCACTCACTCTTATTATTATACTCCACTTTTCAACTAAACAACATTGTTAATGTAATAATATTAGTATTGCTCTCTCTCTCTCTCAACACAGACACACACTATTGGTATTAGATTCCTTAGGCACAATGTACAGTTAACTTTGTATGTATATACACTCATCTGGGAATTTCTATTCTTGTCGTTTTTGTGCCGTGGATTAAAGGTATGAACATTCTTCTAGCTTATCTGTTTTCATTTTCGTGCTTTACTGCTTTATCTTTCTTTTTTCCTTTTACTGCGTGTTGGTGCGTTTCTGGAAGTTTTGATCTTTTAGGAAATGCATATACTTTGATTTGCTACAATGGGTTATTGATTTGTATGGGGAAAACTGAATTTCTTGATTTGATCTTCAGATTTAACGATTGCATTTTGTCACAGCAAAACAGAACAAATTACTTGCTTTTTTGCATTGGTAGAAATTTGATCTTTATATTAAGAAAAATGTATTTGTTCAGCCTTTGTTTATGATAATTTCCCTTCTTGTTGTTGTGTTTGTTGACGTTAATTTGTGTTGTGAGTGCTTTAAATTCACTGTGACTTGAAATTGCTGATTGTTTTGCATTTGTGCTTCTGCTGTGAAAGTTTGTTTTCGTGACTAATCAACTCTTAATCATCTTAATTTTTTATGTCTTTTGTGTCTCTTCTTGATCTATTTTTCTTATGCATTTGATTCTGTATTGGGATGGGAAGAAATGCTGTAAATTCAAGTGGATGATGGTCTTTGTCTTTCCCTTTTCTTAGCATGAATGGATAATTGTGCAGATGGAATACTAACCTGATGAACTGATTTGTTGATTTTCTGTTGGTTTCCTCTTATGTGCAAATTTTTAACAGGTTGCATTTGATCATGCAGAATTCCAGGAGCCCACCTGTTTAACTGTTGAGAGGTAAATTTTCTGCAATTGGATGTAGCAAGAAAGCGTTTGAGAGAGCTAAGATGTCGAGCGACAGGGGCACTCATTGGTGTTATAGTTGTAGGGAAACTGTGACTCTTCCGAGGCGAAATGCCGTGTGCCCCAACTGTAGAGGAGGTTTTATTCAAGAACTTGATGATGCAATAACCATGAGTAATGAAGAAAACAATCAAAGACCGAGGTTTATGGAAGCCATCTCAAACTTTCTCAGACAACAGATGGCTGTAAGAAGCAACACATCTGATGTTGGAGGGGCATCTGGTCCTCTGAATGGTAATTCATGGAATTCGTTCCTGGTTTTCAGTGGAGATATGCCCGTCAGCATGCCTGGCAGTGGTGGGCTTGTAGAGGTCCTTAATGAAACTCTAGGATTTAGACGAGAAGACGGGGGCGATTACTTTATTGGGCCGGGAGTTGAAGAATTCTTTGAACACGCTACCCGTAATGGTTTGCGTGTCTCTCTCCCAGCTTCAAGAACCTCGATTAATGCCTTACCAACAATCAAGATTTCAAAGAAGCATGTTCGTGCTGACTCAACCTGCGCCATTTGTCAAGAAAGATTCGAATTGGGTTCTCATGTAAGAAAGCTTCCATGCAAACATTTATATCACTCAGATTGTATAGTGTCATGGCTAGAACAACGCAGTACGTGCCCTGTCTGCCGCCAACAGCTAACTAGTCAGCAAACGACCAGAGACACTGATGATCAAAATTCAAGAGAACCAAGTAGAGGCAGGAGTAGGAGCAGGAGAGTGGGTAGTCGAGAGGAAAGAACTGGAAATCAGGGAGCAAAGAGGCGGTGGTCATTCTTGTGGCCGTTTGGTTCGTCCCGTTCCAATCCTAACCGTCATGAATCTATTGAACCTCGTACAGATCCCTACCGGCAAAATGGCCACCAGTCAGAGTATTCCCACTGGCCTTTCGAATATTAAGGTCTTAGTGTTTAGCTTTCTTTATGATCATAATGTTCATCCTCTATTTGAACAAATAAAAATGTGTCGCAGACAAGGAAGTGTTATGTCATCGTTTCTGCCAACCAAAAGACAAACTGGTACTGTGCTTGTCATCTTCATCATTGTTCTTTGCTCTTCGGAATATGTGTTTAAGAGGTCCAACGTTACCTACTTTCAAGTTACTGTTTTTCCGGCATTAGACATGGATCTTTGTGTTCTTGGGTTCAATTTCAGCTCTTTTCAGAGGTTCAATACAGCAATCACTTGTTAAAACTAATGTATAGAGGAAGAAGGAAATTGGAAAAAATTTTAACTGTTGATTTGAGTTTTAGTTAGTCCTTGACATCGTAATGGAAACAGTAATGAAAACATTAACTCATGAGACAAAAAGCTGAGAATTGACCTGAAAACCATTTTAGATCATCCAGCAGCAGGCTGATATTGTACATATGAAACATACAGAAACTGGAAAACAACAAAAAAGGAGACCATCTCAACCTCAATGATTCAAAATCTCAGGAGATATAAAGGCACATGTGACCTTTTTGTCATAAACAAATCTAACAAATGATATTTCTCTAGTTTGTGAGTTCCATAATGGCAGACACAATATCTCCATCTGCATCCTTGAGAGCTTTAACAGCCCGAGCTCTTGAAACCCCAGCTTGCGTCATCACCAGCTCGATGTCCTTTGGTTCCACACCAGTCTCATCTACATCTTCATCATCCTGAGGCAAAGGTGCTGGCTCTGCCTTTGGCACAACATTGCTGACATTAGGAGCCTTGAACTGCTCAGCAGCTTGAGTTTGCAGTTGTGAGCTCAAATCCTCAATCTTCGCCTCACCGAAGATTACATATGTATCTGAATTCGGGCTCTTGAAGACATCTGGCTTTGAGATGACAAACAGGATCTGAAACACCATGTCAGCAATATTGTAAGTGTTAAAGCAAAGGTATATTGTCAAAAGGAAGCCATCTAAGGGAAGTGACAAGAAAAACCGACATTCTTGCTCTTCTTAACAGTGACCCGGCTGACCCCTGGGATGGGCTTCATTCCTAGTTTTAGCATTGCCTTGCGACTCTTCTTCTCGCTTCGGCTCTGCTTTGACCTACCACTGGCATCTTCTTGTCCTGAAAAGAGAAACAAGTATTAATTGGTAAAGTTTCAATTTGCAACGTCAATTTAACTGCTTCGCAGAACTGAATGCATTGCACTAAAAGATTCATAATGTACTACACAGGAAGGGCAAATCAGTTTAGCAAGAAGTTTATCCTACTTGCTCGTGTCGACAAGTTATTCAATCATAAAATTTAGCTTTGCTCTATTTGGGAGGAAAAAGTACAGGCATTTACAAAGGCAGTCTAACATCACTCCAGCATCTCTTTCAACCCTTCCGAACCTACAGCTTTATGGTTTACATTTCCAAGCCACATGTTTCAGGACATGCACATGTACTATGAACCTAATTTGTCACATTTGGATTCTTATGTTGCAGATAAATCGCACCAACCAAGATGTTCTTGAGTTTTGAAACAGTTCGTTACATATATCATTGTCATACAAACTGCCTTAAACACATCAGCAAACCCAAGGACGTCCAGGTTTGATATTGCCACTGAAGCTTCAAAAGGCATTCCTATCCTCGACATTGAGAGACAAAATATCTCATAAACCCCGTTGATAGTAAATGTGTCGTATCATAGACAGCCAAAACAATCATCCAGATGTTTCCCTACCAAGATATCTCCTAGAACCTCGCTTTTTTCCAAACTCAAAAAACAGCAAAAGGAGATGCCCCAAATTCATCGATTAATTTCCAGAATCATATATTCTACATTAGGGCAAACTGTAGCACAAAAGAACGAAAATCAGACAAACTTATAAGCCAAAATTGACAGCATGTGCAATAGGGTTAGAGCCAAGGGGTGGTATGCATACCTTCAGCTTCGTCTTCATCTCCTTCATCATCTTCGTCATCATCATCATCATCGTCCTCAACCAAAGGCTCCTCGTGCTGCAAGCAATAACTGAATCAATAACTAATAAAATTATCAAACGTGTTTTGTTTTTCAATAGTATCAAGCAGTATTTTTCTGTTGCATGGGGGCAATGGGTAGTCATTATGCACACGTAAACAATCATAGCCATTGTGTTACTCTTCCTCCTCCTTTCTATCACAATCTCACCCCAAAAGGGGTAGAAAGCACTATAACAATGGAAGTGTTAATAAATTCACAACTGATCTGTTGGTTCCTTGAAAATATTGAACACACAAATTCCAAAAGTCAATACATGATCTACAAGATTCGAAGGGTAGAACTCCAATCTCCAATTTAAACCTGAAAAAGTGTTTAATTGACAATTATACAGCCCCTCCATTGATCGTTTACCAGCCCAAACCCAACACTAAAAGACAATAATAAGCCATTTCCTATATATTCAATGAAAAAGTTAAACTAAACTGATTTACATTTCTTTCCTACCTTTACCAAACTGAGAAGCGAAACCTTACATCTAACTTTGCTATCTGAAACCATGAAACACACAAAAACCCCAGATCAGAAAGACTAAGAAACTCAAAAACCCTCACAAACTTCCAAAGAAGCTCATCCATACAACCTTCCGTAGATTAATCAATCCAGCTTCTCATAAGAACAGAAAAATAAAAACTTGAACCAGAAAACCCGTGTAAATTATGCAGAACTCCAGAACAACATTCAAATTTGCATCAACAATAGCTTCTGTGTGTGAGTGAGAGAGAGAGAGAGAGAGAGAGCTTACATCAATCTTCTGTTGCTCGAGATGGGCGGCCAACAACTCTTCTTGTGATTGAGTCATTACTGATTCTTGGTGGAGGAAAAGAGAGGAGATTGAGAGAGAGAGAGAGAGAGCGAGAGACAACAAAACCCTAGAAGGAGAAACGGAAAGGTATTAACGACTACAAGTTACCGTGAAAGCGGGTCTGCTGTAAGAAAACGCTAACACTTTCTCCGTCGGCAGACCTTTCTCTCTCTCTCTCTCTCTCTCTCTCTCTCTCTCTCTCTCTTTTTGCATTGCTTTTCTCATTTCCTCATTTTTAATTTAAAAATGAATTTTATTTTCCCAAAATAAAATTTATTAAACCCAAAAAATTAAAATATAGTGTTCTTGGAGGATTTTGGTATACAGAAATATAATAAAATAAAATTTATAATTAATGCAAACTTTTAATAGAAAAATGAGTAATTAAATTACAATAAAAATTTAATATTAAATAATCTATAATAAAAGTATTATAATAGTGGGTAAATTGATTCATTCTAAAAAACACAATGGGGGTAAATTATTGTATTTTTAAAACACAATTGGATAAATTGCTAAAAAAAAATTAATAGGCATGTAATTTGCATATTTACAATATCACAGGGGGGCAAATTGTATTTTTCCCAAAGTTAATTTGGTATTGACTTACCATAAGTAAATATTAAATTAAATTGAGGTAAATATGAATTATCATTTAAATGGTGAAATTTTTACTAACCAACGAGTCTAATTGTTAAATATAAACAAGCATTAGAAATATTGAATATAATTTCTTAAATTATAAAAAATTTAAATATAATTATTAAGGACGGCAATGGGGCCCGGATAGGGCCCGACTGGGGCGGGTTTGGTACGAAAGTTGGAGGGCCATGGCCAACAAAATGAAACCCAATCGGTTATGGGACGGGTCTCGAATTTTGTACCAAATTCTTCCCGAACCCATTACTATTTTTCATTTTTATATATATATTATATACTTATATATAATACCAGTTATTATATATGAATAATTATATTCTTCTTTCCAAAATTTTGGTATAATTACATATAGACTCCTGTAATTTAAAAAATTACATCTAGCACTCTTGATTCCGTCTAACAAATAAGTTTCTCCGTTAGTCAAAATTCACCGAATTTACTTATATTAATAAACAAAAAGAAAAAAATTTATATTAACTCATGATTAACTTATTAAAGATTAAATAATTTTTTTATAATTAAATTACCCTCATACGTCTTCATGCGTTAACACATGTAATTAAAGAGGTATACCTTCATCGTTATAAGGGTAGTTTAGTTTGAAAAAAAAAATTGATTGACCTGCAGTAAGTCAATAATCAATCAATCGATAGTAAATATTAATTTTTATTTATTTTTTATTTAATATCAGTAAATTCAAAAAAAATTGATTAACGAAAATATTTATTTGTTAGGCGGAAGCAAACCTCAGGGATGCTAAATATGTAATTTTCCAAATTATAGAGGGTCTATATGTAATTATACCAAATCTTAAGGGAGGGGAGTGAAATTATCCCTATTATGAATTATGGTATTAAATGTAAGTCCTTAAATAATTTTATTAATATCCAACTCTATATAAGAAATAAAAAATAAAAAGTAGTTGAATGTATTCTTCATATTATATACTTCATTTTAGATAAAATTATGTTAAAGTACTTAAATATAAAATAATTTATATTACTTGTTGAAAAAAATAAAAAATTATATGAGTGTATTTTTTGTACTATGTAATTTTATTTTAGATCGAAAACTATATTAAAGTATCTAAATTTAAACTGATATTACTTACTTAAAAGAAATGGATGAATGTATTCTTCATGCTATTTAATTTAATTTTTTTAATATATAACCTACATCAGATTTATTAAGTATTTTGTATTTTATAATTTGAGATAATTATATTTAACATAAGATACAAAATTAAAAATCAAGAAAAAATAATTCGAGTTATTTTATATATTAACTAGTATTTGTGGCACACACTATGTGTGTGTAAATTTTATAGTACTATTTTAAAATATTTATTATTTAATAAAATACATACAAATTGATATATTAATATTAATTTTATAATAAAATGGTGTTAAGAATAGATGTATGGAAAAGAAAAAAAAAGAAGAAGAAGAAGAAGGAAGTAAATATAAAAGGTAGCGGGGGAGTGGGATGTTATAAGATAAGTAAATAAAAAGATTAAGAAAAAAAAAATAGATCGAAAAAAGGGAGAGACCAAATAAGTGCTCTCCCTTAATAATAAGGTATAGATAAGTGGGGTTGGGCAACGTCAGGAATTTGGTGGGGCAAAGTGCTATTTATCGGGGAGGGTCTTGTGTCCAAACAAATCCGTCTCATCGCCATTCTAATAATTATGTCAGATTTTATAGAGGGCAGTGTAGTTACAAAGAATATTGAAATAAATATGACAAACTCACATAAAAATGAAGGGATAATTACACTCCCATTCCATGAGGTTTAGTGTAACTATACATAAACCTTATATGGTTTGAGAAATAAATCTAACACCTATGAGGTTTGCTTCCATATAATAAATAAGTCACCCATTAATAAAAATTAATTGAATTTGCTGATATTAAAAAAAAAAAATGAATGAAAATTGATATTTACCATTGATTGGCTTAAAATTGACTTATTATAGATCAAATATTTTTTTCTTTTTTGAACTAAACTACCCTTATAGCGGTGAAGATATATCTCCTCATATGCATTAATTCGTGAAGACGTATGAGGATAATTTGGTTACAAATATTTATGTTTCTGTTATAATTAAGTAATAAGTCAATCGGTGGTATATATATAGATTAGTTTTGATTTTTTTGTTAATATCAACAAATTCAGTGAATTTTGATTAAAGAAGTGATTTATTTATTAGACAAAAACAAACATCAATGGTGTTATATGTAATTTCACAAACCATAGGGGGTCTACTTGTAAATACACCAAACCTCAAGGAAAGAAAAGAGAATGTAATTATTCCTAAAATGAATATCTGGTGGGATTCAAACTCCATGACTCAAATATATTTATGAAATCTTAATTTTAACCACTAAAGTAAATTATCATTGACATTTTATTTTTACCAATTGAAGCAATTGATTATTATTTATCTATACTATATAAAAAAAAGGTCTTTTTATCTCACAAATTGAGGTTATAACACCGCAATACCAATTTTATCGTTATACCAATAATCCCCCTAATTTGATTTTCTTTTTTTCTTTGTTGCTTTTTTTCTTTTCTTTCTTTTTTCTTTTTAGAAATATATGATTATATATATATATATATATATATATATATATATTATTCATAAATATATTTTAAAATGTAAGATATTTTTTATCATATGCATGCAGGAATTGCGTGCCACGGCGACTAGTGTTATATAGAAATAAAAGAAAATTTTCTCTCACAAACGGCGATTATGACACTGCAATATTAATTTTATCGTTAAGCCAATAATACCCCTAAGTTGCTTTTTTTTTTTATTTGTTGCTTTTTTTTCTTTTATTTATACTATATAAAAAAGAAAAGACTTTCCACACTCACAAATGGAGGTTAATAACACCGATGCACTAATTATTTATAAAGTCAAAAATACCCTTTAACCAATAAAATAACTAACTTATTTAACTTTTTAAATTTTATATTAATTATTTTTCTTTTTTTATATTTGTTTGTAATGTATGTATTATTTTATATATATTTTTTATTTCTAATATATTTTGAAGTGTGAAAAAATTTATTCATTATATGTACATAGCAATATTTTAAAACCCAGCCCAGCCCGGAAGGTCGGACCGCCCGAACCGCCACCCAGCCCACAAAACGGGCCGGTTGAAACCAGAAAACCGGAGGAGTCAAAAAACCGCTTTTTTTTTTTAAAACCGTTTGACCCAGTGGTTCAACCGGTGAACCTGTTGACCCAGTACTGGGTTGATTGAACCAGTCGGGTCAATAATTAAGTATAAATACATGATAAAATTTTTAATTTTTCTTCTAAAATGTGTATTATTTTTTCTAAGTACCATAATTTTATGATATTTCTGAAAGGATAATAGATTATTTCTAAAAATGTGCATTATTTCTATTAAATTGGAATAATTTCTGTTAAGTTTAACTATTTTATTTTTTTCTAAATATAAAATCCTGATTTATCTTCTCAGTTCAATTTTGTTATTTCTGTTAGATTATTTATGATAATTTAGTGAATCTAATTTTCTATTAAATTTGAAAATGTATAATATTATTTCTTGTTTTTATATTTATAAATTTGTTTTAAAATTTATTTATGATTTGTACATCTTATTGAACTATGAATGTCAAAGAAAAACAACGAATTTTTTTTTTTTTAAAAAAAAGATAGGTTGTGAAGTATATTAATATTATTTATTATTTAATGCTATTTTAAAAATATTAATAATTATTTATGACATAAATATGACGTCACTGGTTTGACCACGGTTGACCCGACGGTTGAACCAGTGACCTGTAACCCACTTAATTTTCCGATTCGATGAACAGTTCGGGTTTCAAAACACTGGTACATAGTAACAATGTATTACAACATCTAATTAATTTATATATATATATATATATATTATTCATAATATATTTTAAAATATAAAATATTATATATATATATATATATATATATATATATATATGTGCAGGAATGACATGACACGATAACTAATTATATATATTAGTTTTCCAGTTGTCCAGGTTTACTAGTCTCAATTTTGGGTGAAACAAAAATGGGGCTCCACCCGTATTGTTGTTCTTTTAAGGCAAACTGACATTAATTGGGCGGACACAAAATGTATGGACGACAAATTGAATTAAATTCGGGTCACGGGTGGAGGGGCGCTGCGGCCCACATACATTGGACCCTTCCGTGAATGGATCCCCCGTGTTTGTTTTCTATTTTTATAATACTAATTGTTGAGGCGCGTTGTTTTTATATGTACATTAGTTTTCGATGTATGAGGTTTTCACGAGTATACAAAAAAATATTATAATAAATGATAAAAAATATTATGAAAAAATAAATTATAATTATGAACTATAATAAATGTGAAGAATTAAGGTAAGAGAGGAATGCAGAGTAGTGGGTAGCTAAGAAAAATAAATAATTATGAAATTATTAAAAAATATTGAAATTACTAAATTGACCAAAATTTTTAAAGAGAAAAAATGGAATGAAGGGTAAATTTGGGCATTTTAAAGTTGGTACGCCAAATGAGTTTCATTTTATAATAGTATTGATAATAAATAAATTTTATACATATTTTAAAATTATTAAAAATAATATGATAAATAAAATAAAATATATAAATCAATAGTTAAATACATTACATTTAAAAAAAAGATGAAAGAGAGGAAAACTAATTTATCGATTAATGTAAAATTTAAAAAAATAATAAATTAGTTATTTTGTCGGTCGAATGATATTTTTGATTTTATAAAAATTTGGTACAATAGTGTCATTAATCACCATTTGTGAGTATGGAGGGACTTTTCTTTTTACTAACCATCGTGGCACGCCGTTCCTGCTTGCGTATAATAAATAATCTTTCACATTTTAAAATATATTATATAAGAGTAAAATATATAAAATCAATATATTACATTTAAAAAAAGGAAGAAAGAAATAAAATAAATAATTTATCAATTAATTTAAAATCTAATAAGTTGAATAAGTTAGTTATACTATTAGTTGAAGGGTGTTTTCGACTTTACAAAAAAATTAGTGTGGCGGTGTCATTAACAGCCGCTTGTAAGTATGGAGATCCTTTATTTTTTATATAGTATAGATATCAGTATCGATAAATTACATCCAATTACCTCAACATTTAATACAGTTATAAGTATTTCTTGTATTTGAAAATTTATTAACACCCCAATTGACATGTAATACAATTATTTGAAAAATAAAAATATGTAAAATTATGATTGAGGCTTTAAAAGGATATTTTGGGCAATTTAATATAAAATTTGGATGAAACTCTAATGCAAGATAATTGAATAAGTCAATTGTTGGAAGGAAATTATTAGTAGGGGTGTCGGTAATTTCTCGCATGAAGAAGGGTACTTTTGTAATTGTATCAAATTTGAAGGAGTTCGATGCAATTTACCTTTTTGTATATCTTATGATCAGTTCGGCTCTCAAAATCACATTTAAGGGATATTTGCAAAAGTTTAAAAATAAATTATTATTAGTTTATTAATGAAAATTAATTAAAAAATAAATTTATTTTATAATTTGCATTTGAATTACTTAAATTTTAATTTAACCCAAAAATTATTAACACATCCCTACCAATGTCTTAGGTTATTGCTAAAAAAAATAAAATATTAAGTTATTTTCACGAACTCAAACTTTATTTATTTTTTATATTTTTAATTTTTATTTTCAAACATTTTTAATTTTTATTATTGTTTAACTTAGAATTTATTTCCACCGCAAACGGAAAAACTATTATAAACACCCTTTAAAATAAAACTTACATTAAAAATTAATTTTTACCAATCGTGATTTTAGAATTATTCAGACGTAATAATCTGCTGTTTGTAAAAGTCAACATCTAGAGCTTTTGGCCAACTTGAATTTTATAAAGTCCATTATTTTAAAAATATTTTTTATAAATTAATTATAATGAAAAAAATCGACTTTGTTAATAATACAATGTTATAATTATTATTTGAATAAATATGATGGTATAAATTAATTTTTTTTTGGAAATCAATATCTTAAATAATGTCAATGAACAAAACAAATATTAAATCTCGATATTGTTATTTTTATTTTAATATATTGTGATAAAATAAAATTTACCAAAAAATTAAGTGTAAGAAGATATTTAAAATATTATGTAGCTTATTATTATTATTATTATTATTATTAGGAAAATGAAAGAATTGTATGTGGATTATGGATAAAGGGATAAATATTTGGATATCCCTTTCCCACGTTGACTGCAAATTGAAGCAAAGTCCACCGCAGCTCAACAAGTGCTTTCACTTTCCTACGTGAAAACCCACACACATAAATATATATATATATATATATATATATAAATTAATTACACTTTTACATCCTCTAAAAATACAATTTTTTTTTCAAAGTTTTAAAATTATATTTAGAATCCCTTCGATAATTCATTGTTTGCACCTAACCCCTTTCGTTATAATTTGGGCAAAAGACATTAACGTCATCAAAAAATTACATAAATTTTATTTCACATCTCATTTAAAATTCTCATGTAATAATTTTGTATTTATAAAAAAAAATAATGTTAATCTCACTATACATATATATTATTTATCCTCTTATAAGTACAATACATAAAAATGTTAAACGATGAGTAAAATCAAAAAATTATGTAGTTTTTATTTTTTTATTGACGTCGGGATTTTTTGTTCAAAATTATAATCGAAGAGGTTCAGGTATAAATGGAGAACTTTCGGAAGAGATGTAAGTGCAATTTTGAAGCTCTTTTGGAGAAAAGTGTAATTTTTCATTTGTACTGAAATTAAATAAAAACACGCAAAAGAAAATAATTTCATTTGATCTTATAACTATAGTCGTTATCATTTTGATCCTGTAGCTTACTTAATTTACACATTTAGTTATATTATTCACGAACTTAATCCTAACCATATCACATTTGGTTCATTTTTACAAATTTAATTTTATATCGATAATTTTGATTTTCTTCACTAATGACTAAATTCATATAAAAAAAAAGATAAAATATGTAAATAAAGTAAATCATAGAACCAAAATACTAACAAATTATATTTTTAGGACCAAAATGTAATTTAGTCCAAATACTTGGAATGTGCATAAAGGCATGTGCACAAAATATTCGAAAATCACAAAAAGTTGGTAGTGGCTTTTAAATTACTACAACTTGGACTCTCTCTCCCTCTCTCTCTATATATATATATTGTTTTCTATTAATTTAATTTAAATAATTTATAGTTCTAGGTTGGTTGAGCGCTCTTTCAATTTAAATTTAAATGGTAACTATTTTATCATTTTTTGAAAATTTTATATTATTTTACCAATCAAATATGTTGAAAATTTTCACATACTTGTTGATAAAGTATATTATTTGTTTCTTATTGGTAATAAAATTTTACGTCTAAATATTTTAGCACGCGACATTTTAGGACAAGAGAAAAAAAAAATAGTAATTGAGAATGATCGTAAAGTAATAATATATTCGACTTCAATTTTCTATCTAAATAGAAGTATTGTAAAATTATTTTTTTTTTCAAGAATCTTTTAATTGCACACCCTTAATTTTTAAAATTCGACTTTATATTACAAACTAATATTAGACTTCATGTTATATATAATGAATATAAATTATGAATATCAGTCACAAAATTTAAATATTTTAGGACTATTTTATACACATAATATTTATTAAATAGAGTGAATTATAACGAACTTTTTTAAATAAATATTGTCATAATTATAAATAATTATTCGTTGTTTGAAAAATTATAAATACTTTTTTAAAATTAACGATCATTTGACAAATATCTCTTTCTGACAATGCATGGTATTTTGTTATTTGTTAGATAATTATTAATTTAAAAAAATATTTATAAATTTTCAAACAATGAAAAATGTTTACGATAATATATTTATGCTAATAATATATATAAAAAATGGTTTATAAGGAAAAAAATAAAAATAAAAAATTGATTTGCTTCACTTTACTACCACATCAAAATATGACAAGACATTGACTTGTCTTTATCTCACAACTGGGGAAAGAAACAGTTGATCTGCTGAAGTAACTCCACAATCTTCCACCCTAACTTCAAACCCTAAAATTGAAAAATTAAATTTAAAAAATTTCCCCATTCCTCCACCCCTTAACCACTCTCTCACCAAAAATTTCCCAAATCTCTCTGTCTTGCATAGAAAACAAGAAAAAGGAAAGGTAAAGGGCAGGCAGCCATGGACGCTCTTTAGCCAAGAACTCATCAGTAATGGAGCCCATCTGAAAAACCCACATTACTCAAGTGTTCTGCAAATGGGCAAGGGAGAGGATGTGGAATCTTTCCCAAGTACAGCACTTGATGGACAGGGTACAAGTCCCGGTGCTGGAAACAGTAATGGCTGCTGCTTGGGCTGCTGTAGGCTTAAAGGGTTGGTGAGTTTCAGATGTGTTTTTGCGTTGGTGCTCGGTGTTGCAGTGCTTTTGTCTGCTGTTTTTTGGCTGCCATTCTTTCATTTTGGAGATCAGAAAGATCTGGATCTGGACTATGCAGGTTGGTGGGCTCTGTGTATTATCTTATTGTTGTTGAGTTGGAAGTTTTTGGTTTCTGGGGTAATTATTGTCAGCATTATGTGGTACATGCAGATCTCTCTTTGTGTGTTGTTTGGTGCTGGTTAATCATATGTTTGGTTTTGGAGCTCCGGGTACTACTTGGTGTGATTTTCTGGTTTTGGAGTTTGGATGATTATCTTTTTTGAGGGGTGGGGGTGGTTGAGTTCTACTGTTTTCATGGTTGGGTGGGTGCATTTAGTTTGGATTGTGGTGGTGGTTAATGATTTAAATCCCTTATATTCTTGATTTATAATTCTTAGTTCATGAGAAAACTTTCCCTTTCCTTCTTGGGGGTTTCTTATGAAGATTATTAGGTTGGACACGAATCAGATGACTAGGATGAAAGGAAGAAGAATTAAGCGGCGTAGGATTCGTGTCGATTGTCTTGTAACAAACTTACGTTGTCCGGCTATGGGTTTTATGCTAGGGGAGCGGTTCTGCCGTAATAGAAATAATCAAGCGTTTATAAAGTTAGGTAATGTATTCTCTAATTAAATCTAACACTTGAAGAGGGAATAACCATATATTATAAAGAGAATTACATATACAAACATCATTCTCTCAAGTGATTCTCTCTTAATTGCTGCTTAAGATTTCCTCAATCTTAGTCATGCCTTGTCATTCATGGAAAAGAAAAGATATGAATTTATTGGAAAATTGCAGTGCCATACAATGTTGTGTCGCCTCATTTGTTCTTCTTCCATCATAAACTTATCCTTTTAACCGTGGCCATTTCTAACCATTTCAACCATGACCTTCCATGACATAATGATGGCAAGGTGCGTGTGTACTTGAAATCAAGTCGCACTAATATCTCCACCCTGATTTGTGTTCAACCAAATGAAAATAGTAATGTTACTCCATCTTTACTCGAATTGTCTCAGTTTCCAAGATTCCAAATTATTATTTTTCTTCCTTCACGCAATTATTTGATTTTTTTTTTTTTTCCATGTATGCTGCTTCACTATGAGTTTCGTGGAATTCTGATTGAAAAGGTTAAGCTGCACTATGGTAATTCCTGAAGTGAAGCAATACAACTAATTTCATCAATATGGCATCTAGATTACAATTGATATAAGTGATTTGCATCTAAGAGAGATATAAGATGATGACATGGAATGGTGAAAAAGGGTCTCTTCTCACTTAGTACTGCACATTGTGAGGGAACATGAGACAAGACTTACTTAGTTGCCCTTATAGTAAAAGGTGAAGATTGTTGTGGATTCTGGAGTAAGGGTAGTTTAGAATTTTGCTTCGTTCACTCATTCAATCCTATAAAGTAAATGTTTATTCATGTACCTATATTTTCATACATTTGGCAATACAATATAGTAATCTCATCCAACATTTAATACATTTGTCCCATACAAAAAAGTAAACGAGCCCTTAGTTGAGTTGAGTTTTTCTTGGCTTATCTTGGGGAGGTTGAGATCTTTTGTCTCCTTTTTCTGGGTAACTGTGTGAAATAACTTTGTCTCTAACTACTAGAAAAAGTTTCCAATGCCAAGGGATCAAGGAAAACAGTCAATTTCTTCTTCCTCATTAATCAGACATTAGTGAGGTAAGACATCCTATATGGAGAGAAAATAATTATAACAAATGTAACTTTGAAAGGACTGGTTTTGAAATTTGGAGGATGTTTATGTGGTTTTCTCATAGTATTTGATGAATACTTTTCTTTTTCCTTTTTTGTTGTTGATAAAGAAAAAATGAGGCTACCAGTCATGTTGATGATTGCGGTGAATTCCAAAATTTCCAAGTTTACGAGGTTTCAGTTATTATAATGTAATGAAATATTTGTTTGATATTTCTCCAGGTCATGATATAGTGGCAAGTTTTATGCTGAAGAAACCAGCTTCTTTTCTCAAAGACTATATCTTGCAACTTGAAGATGATATTTTTGACGAGATGAGCTTCTCCTCTACTAAGGTACTCCTGAAAGCTATGTGTCTTGTTCGTTTGAACCTTATTACTCTTCTCCTTTTCCTTCTACTTTTTGAGTGAGAACTATAGAATGGCATGTCCTCACGTACACTAAATGTTAAAGTATCTATACAAACCAATACTTCAATAAACTGATCAACATGGCATGATGGCAATCTGCCAACAAGTTTACTGTGCATTTTGTTAGGGTTAGCAAGAATTTTGTTAGCCGCAATTATAACTTAGTACTGATGGCACTTAGCAATAGCTTTAGGTGGCTTGATAACAGGTAGGATGATCTTATTTTTTGTCGAAATCCTAATTCAGTTTACTTTTTGTGACAGGTAGAAATAATATCTTTAGAATCGTCAGCTGGATCAAACATAACAAAGGTTGTGTTTGCGGTTGAATCTGATGTGACAACACAAAGTTTGATCAGAGCCTCCTTCGTGTCTCTAGTGACACATCAATCATTTCTCCATTTGACTGAATCTTTGTTCGGGGATCCTTTTTCTTTTGAGGTGCTCAAATTCAGAGGAGGGATCACTGCTAGTCCTGAGCAGAAGGCGTTTTCTTATGCAAAGTGTTCAGATCCTTTTTAACTTCACCTTGAACTTCTCCATTGATCAAATCATAAACAACTTTGACGAACTTAGGAGCCAACTGAAAACGGGCTTACATTTGGCTCCATATGAGGTTTGGGATGATACATTTGTTACTTCAATTATCATATGATATCATTTTTATTGATTTGTGAAGAATATAAAGCTTTCTTTTGCTCATCTTGTTTTCAGTTTTCATCATATGATAAAACACTTTGAGATCCACCGCATGTGAACTAGACTCCTAGATGAGGAAGCCTGAAATATTTTCTCCAGAGTGTACAAAATGCAGCTAAAATTCTTGTTTGCTTCTTTTTCTGAAATGCAGAACTTGTATATTCGGCTGACTAATCTAAAGGGTTCGACCATAGCTCCGCCAACAACAGTTCAATCGCAAGTTCTCCTGAGGGTAGGCATTAATCCCTCGAAGTCAAGGTTAAAGCAGTTGGCTCAAACTATCACTGGATCGCACACAAAAAATCTTGGTCTGGATAACACTGTATTTGGTCGGGTTAAGCAAGTTAGTCTTTCATCCATATTGCAACACTCCCTCGGCAGTGATGGAAGCAGTCCATCACCATCACCTTCTCCATCTCCCATGGCAAATTCCCACCATCAACACCGCGGCCACCACCATCGTGATGTCAGTCTTTCTCCTGGCATTGCACCTTCACCGTCAATATTGAATGGTGGATCTGTAACTGGGAAAAGATCACCCATGTCTACCCCTGTGCCTGCACCGGCGCCTAGCAAGAATAAAGCAGCACAGCCGCCCGCTTGTCATTTTGGTTACAATAATAGGTATCCGTGGAGGCACAATAAGCACTCTCACACAGCACCCTCTGCATCACCCGTTTATGCACCACATGCTGCTCCATCACAGCCGAAGCAAACAAAACACGGCACACCTAAAGTGTCGCCGGTTCCTGCAGAAAGTCCCTTGCCAAATGTAGCTCACTCTCATAGTCTGCCTCCATCACACAGTGAATATCATGCAAGAGCACCAGCTGTTATGCCATTAATTTCTCCCTCGCCGTCTCCATGTAAGTATATGATTTACTTTTAACTTTAGATATGTCAAAACAGATCTCTTCTTCGTGTTTTTTGTATATCTTATTTCAGAATTTAGTGTGACCATGAGGCTAGGGAGCTTCAATACATCATGTATTTACGTAATCATGGTGCTCAGAATAATTACTTTGCATGTTGTGGACCATTGTTCACAAGCATATTGTTTCCATACTTAAAGTTGACTATACACCTTCTAAACATGTAGAATCGTATTTTAGACTGAGTATACTCGTTTGCAGCTTCTGCAGGAATCTTCTCGTCCAACTCTTGGGCTTGGCTGCTGTTAATATTACTTGGATTGCATTTATAGCAGCAGAAAATAAGAAACATCATTTGGTTACTGCCTGGTAAAGAATGCTTCTGCAGATCGATCTGTCAAAAACGAGCAGTTTAAACTGGAGTTTTGCTGGTGAGAGCACTGCCACAAGGGTATGCTCTTCACCGTTGAGTGCATATATATCGTCGGTTGCTTGTAAATAGTTGATTAAAAGTTCAGTGGCTAAATGCGTGAAGGTCAAAGTCACACAGGTGACGGGCCTACCGTGGCGTGCACTGCCACTGAGTTGTGTATGATATCTCTTCTACATAAATTTAAGGAGGGAAAATCAACAAATGTAAAACAACTTTTTGTTTCTAATCTCTTACAAGCCTACAAGCAATGATTTTTAGCCATCGATGGTAATATATTTTGTTACATGTTGTCTCTGATATTGTTTGTTTGTATTGATTGGGTTATCTACGAGTACGTCGGGCTCTTCCATTGTTGCTCATATGAATTGTGGGGCAGTGTCGGCAATTAGGCATCGCCGAAAGTATATAAAACTTAAGGCAGCTTTTCTTATTGTTCCATGTATGTGTGAAAAGCGGAAATCTTTTACCTGAATCTTAACTGCACTGGAAGCGCTAGCACTTATCGTATTTGCTGTGTGATTGGTCGTTCTACAAGCTGTGCATGTATTTTATTTTTATAATAAATGTAATATACTTGTTATATGATTAATTTGACTACGAACATTTTATACACGTTTTTACTAATTAAATATACTTTAAGCCGTATTCTGCTGAAAACTTATACGCTTTCACACTTACGAGGATACTAAACAAGGACAACTTGGAACAAGTGAAATCTCGAAATTGACCCTGTGGTTCCCAATGCACTCAATGTGTTTCGGTCTTGACATAACAAGATATTTGCCTGCTTTAGCATACAAAGCACTTGTCTTGTTCTCATTGTCTGCCAAACAAACCAAATTATGGGGATGGTAGGGATGAAAGAGTTGCAATCATCTTTTTCCTTTTTCCATATTTTTTAGTGCAAGAATGTCCATTGTCCAAGTAAATATGCTAAATATTAGTTTGACTATGGCCAAAGTACCATCACATCTATGAAAAGGAAAGATTAATAAAAAGTTGGATTTGACAAAATATTGTAAAATCATGATTTTATTAAAAACTTGGCTCTCCTCCTCCTCCTATATTATTAATAAGGGTAATTACAACAAATTCCCCTAAAATTTATCATAATATAAAATACTTTTGTATTATTTTAAAAATTACAAACGTCTCCTAAAATTAACGAGCATCTAACAAATATCTCGTCGTGAACCCATTATAGGAAAACATTTGTTAAAAGGTCATTAATCTTAGTGGGGTATTTGTAATTTTTAAATAACGAGAGAGATTTATAATTGTGACAAATATCAAGAAAGTCTGTTGTCAAGTTGCAAAGTTAGTTGGGTTAGGTTAACCCAACTTATGATCAAATTGAATCAATAAAGAAATAGGTTGGGCCGATCTTAGGAATCAATACCTAGGATCAGCCCACCCCAACCCAATAGCCAAAGACCACTTGATCCTGTACCGCGCCTTATGGTTCGTCCAGTTCCAATCCTAACGGTCGTGAAACTATTGAACTCATACAGACGTCGTGAAACTATTGAACCTCATACAGATCCTACCAGCAAAATAGCCGTCCTTAGAGTATTCCCACTGGCCTTTCGAATATTAAGGTCTCGGTGTTTTGCTTTCTTTATGATCATAATGTTCATCCTCTATTTGAACAAAAAAAAAATGTGTCGCAGACAAGGAAGTGTTACGTCATCGTTTCTGCCAAAAGAAAGACAAACTGGCACTGTGCTTTGTCACCTTCATCATTGTTCACTGTTCTTCAGAATATGTGTTGTAAGAGGTCCAAAGTTACCTTCCTTCAAGTTTCTGCTCTTCCGGCATTAGATATGATGGATCTTTGTGTTCTTGGGTTTGTTTCAACTGTTCACGGAGGTCCAACAGACACTTACAGTAATCACTTGTTAAAACTAATGTACAGAGGAAAATGGAATTGGACAAAATTTTACCTGTTGGTTTGAGTTTTAGTTGGTCCTTGACATTGCAATGGAAACAATAAATATGTATACAAAACAAAGACTTTGGTTTGTTACCATCACCTACCCACTGCATGGCATCAACGAAATTATCAAACTACGAAAGTAATGAAAACATGAACTCGAGAGACACAAAACTGAGAATTGACCTGAAACCATTCTGATCATCCAGCAGCAGAGGCTGATATTGTATGAAACACAGAAACTGGGAAACAAAGAGACCATCTCAACCTCAATGATTTCAAAATCTCAGGAGATTTAAAGGCACATGTGACCTTTTTGTCAGAAACAAATCTAAGACATGATATTTCTCTAGTTTGTGAGTTCCATAATGGCAGATACAATATCTCCATCTGCATCCTTGAGAGCTTTGACAGCCCGAGTTCTTGAAACCCCAGCTTGTGTCATCACCAGCTCGATGTCTTTAGGTTCCACACCACTCTCATCTACATCTTCATCATCCTGAGGCAAAGGTGCTGGCTCTGCCTTTGGCGCAACATTACTGACATTAGGAGCCTTGAACTGCTCGGCAGCTTGAGTTTGCAGTTGTGAGCTCAAATCCTCAATCTTCGCCTCCCCAAAGATTACATATGTATCTGAATTTGGGCTCTTGAAGACATCTGGCTTCGAGATGACAAACAGGATCTGAAACACCACGTCAGAAATATTGTAAGTGTTAAAGCAAAGGTATATTGTCAATAAGAAGCCATCAAATGAAGTGACAAGAAAAACCGACATTCTTGCTCTTCTTAACAGTGACCCGGCTGACCCCCGTGATGGGCTTCATTCCTAGTTTTAGCATTGCCTTGCGACTCTTCTTCTCGCTTCGGCTCTGCTTTGACCTACCACTGGCATCTTCTTGTCCTGAAAAGAGAAACAAGTATTAATTGGTAAAGGTTCAATTTGCAACCGCTAATTTAATTGCTCTGCAGAACTGAATGCATTGCACTAAAAGATTCATAATGTACTACACAGGAAGGGAAAATCAGCAAGAATTTTAATCTACTTGCTCCTGTAAACAAGTTATTCAATCATAACATTTAGCTTTGCTCTATTTGGGAGGAACAAGTACAGGCATTTACAAAAGGCAGTCTAACATCACTCCAGCATCTCTTTCAACCCTTCCAGACCTACAGCTTTATGGTTTAAATTTCCAAGCCATATATTGTTGTCATAAACTGCCTTAAACACATCAGCAAAACCAAGGAGGTCCAGGTTTGAGATTGCCAACTGAAGCTTCAAAATGCAATCCTATCCTTATTAGAGAGGAAAAATATCTCATAACCACTTTGATAGTAAATGTGTCGTATCATAGACAGCAAAAACAATCATCCAGATGTTTCCCTACCAAGATGTCTCCTAGAACCTTGCTTTTTTCCAAACTCAAAAAACAGCAAAAGGAGATGCCCCAAATTAGTCGATTAATTTCCAGAGCCATATATTCTACATTAGGGCAAACTGCAGCAAAAAAGAAGGAACATCCAGACGAACTTATAAGCCAATATTGACAGCATGTGCGATAGGGTTAGAGCCAAGGGGGTGGGGTATGCATACCTTCAGCTTCGTCTTCATCTCCTTCATCATCTTCATCATCATCATCATCATCATCTTCGTCCTCAACCAAAGGCTCCTCGTGCTGCAAGCAATAACTGAATCAATAAACTAATACAATTATCAAACACTATTCTTTTTTGTTTTCAATAGTATCAAGAAGTATTCTTCTCTTGCATGGGGGCAGTGAGTAGTCATTATTTATGCACACACAAATTCCAAAAGTCAATACATGCTCTACAAGTTTCGATGGGTAGAACTCAAAATTTATTTGCTTTCCCTATTTTAAACCTGAACAGTGTTTAATTGACAATAATACAGCCCCTCCATTGATCATCTACCAGCCCAAACGGAATACTAAAAGACAATGTTAAGCCATTTCCTCTATATTCAATGAAAAAGTTAAACTAAACTGATCTGTATTTCTTTCCTACCTTTACCAAACTGAGAAGCAAAACCTCACATCTAACTTTTCTATCTGAAACCATGAAACACATAGAAACCCCAAATCAGAAAGACTAAGAAACTCAAAATCCCACACAAACTACCAACGAGGATCATTTCTACATTCTTCCTTAGATTAATCAATCCAGCTTCTCATAAGAACAGAAGAGCAAAAACTTGAACCAAAAAATCCATGTAAATTATGCAGAACTCCGTAGAAACATTCAAACTTGCATCAACAATAGCTTCTGTCTGTGCGTGCGTGTGTGTGGCTGAGAGAGAGACAAACAGGGAGAACTTACATCAATCTTCTGTTGCTCGAGATGGGCGGCCAACAACTCTTCTTGTGATTGAGTCATTATTGGTTCTTGGTGGAGGAAAAGAGCGGAGATTGAGAGAGAGAGAGAGAGAGAGAGTTGCAGTGAAGAGAGAGGAGAGACCACAAAACCCTAGAGGGAGAAACGAAAAGGTGTTAACGACTACAGGTTACCGTAAAAGCGGGTCTGCTGTAAGAAAACTCTTAACAGTTTGTCCGTCGGTAAATCTTTTTCTCTCTATGTTTACCGTAAAATGAATTTTATTTACCAAAAATAAAATTTATTAAACCTCAAACTTGCATCGAGCAGTGAAATATAACAAAAATTAGTTTATCTTGGGTAACTCTGACCAGAATTTAGAAAATAATGAATTTAAGTAGAATATTGATTAAAACAAATTATTAATGATGTGGGTAAACATAGCACGAGCCCAGTAGATATGGGCTACTGTTCAGAATTTCGGCTGAAGCGTATTCAAACTCTAGGAGAGAACCTAAAAAAATGATGCTAACACTTGGGCGTCGAGTTAAAATTGGATTTCGATAAAATGAAACTAGAAATGTAAATAAATTGGAATGAAGTTGAGATATGACGAAGAAGATCGATTATTAACGTAAGAACAATTAGTAGTATGCTTGAAAATTGCTTAGAGGGAGACAGAGTCGTACCTTGCTCAGAGGGACTGAATCTATATTTATAGGTGGAGTGCTCCCGTTCGCAGAAGGTATGGCCTACTCCCTAAAACCTCGTGGAAGTTGGTTGGGTGGGGGATAAATCCTCCTTAGTCGTAGGTGGATGTGCTCTAGTAGAAGTCTTCTCTATCTTGGAACATCCCACGCCTGGGAGGAGTCGTTTTCACCAGCGAGTCCTTTCTTGCTCACATTGTCTCCTTGAGCCAATATGGTCCGAGGTGGCTGCTGTACATGGGTCGACTGGGCGCCATGTTGGAGCGTGGGCTGCCATGTATATAGGCCTTTTGGACAGAACGACTTTTTGGGCCTTAACTATGGTCTAAGCTATGGGAGGTCCTAGGTCGCCATCTCCCTTCCTGGGCTGCCCCAAGTACCCACATCATTCAATTCCCCCCATTCTAAGGAGGAGGATGCATGTTGCCTTTTTCTTAGAATAGGAGGTCTCCGTAGTTGGGGGAGCTCCTTAACACCCTTCTACAAAGGTCATTTTCACTTGGGTGTCCTCCTCTTCCTTTCTGACTTAGCCTTTGGCCTAGGTCTTCGCGTTTTGTTTTCGTGTAAGTCTTTATTTGATAACTAATGTTCAACTTAGCTATCATTACCCTTATGTCAAAGGGGATGTTTTGATAACTGCCCCCCCCCCCCCCACCCCCCCCCACGTTTTGACTAGCTTCCAATGAGGGGTGTTTACTACTAGGGTTGGAGATAGGTTTAACCACCTCCAGTTCTCCTTTATTCCAGCCGTAATCTCAACCTTCTCACTTTACCTTTTCCCCCACAACTTGGAGAGAGAGACAACTTTTACTCCTTCGAAGGTTTTCACCCTTGTAAATTTTTCTCACCATCTTCGCTTTTTTTCCCCTTTAATTAACATCAGTTTCTTCTTCTTCCGTTTTCTTGTATTTTAATCTTCCCATGGTGTCCTCAGACGAATTTGTGAGGTTTGTGAGGGAGGTACCATCAGGCGATGATCTTTTCGAGGCTACTTCTAGGAGGGTGGGCCCTGGTCCATCCGCTTAGGTTGGTGGCTGGAGGTGGAGCTTGAGACAGGCCGTCATGATAGGTCGTTGTTTTCTGGATGAGCCTTTTGATGATGAGGAGGGGGTGTGGGGAAATGAGGAAGAGGATGATTCCTCCCTGGGAGAGAGAGAGAGAGAGAGAGAGAGAGAGAGAGAGAGAGAGAGAGAGAGTGAGGTGGTTTGCAGCTCACGGCGGACTAGTCTTCCTGCCTCAAATTCTCTGGGATTTGTCAGTTGGTGAGGAATTTGGGATTCCACAGGAGTATTATTTATGTGCCCTCTCCTGACTACCGTCCAAAATTCCCCATCCTTAACTGTTTAAGTTTCTTCTCTTCCCAATTCCGGGCTGGCTTTCGCTTCCCCATTCCCTATTTCTATGAGGAGGCTCCGTTTCTTTCCAAATTCCCTTAAAATCAGTTGGCACCTAACTTTTTTCTCACGGCGGACTAGTCCTCTTCCTGCCTCAAATTCTTTGGGATTTTGTCAGTTGGTGGAGGAATTTGGGATTCCACAGGAGTATATTATTTATGTGCCCTCTCCTTACTACCGTCCAAATTCCCTATCCTTAACTGTTTAAGCTTCTTCTCTTCCCAATTCCGGCTGGCTTTCGCTTCCCCATTCCCTATTTCTATGAGGAGGTCCTCCGTTTCTTCCAAATTCCCTTAAAAATCAGTTGGCACCTAACTTTTTTCTCACAATGGCTATGTTCTCAATGATCTTACAACTTAACAATACCCCATGTTAATGCAAGTATCTTCTCCCAAAGCATTCAGCTAAAACGCTCTAAAATAAATTTAATTAAATAATTAAGAAATAAAAAAATAGGGGCGGTGGTCGTCGTCGGCGACGACGCTGTAGCCTAGACCATGGGCGATGGTGTTGCCGTCACCTTCCTTCATTATCTGGGCGACGTCCATCGTTGCCCAGATTTGGGGGAGACATCTACGGTGGGAGCCGCTCCCCGCTCCGTCGCCCCATTTGCGGGGGCGGAGTCGTTTTCCCCCATTTGCGGGGACAGCGGGGCAGGGCGGGGAATGGCGCAGGGAGGAGGGAGGCATCGGGGATGGGGGAGGGAGGGGGGTAAGCAACAAGTGGTGGTGGTGGGGTTTGGGGGCGATAGTTAGGGTTCCTTTTTAAAATTTTTTTAATATATAATAGTAATAATAATTTTTAATTATTTATATCCAATATAAATTAAATAATTTATTAAATCCAAATCTTTCATTTTTTTTTCAATCTAACGGTTGAAATTAATTAATTAGATCTAACGTTCATTATCTAATTAAAGAAGATCCAACAGTCATTAAATAAAAAAATAATATACATTAAATAAGGGTATAACGGTCATTTTATTAACAAATTGACGCCGTTAGTAAGATTTTGGGAGTGGCAATTGTGCTATGTTTAAAAAATAGAAGGGTTTTTTTTCTTTTTTGCCTATTTTCAAAATTAAGGGATTTTTTTATGCATTTTACCCTTATATAAATTAAATTTACAAGGATACTAAACAAGAACAACTTGGACATGTGAAATCTCGAAATTGACCCTGTGGTGTCCCAATGCACTCTCATGTGTTTTGGTCTTAATATAACAAGATATTTGCCTATTTTGGAATTCAATGCATTTGTCTTGTTCTCATCTTGTCTGCAAAACACACCAAATTATGAGGATGGTAGTGATGAAAGAGTTGCAATCATATTTTTTCCCTTTTCCATATTTTTTTAGTGCAAGAGTGTCCATTGTCCAAGTAAATATGACAAATATTAGTTTGGCTAGGCCCAAAGTACCATCACATCTATGAAAAAGGAAATCAAATAAAAATGTTGTATTTGACAAAATATCGTAAAATTAAGATTTTTACTTTGTCAAATTAGGATTTTATAATATTAATAAGAGTAAATTACAACAAATTATTCTAAAATTTGTTATAATCGTAAATATTCTTAATTATTTAAAAATTATAAATGCCCTTTTGAGTTAACGGTCGTGTAACAAATACCTTTCTTGACAAACCATTGTAGGAGTATTTGTGGGACGGCCGTTAATTTAAAAAAATATTTATAATTTTTTAAAAAATAAAAAATTATTGTAATTAGAACAAATTTCAAGAGAGTCCGTTACAATTTATCCTATTAATAATGTAAATTAAAGGTCAATTATATGCTAATAATATTAAGAATACTAATTCTTTCTTTTTTGGTCCTAAAAGAATAGGCAAGGATAATAAATATAGTATACTCCGTAAGTGTGATACTGTGATCATTAGAGTCTCGTGATACTATAAAACAATCAATTTTGAAGCATAACTAATTTCTAAAAGGAAAATCCGTGGTTGTAGTACCACAATTTATTCACATAATTACTTTTGCAACTAGAAAGGTGTTTAAATCTATTGGGCCCAAACATGATAACAAAAAGATGGATTTTTTCCACTTGAATTATTACTCAATTGTAATAAGTAATGATTGTAATAAACAAGGTTTTTAGTGCAAAAATAAACTATTGGAAAGGCTTTTATTCATTAGTAATGCGTAGTACTCTTGATTGTGACTGCAATAAGGTAGTTTTCATGCAATCTGTTTCTATTCTTGTGATAACAAGAAGCAATAGGGCGTTGAGGCGGCATTCAGTTCACTTGCTTCGCTTCAATCCTGGATTCTTCACATGGCAAAATATCTCACACTTTTTCTCTCTCTGTCACGACCCTAATAAAAAATCTCATTTTGAAGAATTTTTGTGGCATATAATAGAAGATAAATCAAGAAACCCATCTTCTGATTTCTCCTCCAACACCTCTTCTCCACCGAGTAGCTCCTCATCAGCGTATTTTCTTGGAGACTTTGCGCAAAAGGTAATCTGAAATTATGCCGGTAAATCAACATGTGAGTACTGTTATTTCGGATGTTTTCTTGGAGTGCATTTTCTTGGAATTGGACTAAAACTGTGTGGTATGCGATCTTGTTTTTGGGGTTTGTTTTTCTGGGTTCTGTCCGAAGATTTTATATGTAATGCCACTCTCCATCTACTTCGCTTAACTTTTTATCGAGATTCCAAGATTCTATTGTTTTCGGTGTGGACTTTCTTGTTTTCACATCAAGATTATGCATATAAATTTGATGGAATTTGCTTTTTGTTTCATTCTTCTGTTCTCTTGTTAGTGATTCTATGGGGTTTTGCCTGGAAAACAATTTTGTAGTCCATTCTATTTAGTGTGATTATACCAACTTTTTGATCTTTCAATGGTTTTTATGCTGATACGGCGCTATATCTGATATTCGAATTATGACTTTAATTGCTGTTCCGAAACTATGTTCTAACTGAGTATCTACTTTTTGCTTCACACATTATTTGACATGGAAAGTTTAATTATTAGTATGTGACTTTTGCAGATTCCAGATTCCAGATTCCAAGGAATCCGATTTGTGTTCATTGTCAGATCAATTCTCAGTAAAAATGGTGAACCTGGGGTTGTTTCCTGGGAGTAAGGCATCGAATTCGGTGATTCTGATCTTCAGAATACCTTATTATACTCATTGGGGGCAGCACCTACTGGTATGTGGTTCGGAACCTGCCCTTGGCTCATGGAATGTGAAAAAAGGCCTTTTGCTGAGGCCTTCTCACCAAGGGGATGAGCTTATATGGTCTGGCAGTCTGTCGGTCCCTGCCGAGTTTAATTGTGAGTATAGTTATTACGTCGTGGATGATGATAAAAATGTCTTAAGGTGGGAGGCTGGGAAGAAAAGAAACTTGTTATTACCTAATGGTGTTCAAAATGGACAGTTAGTGGAGCTTCATGATCTTTGGCAGGTGCATAATTTATCCTGCTTTTCATCTTGCAACTTATGTACATATGGGTGTGCATGGACATCTGTCTTTGCTGTTTGCTTATGCCTTCTTCATTGCATAATGTATTTTGGTTCCTTATTTTATTTTAACTATCTTCGAGTTCATTGTCATCATTAATCTATTTTCTTCGATTTCGCTTTTCTACATGCTCGTATTCTTATTTAAGATGTGGGAGCATTGAGTAGCTGATGCTTCAAATTATCTTTTGTTGGCTGCTATTATGTTTTTCTCAACCAGAAGCTGGTAACAGAGATTTGTTGTCTTTCAAATGCAGACTGGTTCTGATGATCTACCTTTAAGGAGTGCGTTTAAGAATGTTATATTTCGAAAAAGTTGGAATCCAGAAGTGGACAGACCCCTTGTATCGGTTCGGAGTGTGCTGGATCATGAAGGTATGCTTATTTCTCTTATGGTTCAAATTGTCTTTGGATATCATATATGACCTCAGAGCTTATCCTGGGAAAGTTCATTTTTGCACACAATGTGACAAACAGATTCAGTCGTCGTGCAATTCAGAATTTGCTCCCCAAATATTGAAGAAGACACATCAGTAAGATCTTATTTTCCAAGTAACCTTCAGCAATTTAACATGTAGAATTATTGTTCCTCAAGTTTTTTTCATTTGTATTTCTCCATGGATACTGTTAGGTTTATGTCATTGGTAGTCCTTCGAATCTGGGTCGATGGAAGATTGAAGATGGACTTAAACTCAATTATGCTGGTGAATCAGTTTGGCTAGCTGAATCTGTAATGAGAAAGGATGACTTTCCTATAAAATATCCTTTATGTGTCAGCTGTATGCATCAAGAATATATTTGCTCAATCCACCTGACTACTAACACTCCTTGTGTGTCTTTTCGTGTCAGCAGACTAATCTGTGTGAATGAATGAGTCTTTGTGAGGGCACTTCTGTATGTATCTATCCTTAATAATGGTTCACATACAGATACTGCAAATATAGCAAAGCAAAAAATCTTGCTTTAGAAACTGGTGGTAATAGGGAACTCTCTGTCGACTTCTCAACTAGGCAACCCAAGTACATTGTCCTCTCAGATGGCTTGATGCGAGTAAGCTATTTATAAGAATTTAATGAATGTCTTTCTTTTGCTTTTTTGTTTCTTCCTTTTTTCGTTTCCTGGTTTCTCATTCTTAATTTAAAGTCTGAACACTAGGATGACCCTACCAACCAATTTCTGTTGGCAGGAAATGCCTTGGAGAGGCGCTGGTGTAGCTATACCCATGTTTTCAATCAGATCAGACGCTGATATGGGAGTTGGGGAGTTTCTTGATTTAAAGTTACTAGTGGACTGGGCAGTTGAGTCTGGCTTCCATTTGGTTCAGCTCTTGCCCATCAATGATACGTCTGTACATGGAATGTGGTGGGATTCATATCCTTACAGGTACACAAACAGGCTAGAATAGGTTATATGTGGTGTCCGAGTAAACTGATCATCTGATTTCTTCTTTAAGAATATTTCCATTTTGTCAGCAGACAGAGATCATATGAATATAGACATTATGCTGTACTTGCAAAGATGACATTCTTCTCAACTACTAACGAGCACTCCGCTCTTCCTGACATGCAGCTCCCTCTCAGTATTCGCATTGCATCCTTTATACCTAAGAGTGCAGGCTCTCTCAGAGAATATCTCAAAGGATATCATGGTATGACCTTTACTCTGCTTAGTATAAAAACATAAATAATATCTGCCCCTGAGGTGCATGCTAATTCATTTCCTGAAAAAATGCTTCCGAAGCATGAATGTTTCCTTTTTCATATATAATGACTTCAGTCCTTCTTCGGCAGGAAGAGATACAACGGACCAGAAAACAACTGGATGGGAAGGTAGTTGTTTCTTCTTCAATAAAAGAGACTCTTTTATATAAGAAAATCTGTCTAAACAAGATTCCTGTCTTTCGTAAATACTGTTTAACATTTTTAAATTCAGCATCTTTAGCTGATCATTCCTCTACTACTGCAGTCATGTAGAGAGCAAATGTCATATCATGCTCGCATGCTGATCACAATATTTTCATCTCAATTCATCCCCTCCCCCCTTTTCGATGATCATCCCTATATCTCTGTTTTCTAGGTTTTAGGATGAATTACTGAAAATTGCATAAGAATCAGAAGAAAATACAAAAAATGTGTGTATTCATATTCTTGAAATTCAACTAGGGTCAGTGATTGGTTAACTATGCGACAAAATCAGTTCTATCATTAAGCAATTGTGTTTGTGTATCACTGATGTTGATAAGAAGATATATGTTAATCATCTCACAAGAATACCTGCATCAGCATATATCCGGTTAGCCACTTTGAGATAATCAAGTATATTAGGTTGGACGAAAGTTTTAATTTTTGAAATTGAGAAATATTCACTAAAAACTCATGATTTTGGATTTTTATATGTGCAGAATGTGGACTACGAGGCTAGCATGGCTGCAAAACTTTCCATTGCGAAGAAGATATATTCTCAGGAGAAGGAAAATGTATTTAGTTCAGTGGCCTTCCAGGACTTCTTTTCTGAGAATCAGGTTACAGTATTTAGGCTTGCTATTAGTTTATTAAGTCTACTGGTTTAACATTCAACTCTGTTATTTTTACGTTGCTTTTCCCTTGGGTAACAGGATTGGTTAAAACCCTATTCAGCCTTTTGTTTTCTAAGGGATTTTTTTGAAACATCAGATCACAGCCAGTGGGGTCGTTTTTCTCTTTTTTCAAAGGACAAGGTAATTGAATCTGAGGGGCCTTTTTATTCTTTAACTCTAGTTCCTAGGATATTAGTTTGCTACCAACCTTCTTAATGCTAACAGTTACTTGTCCCTTTTTCAGCTTGAGAAACTAGTCTCCAAAGACAGCTTGCACTATGACATAATTTGCTTTCATTATTATATCCAGTTCCATTTGCATATGCAAGTAAGTTGCTTGTTCTACCTTCAGAATGTTTTTCTTTGATCTAAACTGCCAACTCAAAGTTCTTTGTGATCATATTGGTGACAACAGTTATCAGAAGCTGCGTCGTATGCTAGAGAGAAAGGAGTGGTATTAAAAGGAGATTTGCCAATTGGAGTTGACCGGAATAGTGTGGATACTTGGGTGTTTCCAAACCTCTTTCGCATGAACACCTCAACTGGGGCACCTCCAGACTATTTCGATAAAAATGGACAGAATTGGGGATTCCCTACTTATAACTGGGAAGAAATGTCCAAAGACAACTATGCTTGGTGGCGTGGTCGTTTAACACAGGTCATGTGGTAAACAATTTTTGTCAATACTACCCGGGTGAAGAAGGGTTGCATCTGCAGAAGTTTTAAATAGATCTTCTGTGGTTTTGTTAACAGATGGCAAAGTACTTCACAGCATACAGGATTGATCATATATTGGGTTTCTTCAGAATCTGGGAGCTTCCAGATCATGCATTGACCGGTCTTTGCGGGAAATTTCGACCATCTATTCCTCTGAGTCAGGTATATACTTAACTTCCTTGTTCAAGTTCTTACCTTCACTTTGTTCTTTGTTTAGTTTCTGAGGCTTTGCCTTCTGCTGTTGTGTTGAAGAACGTGTTATTATAATTTTACCAATTTTCATTGTAGGAAGAACTTGAAAGGGAAGGAATATGGGACTTTAATCGCTTGAGCCAGCCATACATCAGACAACAACATTTACAGGTATAAAGTTTGCCATATCACTTGTGGCTTTTACGTTTCCTTATAGCCAATTATTACTAAAATTTGAGTTATGTTTTATTTATCGCATCTGCACTCCTCTATTTCAGGAGAAGTTTGGAGCTTCCTGGACTATTATTGCTTCCAACTTCCTGGATGAATTCCAGAAAGACTATTATCAGGTAATCTATAGTTGGAAACACGTGTTTTTTTTTTATCTTCTGGTGATTCATAAATGAAATAAGGGGAGCTCTTTCCTTGTGAGGCTATTAACTCGTTCATGTCGTTAATGTAGTTCAAGGAGGACTGCAATACTGAGAAGAAAATTGCATCCAAGCTGAAGTCATGCTTAGAAAAATCCATCTTCCTGGAGAGTGAGGAAAAAATTCGGCGCAACCTCTTTGATCTTATTCAGGCAAGTAAAATTTGGGAGGTCTAGTTCTCCCGTGCATGCTGATGAATCAAATAATAGTAACTCAATGTTATAATTCCGATTTAAAAACTTTAATGCTTTTACTATTCTGGTTATTGGTATTACTATCTTATAGATGTGCGTATTGTCTATGCTCATTATTGCTTGCATTAATTTTCTCCATTGCAGAATGTAGTCCTTATCAAAGATCGAGAAGATTCAAAAAAGTTCTACCCCCGCTTCAATCTTGAGGACACTTCAAGCTTTAGTGATTTGGACGAACACAGGTAATATTTTTGGCATATCAGCATAACTTCATCTTTTATGAATTTGAAAAAAAGAAAGTCGTCATGCTATGAGTTGTCACTGGTAAACGATATACTTTTCGTTTACCTTTTAGTTTCTTTTCCATTCACTATCATTATTATCTTTTTTGTTAATAAAAATCTGCTTTGAACAACTACTGCTCACTATGCCATCCCTGATCGGCTGTCCATATTTGCAGCAAAAATGTCTTGAAAAGGCTATATTACGATTACTATTTCCAGCGGCAAGAAACTCTGTGGCGTCAAAATGCACTGAAGACATTGCCTGTTCTCTTGAACTCATCAGATATGCTGGCTTGTGGAGAAGATCTTGGACTGATTCCTTCTTGCGTTCACCCTGTATGATATCGCTTCTTGTTCATTTGGAAATACGGTAGTCGTTATTTATGTGAACCAGTTTCATCAGTGGGTTTTGAAATGTTTATTTGTGGTTGAACTCCCCTGATACAGGTCATGCAAGAACTAGGTCTGATTGGTTTGCGCATACAACGTATGCCTAGTGAACCTGGTCTGGAATTCGGTATTCCTTCACAGTACAGTTATATGACGGTAAGGTCCATTCTGGAATTTTTTGTTCATGAACTCTATCCTCGTAATGGTTTTTAGAATAAATTCTCGGTTTTATTGGCTTGAAACCAAAATACACCACTGATGACAATGCGCCTCTCTGATTCAATCAATCATAGAAAGGTTATTCAAATCCAGTTTCATGTCCTTTAGGGGACAACCCAGTGGTTTGAGGCCCACCATAGTCTTGAAAATAATGTTTTGCGGAAATGGTCCGTGTTTCAAAATGTTATTGAAAATAAATCAAACTATTTTCTTTCTGTGTAAACGAAAGATCGCTAATCTTAAAGGCTATTATATTGATAAAACAAATTATGAATCAATAGTAGATGAGCTAAAGAATCATTATGAAATTAATTCTTTCTGCCATTTAGGTATGCGCTCCATCGTGTCATGACTGTTCCACTCTCCGTGCTTGGTGGGAAGAAGATGAAGATCGAAGGCGGAGATTTTTCCAGACTGTGGTGGGCTCTGATCTGCTACCACCTGATAGGTGCACTCCTGAAATTGTAGAGTTTGTTTTGCGCCAGCACGTTGAAGCTCCATCAATGTGGGCAATTTTCCCCCTTCAGGTATTTCAACCTATACACACGTACGGCATATGCCCTTCAGCAACATTCTTATCGAGGATTTTCCAGATTTTTGTATGTTATATGGATAGTAGAAAAAGAATTCTTTACTTAAAAATAAGCTTTTGAAATATTTGGATAAAATAAGATTCCAAAACTTATTGAAATGTTAGCTAAATTGCTAAATGATCGCGATCATTCAGATGTGCATGCAAGGAAGCTTGAGAAAAAAAAAAAAAAAACATGTACAAGAATCCATGGGAGCTTTATGTTCATATATATGGAACAATAACGAAGACCATGTTTTCAGAGGTAAAACGTGAAGTTTATTTTGAAACAGGATTTGCTAGCACTGAAAGAAAAATACACTACACGCCCGGCTGCAGAGGAGACAATAAATGACCCGACGAATCCAAAACACTACTGGCGATACCGTATGTTGACACACTTCAACTATCCCTCCCCTTACCTGTTGTTAAATTAACTAAGCTTTTACCCTGCTCCTTTTTCTATGTATACATTTTTGTCTGATATTCGGTGCTGACCTCTGTCTACAATGGCTTCCTATGATTAATCCATACAATAGTTCATTCCCTGTCGGACTCTTGAACCACTCCTTTTGCGTTCTTACTGTCGGCTATCCTAATTGCTGCAGGAGTACATGTGACAGTAGAGTCCTTGTTGGAGGATAAAGAACTTATATCTTCTATCAAAGGCCTCGTCCACGGTAGTGGAAGATCGTGCCCTCCTTCACAGGGCGATGAATTGCGACTAGGAAAGTCGAAGAAGGATTCCGTTAAGCAACCGGCCGGAACAGGAGAAGCCCATGTTGCCAGTCAGCTGAATGGAATTCCTAAGAAAGAGGAGGCAGTAACAGTTGCTTGATGGCTGTTCTTGCTGTCAGTTGGATCAGTATTTCCAGTGCCAACCCAAAAAAACCAAGTCCCTTGAGAGTATCCTCTTTTTTGCTTTTCTCAAGTGAATAAGTGACTCTGTTCTCTACCTTACTTATTCCCTATTGAATGTTTTTTTTTTTTTCCATTTATAAAATATGTCACGTCATATAGTAAAAGAAAATATTATGTTAAGACGATCATTAAAGGCACCGGAGGAAATATGACTTTTTGCCATAGTTAATTACTACCGTTAAAGCTAAAAGCTTTCGACGATTTTATTAATTAACCACGACTGTGCACCAATTACTACTCATTGTTTCTGTAGGCGAGACCTTAACATTATAATAATGACAAATGGTTTGGGCATAGCTAAAATCTTGTGAATTCGATTAATCTTGGTCAAAATTTAATTTTTTGCATCCATTTGTGTAATTATGATAAGTAGTCTTAGTTTATCATGATTTTTTAAATCATTATTATTTATAGGGATAATTATACTCTCTTTTTCTGAGGTTTGGTGTAATTATAAATTCTCTATGTTTTGAAAAATTACATCTACCACCTCGAAGTTTGCTTTCGTCTAACAAATAAGTCCATTCGTTAGTCAAAATTCACTGAACTTGTTGATATTAACAAAAAACTAAATAAAAATTCATATTTATCCTCAAATGATTTATGATGGACTTATTGTAGGTCAATATTTTTTTTGGACTAAACTATCCTTATGATTGTGAAAATACTACCTCCTCATATAGATTTATGTGTGAAGACGTATGAGAGTAATTTGATCTTAAAAATATTTATTTGACATGCAATAAGTCGATAATAAGTCAATCAGGGTGTAATTATAGATTTCTTTTGGTATGTTTTTTTAATATCAGCAAATTCGGTGAATTTTGATTGACTGAGAGATTTATTTATTAGATAGAAGCAAACTTCAGGGGTGTTAGATGTAATTTTGCAAACCATAGGGGATTTACGTGTAATTATACCAAACGTGTAATTATCTATTATTTATAATGTAGAATTTTTTTTTTTCGATATAGAAATGGCATTTTCAAATTCAACAAGTTTTGCAAATGAGAAAATAAGTGGTATATTTTGAATTTTCAAATAGTAAATGTTGTGAGATTCTTTCAAAATGAAGCTAATGCTTTTATATATATATTTTCTTGAGAGGGAGGGTAATGCTTATATTGATTATTCAAATATTTGATATTAGTATAAACGTCCGAGGAATATTTGAATATATTAGTATAAACGTCCGAGGAAGACATAGCCGGCCGATTGATAAGAAAGTATATAATATATTTGACGATGATCACGAAAATTTAGATATTTATCAAAGAGAATTTTATTAGCATACTAATTTTTTAATATTCAAATTTATTTATAATCGTCTCATTTCTTCAAAAATTTGGTCATGAAACCATAATTTTTTATTTTTATTTTAAACATGCTCGTGAAAATCGCTTGCGACATAGTATAGTTGTTTTTAACATGGTGGTGGGGTAATGACATACTTTGAAGGAACATGACATAGTACGGTGGGGATATAAGGGGACAAAGTAGAAGGGTGAGCAGAGCATTCCTATAAATGGAAAACGGTTGGCGGAAACATCGGAAGGAACGTGGGAGGGAGAGAGCTTTCTCCTAAGGGACTAAGGTTACCCGATCATGAACACAAACAAAGAGACATTATTGTTTACTTTTCGGGCACGAACGAAATAATTAGCTCTCGCGCTCTCTCGCTGCCGTTTCGTTTCCCTGAACGCCTCACCAGTGTTCAGAGTACGTCTCTTCTCACTCTCTCTCTCTCTGGGTTGTTTTTTTTGGGTTTGAATGTGTCTCGCATTTTGGATTCTTGATTTTGTTTGATTGTTAACATGTTGGTGAAGAATGATCCGTGCTGTTCGATTCTCGCATATTGTGGGAATGAATCTGTTTTTGTCGTGGATTTTGTGGCGCATTCGTGCTGTGTTTGTGGATTCCTAGTATGATGTGAAGTTATTGATCAATGTTCGAAAATTTTGAGGATGTAATGATTGATCTCATTTTGGAGGCGGATGTCCTTCTTTTGTTTCCCTCTGTCGACCTGTTTTTTCAGTGAAGAAGAACTGAGAATGTTGCAGAGATTCAAACATGTTTTGATATGATTGCGATTTTTGTCCAATTTCTTTGGGTATTATTGGCGTCCCCTCTCTCGTACATATGTATTGTTTTAGGACGATAATGAAACATGTGAGTGCACCTAGGAATAAACAATGATTGACAGAGTTATTTCTTGTTAGACGAGGCTGTGTCGATTTATCATTTTCCTTTAAATTCCAACTTTTCTGTTGATGAAAATGAATAATGAATTATCACAAATGACTATTTTAATCTATCATCTGCAGTCCATTTTGGTGACTTCTAAGCGGCAGAGCAAGCGAGGGCCTTCATAGTACGGTAGATGTCGATAAAAACCTTGTAGTTCGAGCATATATTCCTTTTCTTTCTTCTCTTTGAGTAATTTTTGTTTGCTACAAGGTTGTAAGATCATATGATAGAATGGTGCATATGTTGTTTGACATTTTGTAGGTGTACGGAGATTAGCACCACATTTCTGGTTGTTGATTTTTGCAGCCTCTCTTCTGCGAATCTCAAGTAAGAAGTCTCTTCAGTTACATCCGTTTTTTTTTTTCTGATAATCTTTTCATGATTGGTGTTTCGAACTTGTGAAAACATTTCCAGATTCAGACATAATCTTATGTATGTAATAATCCAAAATGCCTGAAGGGAGACAGTGAGATACTGTGAAGAATGAGTTTCTGTCATCTCTTACAGAGAACTTGTAGAAAGCTCGACAAGATTGAGATTTTGACAACCATAATAAATTACGTCTCGAGTTCTTGATGTTGTGTTCTTTAATCGAGAATTTATGCTATGATTGCAGAAATGTGATGTATAATCTCCCAGGGCAGACTAACCTTCTAGAGATCAACCAGCCTTTAGCATGTGCAGCAACTCTTCCTGCCTCCACGAGACGACTCTTCAAGATGGCCGTAGCCGTTGATCAAGCTCATGGATTCACGTCACTAGCTCGACTACCTAGATGTAAACGCAAGTCTTCCAGTAAGTTCGACTACGAGATGCTCGATATCAGTCAATCCGAGCTCACACAGTCTCTGGAGCATGCCTTTAACTTCACTTATATCCACAAGAGCTTCTCCACCCCGTGCCTGTCTCATTCCTCTAGACCAGAAGATGATTCTGCTACCAATCCAAGGATCGAAATCATTGTGGGCCACGACGCCCCCCGAATACATGCTTTGGTTGTTGAGGTTGCCGTAGCTATGGCCTCTGGTGTCAACCCTGAGCCAGTGGCGAGTGGGCTTGGCGGTGCCTACTTTCTGCGTGCTAAAAACGGTGATAAGATAGCTGTTGCAAAGCCTGTGGACGAGGAACCTCTAGCGTTCAACAACCCCAAAGGCTACAACGGACGGATGTTGGGCCAACCGGGCATGAAAGGTTCCATCAGGATAGGCGAAACCGGCCTTCGTGAATCAGCTGCTTATCTCCTTGACCATGGTGGCTTTGCCGGTGTCCCTCCTACTGCATTGGTCAAATTTTCTCATGTCCAGTTCAACTCGAATTGTTCAGGATCAAATTCAAGCCCGCTTTTTAAGATTGCGTCCCTTCAACGTTTCGTGGATCATGATTCTGATGCAGGAGATATGGGCCCTTCAACTTTCTCTGTCGCGGATGTACACCATATTGGTATACTGGACATAAGATTGATGAATCTCGACCGACATGCAGGGAACATTCTTGTGAGGAAACAAAATGAGAGTTATGGCCGGGGAGATGCTGAGCTAGTGCCAATAGACCATGGATATTGCTTGCCTGAGTCGCTTGACGATCCGTATTTCGAGTGGCTGCATTGGCCTCAGGCTTCAATTCCATTTTCAGAGACTGCAGTCGACTACGTATCCCGTCTTGATCCATATAAAGATGCAGAGCTGCTAAGAACTGAGCTTCCATCAATCAGGGAGTCTTCCATTCGGGTTCTTGTGATCTGCACGATATTCTTGAAGCAAGCAACAGCCTACGGGTTGTCCCTTGCTGACATGGGTGAAATAATGACCAGAGAAATCAACGGAGGAGAAGAAAATTGGAGTGCGATGGAGAACTTATGCATGATTGCTAAAGCTCGCTTGAACAATGGACTCAGTGATGATAATGTCATCAAGAGCGATCACGTTGAAGAAGACATTGATGTAAGCCATGAGGATTGCCTCAATCAAGAGTCCGATGCCCCTCGTGTTTTTCACAACTTCCCCGCAAAAGTTAAGCCATCAAAATTTCCAAGATTCTCGTTGATGATTGTCTAAAATGATTCAACATTCTTTGCTATGAATAAGAATGAACATTATCCGAGTTCAGAGACATCATTGTGACATTTCACTTTATGACATCATTGTATTATGTTCTAAATGTAGGCATTTAGACCACACATGCTCATGTTAGTATTTCACTTTATGACATTATATCATAGTACTCTCCGTAACCGATGAATTGTGGATAAATTTCATGATGACGGGGATGACAACGACAATGCAGGTTGCTTGATATCCCCAGTAGCAAACTACAATCATGATGGAGAAGGCATTTCTTTCGGGAACATGGACAACGATGAGTGGCACTCGTTCTTGAGCATTTTCGAGAAGCTTTTGTCCCAAGCCTTTGAGGAAAGAACATCCATGGCCTTGTCAAACCAAAGGTTTGGATCTTCTTGTGAATTTTGAACAACGTATGGAGTGGAAAAACTGCCTACATTTGGTTAGCGTCAAATAATCGATGGTACACATTAGAGTATAAACATCGCGGATAAAATGCTTGAGACGGTAGATTAAAAAACATCTTAGAGTCGGAGGAAAAGGGATAGGCAAGGCGCCATCCTTTCCGATGCAGGCTTTTTACCAGGTTTCGATTCCTCACTTGTTTTTACCTTAACTTCCCACTTCGTACAATGTTCTCTTGTTTTGTCTATATAGCTCGAAATTTTGTGTTGGTATCGAAGTTGGGTTTTTTTTTTTTTTTTTTTTTAAACGTAAGATCTTGTAAGCGATACTGTACTATTATAGCAAAGCATAAGACATAGGCCAAGGATGTACATACGGCCGTTGTCTTGATGAATAAAATAAGTCTTATGTTACAAGGGGCTAATACAATACAATGTCTCGAAGGACATATAGTACAAAGTTGAGCTTGCAGGTTTAGATCTGATTTCGACATAGTCACTTAGTTCGTTGTACTTTTGTTTTGTTAGTTGTATTTGAGGTTTTATGCTTGCAGATGTTATGGAAGATATGAATCTTTGGATGCTTATTCCTGTATCCTGCACAACATATTTTAATTCGCATGTTTGAATGCATTTATTGGTTACAGATATATCATGATTTCAATAATAAACAATTATAATAATTATTATATTAGTATGAATACTGATGAAAGAAGAAATATTAAAATAGATTAGAAATAATTAAACGTAGACCCCTATAGTTACATTTAGCACTCTTGAGGTTTGCTTTCGTCTAATAAATTAGTCCATCCGTTAGTTAAAATTCACGAATTTGTTGATATTAACAAAAATATTAAAATAAAATTATATTTGCTCCTGATTGACTTATTGCAGGTTAAATAAATCTTTTTATAATCAAATTGCCCTCATACGTCTTCATGTGTTATTGCATATGAGGAGGTATATATTTACCATTATAAGGTTAGTTTAGTTCGAAAAAAATTATTTGACCAACAATAATTTTAGGCATTAGATCTTAAATCTATAAAAGAAAATGAATAGTCCCTATTTTACTAATTAAAAATATATATTATAAAAAAATATTTGAAAAAAAAAATCAACTCCCACCAGCTGCCTGCATAACCCCCCACCCACCCCAACTAATTAAAAATATATATTATAAAAAAATATTTGAAAAAAAAATCAACTCCCACCAGCTGCCTGCATAACCCCCCGACCCCCGAAATCACCGCCATCCCCACCCCACCCACCGCCTTCCCCAACCCCCGCCCATGCTGCCCCCCACCTCTCCTCCCAGCCCTTCGACCCCGTCGCCGAGATAAGAAAAGAGGGCGACGACAACGCCCTCCTGTTCGGTAAAGAGGGCGATGGTCCATAGCCTTTCTGCGCGGGGCAATGGCAATGCCAATTTCTTTTTAATTTTTTTAATCAATTTAATTATATTAATTAAATATATTGTAGTTAATTAAGGATAATTAAATATATATTATAGTTAATTATAATAATTATATATTTTTATTTAATTAAGAATAATATTAGCTAATTAATAATAATTATTTCTGATGTGCATACAAAATATATTGGTCTGAAGAGGCCCAAGCGATCCAAAAAGAAGAAAGCCCGTAACATCCTAAGAGGCTCAAGAGGACATGACATCTCCTACTCGGACCATGATCAAAGCCCAACAAAAGATTCGGCCCAAAAGGCCCACACACGTGACAATCCACTGTCCTACGTGGCATCTTGTCAGCCCATGTGTCAGCAACCACCTTGGATCACATCAACCCTAGGAGGAGGAGCCTTGGTGCTGGGACTTACTGGAGACGAGGAGTCCCCCAAGACTGGAGAAAGACTCCAGACCCTAACTGACTCCAACAGCTTCCCCTGAATCTCAGGACATCCCCCAACTCAGAGATAAGCTTCAACCGCACATCTAATAGAAGATAAGATTGGATTATGGCTTATCCTAACAACTCCTATCCACGCTTCCCGAGAATAGAGGGAACGTGCATACTCTAGGTGGAATGGGGCATCCCTCTCCCCTATAAATACAGGTTCACACTTCCATACGAAGGAGACATTTCTGACACATTCTTGACATTTTTATCGCTCTCTAGACGTCTTCTCACGTCTTTCACACTTCTCTCGCTGTCTAAACACTTTCTAATCACTCTACAATCACATTATCACATGGTCGTACACTTCCACACCTATATCATTAATCATATCTCGATTTAATAAATATTTATCTATTGTTTTATTTTTTATATATTCAAGGATCCAATACGAACTTGGACGTCGAAGTGCTAATTTCTTTTTTACAGGTCCCCCTTTAGGATTTACATTCGATTCGGCCCAAGTCTTGAACAATAGACCATATTCTTTGGAGCCGGGCGTTTTTTGAACACATTAATTTCATTTAAATTTATTTAAATATATATTTTTATTAATTAAAAATTTAATGCATATATCTAAGTTTAAAAAATAAAAATTAGTCATTTTTTACTTTATATTTTTTGTATTTTAATACTTAATATAAATATGTTTAAAAATAAAATAATTTGTATATTTAGAAAAGAAGAAGATACAAAAAAAAACATTTAAAAAAAGTCAATTTTTGACCATAGGAATTTTATATACAATATAGGAGCATTTTAGTCAATTAAAGTAAAAAAAAAAAGGTCACAATATGCAAAGAAAAATGAAGCCTACTCGCATTTCAGGCGCGTGCACTCCACCTTCTGTTAGTTTCTAAGGAAAGAGGGTTTTTTTTGCTGAATTTATTAAAACACAGGGAAATATTTTAGCTATTTTTAAAATACAGTGAAATTTTTTTAGCTATATTAGAAAAATGGGAAAAATGCAGGGCGCCCCCCTGTGATATGGGGTATGTGCATGATACCCCCCTGTGATATAAAACCAAATTACCTCCTTGTGAAAATTTTAATTTAGCAATTAGACCCCTGCGTGCGGAAGGTGTGCCACAAGCGCCCAAGTTGCGGCTGGGGAGTCATTTTTTGCTGTGTTCGGACAATTATACCCTTTATCCTGAAATAAAGGGGAAAAAGTAAAAGTACTAATTTTTTTATATAAAATATATAATATTAATAATACATACTTTTTTTATTTAAAAACAAAAAAGATACCGCCCACCCCTCACCGGCCGCCACCGCCCCTTCCCCCTCAGTCCACCGCCTCAACCTCCATGCCCGTCGCCGTCCTCCATGCCAACCGACGTCGCCCGAGCTGCCACGCCATGCCCAGTCGCGCCGCTCCCCCCAAACCAGTTGCGTCGCCGTCGCCGCGCCCAAACCACCACCCCTTCCACTCCCCTCACTGCGCCTCCCTCCCCCGCCCATTTCCCCAGTCACCGTGCCTCCCTCCCCCGCCCCTTTCCCCGTCCAAACCCCTTCCCCAACTCCGCGCCCCCTCCCCCGCCCATTTCCCTAGTTGTCGCGCCTCCCTCCCTTGCCCGTTGCCATCGCCGCCCCTTTTCTCTCTTTCTCTGTTTATATATATATATATATATACATTTTATAATGTGTATAGAGAGAGAGGGAGAGAAACCGGCGGGGGAGGGCGGCGGATCTGGGTGAGGGAAGGGGCCGGAGGGGGGGAGGGGGAAGGAGGAAGGAGGAAGGAGAAGGGGAAGGGGGAGGGGCTGGCGGATCTGGGCGCGGGGATGGCGGAGGTAGCGACGGCGGAAGAGGAAAGAGGGAAGAGGAAGGGGGAGGAAGGGGAGGAAGGAGGAGGAAGGGGGAGGGGAGGAGCAGCGGCGACGGCAGCCCGGTGATGGCGGTGGCAGGGAGGCGGCGGCGGCAGCCTAGTGAAGAAGAAAGAGAATATATATTATATATAATTAATATTTAATATATTCAATATTATTTTTATAAAATATATATGCATATATATATATATATATATACTGTAATTATATATAAATACATTTTATATAGTGTATTTTAAATTAATATTTATATATGTATATATTTGGTAAATTTATAAATGCAATTTAAACCGTTGATTTTAAATTAAGTAAGATCTAAGCCATTGATCTATAAGTTGAATTTGGACATTTGATCCAAATTAGATCCAACGGTTCTTAAATAATCTAGAATTTAAAAAAAATAAAAAATAAATAAGCCATTGATCTAATGTTGACTCTGCAGTCAACTTTTCATATATAAGGAGGGGTGTTTTAGTCTTTTCCCCTTTACACTAACGTTTAATTTCTGCGGGGAGGCAGTGTGCTTTGTTTTTAAAATCTCAAGGGGGTAATTTGATCTTTTATTTTTCACAGGGAGGTAATTTGCTCTTTTGGGATAACACAGGGGGGTATTTTGCTTTAAACCCTTAGAAAAATACAGGGGGTAAAATAATTTAGCCTAAAAATTAATACAATCTAAAACTATACAAGCTAAAAAATATATGATCTAATATTATATGACCTGGAACTATACGAATTGGGCAAATTCATATACCTACCAATTTGAAGGATTCTCTTGCAAATTTGCTATTCATATGCGCCAATCAGGAAAAAGAAAAAGTATAAAGCCATCCATACTGCTTTAAAAAAAGCTGATGAGGAACTAAAAGAGGGTGGGGGGGGGGGGGTCAATTCTCTCTTCTTGTATTTTATTAATCCCATATTTCATTTATCAATAGTGCTATGTGTAAAAAATGCACGGATAGAATAATTTGTGGATTTGAGCTTTTTGATGGGTCAAATTCTTTGCAAGCCTAAAAATAAGAATATACAAGAAAAATGTTAGCACTCTGACGCCCAAGTCAGTACGTAATATCGAAAAATAAAATATAGAAAAAGAGAACGTGAAAAGAGAATAGCAAACTATGTTGAAAGAACGAGTGCGACAAGTGTGTGAAGTTGCTTGTGAATGCTTAAAAAACCGTCCTCCTTGTTGGAGGGGGCCAAACCTAATTTTATACGCTTTAAGTCCACTGTGACGAGGGAGTCTGATCCCTAAAGAATTGGGGAGGTAGTTGTCAGTGGATAAGTCTCCTTGGATTCCTAATATGTTGGTTGGAAAATTTTTAGGAAGTCCAGCTTAATCAGAAGTCCGTAGTAGAGTATGGATTCCACTTCTCTTGGAGTCTGCCTTCACAAACCTCCTCATCAAGTTCTGCTCAAATAACGCTTGGTCACCTGATCAAGTGCTTTGCTGGCAATCAAGATGCCATTGGGTTCCCTAAGCCTCTCAAAGACCAGCCCTTTCCTTGGACCTTGACTCTCTTGGGCCGAGCTAGGGAGAACATAAAGCCATCTTATAGGCTTTTCGCTCCAAAATTAATTTCACTTGTTAAAAATTTTCAAATGTGAAAAATATAATTTTTTTTAATTTTTATTTTATTAAAAAATTTAGTTTTACCAGTATCAAATATCAAATCTTTATTAGGTAAAGAGGTGCTTTCTTATCTTGCTTTTGTTTTTGCCTTTTTTTTTTTTTTTTTGTTCACTTTTCTTGATTTTAACTTTTTCTTTTCCCCTTGATTTAGCTTTCTAAGTTGGATTCTGACTCATGCCTTTGATAAAATAAGAAATTGCAAATATATATATTTAAAAGAATTATTTGTTTGACAGTGAATGACATTTTATGAGAATTTTACATAATATCATATTATTTTATTTGATAACATTACTCCAAAAGTTGGGAATATATAACCATAAATCGGAATGTAAATCCTAATTTTTTTGTTGTATTCTTATTTCTTTAATACTAATTCTACGTTTCCATTTGTTTTAATTTTTTTATCCATTATATTTACAATAATTGATAATATGTTTGTCTAATTTTTAATATAAGATAAATATATGTATCTATACATTTATACACAAATAATCATTCACTATATTTTATTTTATTTTAAATGTATGGTGTATATTAGTTTAAGTGTAAAAATACATGTATATATACATATATAATCTTTGTATACGTATATAAGATTATATATATATATATATATATATATATATTTATTTATAGACTTACCTAAATATGATTCTTATTCCTTTATGGAAAAAATACAATTTACCCCATGTGATATTATAAAAGATTAAATTACTCTCTTATAAAAAATAAAATAGCAATTTATATCCCTGCGTTTTTCAAAATATTGCAATTTACCTCTCTATATTTTTAAAATTGAAGCAATTTGTCTCCTTTTAATTTACACTTTATTTAAACTGTACACCAATCACATGACAAGTGTATGATTGATTTAGATTTGGCCGAATCAAGTCTGATAAGAATTTTTCATAAATATAGTTATAATTTTGCAAAAGACGAATGTTGTTTGTGTATTTTGACCTAACATTATGGTAAATATGTTTAACTTGAAAAGGTATTGTTATTTTCTAATTTAACTTTAAAAAAATTCCAAGATGTAATTTTTGAAACATAATTTAGAAACATAATATTTTTTAGAAAAAATTATTGATCAAATCAAACCAATCACAGAGCAAATGTATTATACTTGCCATATAATTTATCACTTTCTCTAAATTGTACACCAATCACATGATAAATTTATAACATTTACCATTTAATTGGTTTAAATGTTTACAAAAATTTCCCCATACTTTTACAATATTTGGGGCAGAGGGAGGTCAAAGGTTTCAGTTTTCCACATACGAAAAGCATCCACGCGCCAATCACCCCGCGTTCATTGAGTTCTTCCCTCCATCCCGTGGACTCCTTTTCTTCCTCCACTTCTCAGTCTTCCACTTCCTTTCAGTAAAGTGATACACCCCGCCCCCCACCCCCCACCCCCCCAGAGGCAGCCAGCAGCAGAGATGGCGTACCATCAAACACCGATGGCGACCGGCATTGTAGACCACGAATTGCCCTACGATTCCCACAACACCTACGACGTCATCTTCTTCAGCGACTCCGTCCACACAACCGTCACCCACGACCCCGCCGTCGCCACCCAGTGGATCTCCGAAACCGAGTCCATCCACCGCCGCCGCCTCCACCACCTCATCGTCGGCCTCGACGTCGAGTGGCGCCCCTCCTTCAACCGCTACATCGAGAACCCGGCCGCGACGCTGCAGCTCTGCGTCGGCCGCCGCTGCCTCATCTTTCAACTCATCTACAGCCCCTTCATCCCCTCGGCGATCATCGATTTCCTCGCGAATCCACGCTACACCTTCGTGGGGGTCGGCATAGAACAGGACCTGGAGAAGCTGGAGGAGGACTACGAGTTAGGGTTGAACGCGAAGACTGTGGATTTGAGGAGATTGGCGGCGGAGGAGTACGGGAGGAGGGAGTTGAAGAACGCGGGGGTGAAGCAACTTGCGAGCCTGGTGCTGGGGAAAGAGGTGGAGAAGCCGAAGAGAGTGACGATGAGTAGGTGGGACAACCAGTGGCTGACGCGTGCTCAGGTGCAGTATGCTTGCATTGACGCTTTTGTTTGCTTTGAAATTGGCAGGATCTTGAATGCGTCATCTGCTTCTGCTTCTGCTTCTGCTTCTGCTTCTGCTTAAACTTAGAGAAAATTTGGGGATTTCTTGTGTTGAATTGAATGTTCTTGTATTTTGTGAATAGATGGTGTGCAATCTTCTTTCTGTTTTTTTAGTTTCTTGATCCTTAATTTAAATGCAGTTTGAATTTGATGAAGATGTGAATTTCTAATTATTGATTCTAGTAGTTTGTTTCTTGGTGGAACCTAATGTTTTCTTGTCCTTTGCATTTGTATTTGGTGTTTGGTTCTTGATTGTTGCTTATAACTGATTGGGAAATTCTTAAGCCTGAAGTCATATTCCTATCAATCCCACGCCAAGTGTAATATTTATGATGGTTTGGTTAAAATTTTTTGTTTGGATTTGGTTTGGCCGAATCAATTCAATCATATAGCAAGTATATTATTTTTTCAAATTGGACACAAATTACATGATATATGATTAATTTAGGCTCAATCAAATTAGATTCGGTAAGAATTTTTCATAATACATTACTCATTGAGTGGCTTTTCTTTTGTGGCATCAACAACTATGTTGAAGGATATATACTTTAGTTTCCGATCGTTCCTATATTAGAAATACATTAGAAAGGACCAAAAATACCAGTTTAGGATGAGGATTGACCCACCCATATTGGGTTCGACCCGAAATGAAGTCCGTTGATGAGCTGAGTTAGGATCATGGCATGTGGATTTGTATCTTTACGGTGACTTGGCTCTATAAATATCGTCTGATATATGTCATTTGATATCTACTTCTGATTTTCATTGGGCACTACTCAACAAAGAAATATATTTGTTAATAAATTTTCTTAAAAAAAAGGGTATTTTATTTAATATAATTTAATGTCTTCAATTTTAGAATGTTTACGCCCATCAATTGCTCTATATCAAAGCTATAAGTAGTGATGCCCCGGAAAATGCACATGTCCTTAGGAGGAGTTCAACTTGAAACAAGACCAAAGAATTCACACACACTGTCCAAGAGGGACATGACTTCTGGCCCAAATCGTCCCTTGGAGGGGTCTAATAAGCAAAGAAGCTTGAGGAAGCCCTAGGAAAGGGTGATAGTTGCCTCACCATGGAGGATACCTAAGAATCTAGGAACATTATCCCACATGCTCTAATCTTTTACTTAGGAATTCGAGAAGCTTATCTTTCTTAGGGCATGTTTATTTTTGTAAAATATTAATTTGTAATTGTATTGATGATTGGTATAAAATTGACTATTTAGTAATTTATTTATTAAGTTAAGATATTGTAAGTGATATTTTTTGGTGTTTATTAGGCTTGTATTATTATAGTGATTGTGTATTGCGATTACGTTTTTAGAAATGGGATGTCAAAACAGTCAAATGACTCGTCTCTTTTTCCTCTTCTCTCCCCCATTTTTTCATTTTCGCTGACCTAACGTTGCTGCCTTCCGACTCCCCATTGCGTCGCCGTCTGCCAAAATTCCAACCGAAAGAGGGTAAGTAAAATCCTCCCAGAATAGACGTAAATACTTTCCAAGTTGGTAATTATTTAACTTCCGTGAATGAAGCTTTAAAAAAACTTTAAAACTGCAATTACAAATCTTGTTTAACATTTAATAATTGCAAACATTAAAATTTCAGAAATCACAGTTTGTAATAAGAATGAACAATAAGGCCAATTTTGACATTTTAGTGCCTAAAATATTGAGGGCGAAATGGGAACTTCACAAAAAGAGAAAAATGGCCTGGCTTTTGATTATTAATCAATTGAAAATTGAAAGTATTGATGTCACCCATTTTTGGGGTATAAAATCGGGCCATCCCAATTAGTACCGGGCTCAAGAAAAGCAAGGAAACAAATCATTACTAGATACTATAAGGGACATGACCTTTATCTCCAAAGTAAACATTACCTTAAAGAATAAGTCCTTAATGGTTGGTGATTTGAAGATCCTACCCAAAACAATCGAAGCCTATATCTTGGTAACCACCTTCCCTAGTCTTTGGAGGATTGGACTCTCTCGGCTGGCAAGAGGTAAAAAACTATAAAGGGGCTTACCTTCTTCGTAAAACGTAACGTTGTTTCATGCCGATTAAACATACTATCTTACGAAACACTTTTCACTGAATGTAATAATTGTTTGGGTTTCAAAATTACATGTAGAGATATATATGATAGGTATGTCCTGCCATTCCTAAATTTTCTTTTATGTCACATCATTGTAATGAATGTAAGTTTCTATTTCTGTAATAAAATTTCCTTTCATTTTCACTGTAAAAAAAAAATGTTAATTTTCCATCTCTTTTCCCCTTCACTCAGACAAGCCTTTGCCCTTTAGGCCTAGTTGGAGGTTAATTCCATTTTTCTGCATCAAAACTAACAAAATTACGGGCAATTTGAAGAATTAATGACCATTCATGTAGATTGCTTTACTACCAAATTACTCATTCTAATTATTTTTAAAATCTGTAGTAGATTGTGGGAAATATAAACAAAATTTATTATTTAATCCGAGTAGCATGTTCGTGGTGTGATTCTGCTTCATGAATCATGGGGGCACTCGTTATGAATTTCGAAGCTTTCAAAAGATATATATATAAATATTGATTATGCATCAAAAGTTAAAACTTTGAAAACTGTCTGAAGTACAGTAGCTATTCCTCAAGAATAACATCCAGAGGAGCAAACAAAATATTGCAAGAATATGGATCAATGAAGAGCAATGACCTCCGGAAATCGACACAGCCTGAGAACCCTGCGTCTCACACGTTTCCGGCAGCCACACGTTTGAACAAGTCAGCAGACAACCTTGGAGTGGGAACAGCTTGGAGAGGAGTTCTCATGTAAGTTACTGTTCCAGGTTGCTCCATCATGTCCATGTCTTCAGGCTTCATTCCGGCCGGAGGCGTCCATGTGAAGTGGTGCAACATGTGCCCCAACATGGAGGTCACCAAGTAGATGGCAAGTTGTGCTCCGGGGCAGATACGCCTTCCGGAGCCAAAGGGGAGTAGCCGGTAGTCAGTACCCTTCATGTCGATGTCCTCCTCTTGGAACCGCTCGGGCCTGAATTCAAGAGGGTTCTTCCACACGGCTGGATCCCTGGCGAGGGCCCAGACATTAACGCTCACGGTAGCTCCTTTAGGGATGTCGTAACCGCCAATCTTGACATTGGTGCTGGCCTTGTGGGGGAGCATTAATGGGGTTGGAGGGTGCATCCTGAAGCATTCTTTGGTCACACATTGCAAGTAAGGAAGGTTGGGGATGTCGGCTTCAGTCATGACACGGTCGTTACCAACCACTCGGTCAAGTTCCTCTTGCACCTTCTGTTGCACCCTCGGGTTCCTAACCAACTCTGCCATAGCCCATTCAACTGTAATGGTGGTTGTGTCCATACCCGCAGAGATCATATCCTGCGGAAGTTGAAAAATCTACATCAAGATTTGCGGATAGCCCACACACATACACAAGAAAGATTCTCCTAAAGAATCTTCCATCAAACCTACTCGGATCTAAGGAAATTCTTTTCCGAACCAAACCTATCGCAGAGCAAGTGTTTCACACTTGCTATGTGAGTGGTCACTTCCTCTGAATTGTACACCAATCACATGGCAAATGTATTCACTTACCATTTAATCAGTTCATGTTCGGCCGAACCAGGTCCGGACAAGAATTTCCCCGAATCTAAAGATGGACATGGGCAAAGTCCACTCTCTACTCGACCACATTTAAGTCATAGTTTGTGGACATTATGCCAATAAAACAAGTCCATATCTAACAACATCAACAACCACTTTGTTGAAGAGATCTTCATTGCATATTATTAAGACAAGTTTTCTTTCAATGAGGGAAGTACACTTAGTTCTTGCATATGTATTTTGGGGCGGGATTGATTCACAAGATAACAAGTTTTTCGCTTTACTTACCCAAAGGAGGCCGATCACGGTGTCGTCACTGAGATCATACTCTTTCTGAAGAGTAAGCAATGCATCGACAAAGTGGTTTTTGGTATTTCCTGTCTTCTGGCGAGCAAGAGTGTGTTCTTGCATGATTTTCTTGGTAAAACTATCTGCAAGAGCATCGTGCTCGGCAAGTAACTGGTTCTCAGTCTTGAAAAAGAACCTAAACCACGGGAGGAACTCTGCCCAGGATTTCTTGGTACCCAACTTAATCCCATTGTGTAGAATAGCCTTCAACTCTTCTCCCTGCCCGTCAATTACGCCATTCGAGTCCATGAACCTCTTCCCGAATGTCAATCTGGTTATGTGCAGGAACGCCATCATACCCAGGTATTCACGCAACACCACAGCTTTACCCTCATTTTCTGGAACAAATTAGTGAATTCAATCACATTAGCAGTTAACAGAGATGCAAGAACATTGCATAATCATTAATTCAAGCAACTGTACTAATCAGACAGAGACAAATAACATCTCAACTAAGTTATCCAGATTCCAACATGACTACGAAGAGAATCAAAGTGTGCTGAACAACCAACGTATCAAATATGTTGAACATACACATTTCCATATAACAACTTGAAAGATTCAGATCTCTTCGCCTTCTGCAGTAGATAAACTCAAAACCTATGCAACTACAGTTCCTCGTATCAAGATTATGTCTAAATACCAAATCTAGCGAGATCCATCAACAGAAACGCAATAACAAAGAAACAAATCCTTACCAGGCTTACTGCAGTCCTTGAAGATAGACTCAACCATGGAAGTGACCTCATCCTCCCTGATAGGCCGCAGCCCTTCAAGCCTCTTCATAGAGAAAAGCTCAAGAGTGCACAGTTTCCTGACCTTAACATAGTGGGGGCCATAATCGGACCAAATCAAGTCCGCGCCATTCTTGCTGAACTTAGCAATCTGTCGGGTCCTGTTCCTGTTGGCCAACTGCTGATCATTGTCCTTCAACACCTCTTTAGCTAGCTCAGCTGAGTTCACCACGACGCTGAGGTGGGAGCCCAAGTAGACAGAGAAAATGGGGCCGTAGACTTGAGACCACTCGGTGAAGCAGCGGACGAGGACGGGCTTGATGTCGTAGAGATTGCCGACGATGGGAGGGGCGGGGGCCGGGGGGAGCTTGAAGCGGAAGCGCTGGAAGAGCTTGTAGGCGATGAAGAGGGTGAGGAAGGAGAGGATGAGTAGAGGGAAAGCCATGTTGACTTGGGTAGGGGGTGGGGGTGGGGGTGTATTTATGGAAGGAAGTGAGGATAGGGGTTAGTTGGAGTGTGTGTTTGTGTGTGAAAGTTTGATGGATGGAGAGATGCTCTACCACTTGAGTTGTTGTTATTGCATTCTTAACTATTGTAATTGATGTTGGGAATGTGATTTAAAAGAAATTCTTACACAAGTGTATTTAATACGCATCATACTTGTTATGTGATTGATTTAATTTACATAAAAAAAAATTTCTGTAATTTAATAATTAAGATTGGGGTATTCTAAACAAGCTTAAGCATATGAGTTTGAGTTTAATTAAATTTATAGGTATTTATCTCACTTTATACAATTATTTATTATCCATAACTATATTGTTATATTTAATTAAATTGATGTATTGCTCAATTTATTAGGATATTGATGTAATTATGTATATATCTCACTTGAAAATGTTGTGTGTAGTCCGAACCATTGTCTTCAATAATGATGTTCTCCCCGATCAACGAGCCTAATTTAATTGGTAAAGTGAATATTTGCGAGCAAAAAATTTTAAGTTTGAATCACTTTAATATGTCGGTATTTATGTATTTAAATAACAATTCTTAATTTACTGTGAAGTTGTTATTGATCAATTACATTTAATATTAAAACGTGTTTATTATTACCAATCGTTTTACTCTGTAATACAGTAAAAGTTTCGTCAGAATATTTTTTTTACTACAACGATTCCTTGAAGAATCTACTAGATGTCAAAAAATGTGAATTTTAGCTGATAATATATGATATTACTCTAAATATGATTATTAATAAATGTATGTTTATATGTTTGTTTACTAATTTAGGCAATAATATATATAATTTAATTTCATGATAAAAAAAATAATCATAAAATCATGTCGGATATTTTTATTTTTTTTTCTGCAATAAAATAAGGGACATGGAAGTCATAAAATTTCACCTAACTCAGACCCCACGTGGTCTAGACTACCAAGTACCCACGAATCGCTGTCACCTCCCATATTTTCAACAATAAGAACGTGTCTTCGCTCCATAAGTTTTTTCCCAATTATTAATTAATTATAAAAAAATTAAAACACTAGTTGACCAAATAAATGTCACTTATTTTAGATTCAATTTTACAATTACAATCGATTATTTTATATAATTATAAATATTTTATTATTATTTTAAAAAATTATAAATATCTCATAAATTTAATGGTTGTTTAATAAATACTCTCGTGTGACAACTCATTCATTACAAAATAAAAAAAACAAACAATATTTAATCATGACAATTTGCCATGGTTAAAAACTAAAAAAATCATAGCAAATAATCATTAACGACGACCATGCAACGGTTGTAGCCGTGGTATCTACGAGGGTAGCTAAAAGCTATGGCAAATAACTTTTTCGTGGTGAAATATCTATATTTTTGCATCAATTTTTTATTTAATCGTGGTTAATAAAATTATTTACTAAGATGTTAATCCATAGCTATTAAAATTGTAGCCAATAGTCATTTTTTTTAGTGATTGTAGATGAGCGTTTGTTAGGTTAATTTAAGAGAGTATTTATAATTTTTAAATAATAATAAAATATTTATAATTATGACAGATATTAGGATAATCAGTTGTAATTTACCCTTTGCAATCTTAATCAATTTATTAGAAGGAAAAAAGAAACCCTGTATAATTAAAGGAGGGGAAATTACAAGATAACATGGATTATGTCTGATATATCTGTATCAATTATATAATAAGTGTACTAAAATTTGTCATATGCTGCACAATTTAAGAAGAGTGTTGTATTATTGGTTCGATCCGGAGAAACCTGGTTTATATAACTACTTTTCGTGAAGGGAAAGATTCATCAGAAAACTTTTTATTCGTTCTTTCCATTCAGTACTACTCTGCAAATTTTTGAAAATTCTGGTAACATTAAATTACTCAAATAAATTTAAAGAATTTTTATTGAAAATTTAAAATTTCAAAATTTAAATTCAAATTCATCAGTCCAAACATAATTTTAAAGAAATGTTGAGTTTTGGAAAACAAAAGATCAATGCTGATTGGCCTGAACTTGAATAATAAAAAGAAAATTTACATGCAATAATTTATATTTATCGTATAATTATATTAAATTCAAAAAAAATCACAAATCACATACAAGTACGGATACGATGATTATTGTGGTTAGTTAAGTATGATGCACATTCGACCTGTGTGTATGGTATATAAATTTTATTATATTTATTTAATTAATTGAAATTTTGAATAAATAAGATAAATAACTTATTAGAATTGATAAAAGTAAATTAACTCTAAATATGATAAATAAAAATTATTAATATAACTAATTAATAAAAAAAACAGTGACTTATGGAAGAAAAAAATTATAAATAACAGTATTTTAGCAAACTCACATTTTATTTTCAAACACTCCAAATTCTAACTGCATATACAATATGGATCTTTTCCAAACTTCTTGGAATCATATAAATAATAAAAAAATAAAAAATTGTACAAACATCCCATCAAACTAGGCTTCATTTTCACAAATTTGGGAGTTTCCCACTCCATAATTTTATTTTTGTTAAAGTCGGTATTTTTCGTCCGTACCCTAACAGGATGGGGTCAAATGTAAATAGAGAATTTTCAGAGAAAATATTAGAAATATAATTTTAAAATTTCTTTAAAAAATATATAATTTTGTATTTTCGAAGGGGTCTGTGTGTATTAAATAAAATACAAGATAAAATAGACTTTACAATAAAAAATTCGACATATGCCACCTATAAATATTATTGGGTTAGGTGGAGTTTGTAATATTAATTTGGAGACTGAGATTTGGGTTGAGCACAACATGCCAACCACTTTTAACTCTACTTTTTTTTTTTTTTTATCTATTTTTCTTTGTTTAAAATGTAATTATTATTAAACTAATCTTGTAAATTCTCATATATATATATATATATATATATATATATATATTTAATAATTTTTCTTTTATAATCAATAGAGTGTTTTCATGCTCGTTCGTTCTGATTAAGTGCTATTTACAAAAGTATTGCCTATTTAATTGAAATCTCACATAATTTGTTTATTCAAAAAGTCTCTTTTAGGACACCTCAATGATTGAAAACTAAATATTGCCTAAATATTTTATAGTTGAGGTGTCGGGCTCGAAACTCACTGAACGTGCATGCGTGTAAGTAAGTGCCTATACCGATAATTTCTAACTCGTAATTTATGTCGCACTCTATGCGTGCAAATTATGTAATACCATTTAAAATAAAATATTTATTATTTAACAAAATATATACAAAATACAATAACTTAATATTATTTTTTTATAAGAATATGATGAAAAAAACATCAAAAGATAATGGATAAGTGGAATTAATTAATTAAATAAATAAATAAAATAAAATTCAATATTAAAAGAACAACAAAAAAAAAAGCAGTAAAAATGTACTCTCCCTTTAGATATAATATAAATATAATTCGTATTAGTAGTTACTGTTATTATTTCTCAATAACAATACGAGTTTCATTATTAACATACCGTTATTTTATAATCCGAGGCAAATACTAAAAGAAGAAACAATGAATTTTGTGAATAAAAAAATATTTTTGAAAACCCTTTATTTATTTTTTCATTAATTTAGATATATATTATTCCAAGTGGGAATATTTGGATTTTTTTTTTTTAAATTAATGATTGAGCCAAAGTCCAAGGTATTTTTCCACTCAGCAGCCCTCAATGGGTTAGGTCGAGGGTTGAATGGTAGGTTTATAGATTTATCAATTATTTTTATTATTTAAAAATCCCCACCTACCTACCAACTTTCTCAACACTTTTTTCTTTTTATTATTTAAATATAAAAAATAAATTATTAAAGTTGTATTTTAATGTGGCTACTATTTAATTTTAATTTGTGAAAAATCATGTTGTAAGAGATGCATCACGTGTCAGTGCCACCTACCACCACACCTTCTTCCCAATTATTGCACTTTATTGTTGGTACGGTAATTGTGATGAAATTTATGATAATTATAAATAGTTTATTATTATTTAAAATATTATAAATATTTTTTAAAATTGAAATTTATTCGACAAATATCCATTCGTAATGGGCCGTTACGAGAGTACATATTAGATGATCATTGATTTAAAAAATGTATCTGTAATTATGATAAATGTCAGACGAATTTGTTGTAACTGATCATTTATTAATATGACGGCATCCAAAATGTCCAAATAATAATATTAATTTTACTAAATGAATATTTGAGTTTGTCCTTAGTATAATTGTACATTTATAGAAATTTTCAACAATATTTTTTTTTCTAAAGCATTTTGAATTTTGTACTTTGATCTTATTGATTACAGAATTATCATATTTGATCCCGTAATTTTATAAAAAGTAACAGTTTTGACCCCATGACATATTTTTGTTAGATGTTTTTAAGACAAAAAATGCTACTTTTTGAAAGTTATGGGACCAAAAGTAAAAATTCTGTATGGGCCTAAAAACGAAAATCCTGTAACACATGTGACAAAAAATATAAAGACTCTAATGTGCCAAGCACGTGTCATTTTTCGTTAAAATATATAACAAAAATATATTATGGGACAAAAAGTGCTACATTTTATAAATTACGGGACCAAAAATAAAGAGATTCTAAGTTACGAAATGAAAAGTGTATAATTACAGGGTTTAATTAAAACATAATGATTTTAATTATCATTTTCTAGGCAATAGTAATTGCTTGTCACTATTATTTGTTGAAGAGTTTTGATTTCTTAATATTTTTTATGTAATTTATACATGTACATATGATATAAATTTACCGTAATATCAATTATTATAATTTGAGTTTATTGATCAAATGAATGTACTTTATCAATTTATTAATATTGATGTAATTATATAATTTAAATTTTATAACAAAAATGGGTAAATTATATTTTGCCATCCACATTAATTACAAAATTTTGCATTCTGCCATTTATAATTATTTTTTATCAAGTTTTTTGTCAAAAAAAAAAAAAACTACATACAGTGTACATGTGTTATGATACTTTTAACATATGCACGACATGTGATGTTCTTTCGACATTAAAAAAAATCAGCAAAAAAAAACGATCATATATAGCAAAGTACAAATTTCACAAATTTAAGACGACAAGTTGACAAAAACAAAAGTTAGATGTCAAAATATAAAAACGGGTATGATTCAGATGACAAAATATAATTTATAAAAAAAAATCAATGAAACCTAACTTCCCTAGCAAGTGGGCGCCCCAAAGTTCGTAGGTTTTGGATTTTAATTTCACCAGGATATATAATCTTTGATTGTAATTTTAATATATAGTAAATTACAAAGAATTCTCTTTATATTTGATATAATTATAATTATATTTTTTTATTTAAAAAATTATCAATACTAATAATAAATATTTTTAATTATATTAAAACTTAGGAGAGTTCATTGCAATTTAGGCTCTAATTTATTAGAATTGTTAGCAATTAATTGCAAAAAATCTAGTTGGGCCATAACAAGTTCCAGCGTAGATATAGCCCGTATAGTTGGGCCTCTTCTTTTTAACTAACTTGCAAATTCTCAACTAACTCTCTCTCCAAAAGCAAGAAAACTGAACCAGAAATTTTTTGAAATTTAAGTACAATTTACAGTTTTATAACCAGTTATATAAATGAAAATTTTAATTCCAATCGAGTTTGGTCAAACTGAAATTAATTATATAGTAAGTATAATACACTTATCGTGTGATTTTTTTTTAAGAAAAATGAAAAATCATATGGTAATTGTAATGGTTTGGTCTGACCAAACCTGACATGAGTAAAAAAAAATTATTATACAAAGTGTGAATTCAGAAGTCAGAACCATGTTTTTCAAAATTAATTATTCCAAAATCAATTATCTCATATTAATTACTCAACCACTGGATCAGCCTAAAAAATCCTCTATCAGTGTGGAAACAAGGAAAAATTGCAATTTACGTCCCACATCTTACATTTTTTGCGATGTTGGTCCCTTTATTTTATCCTTCACTCATTTAGTCCCATAAGTGTTAAAAAAAATTGCAATTTATGTTTCACTCACATTTTTCGTTAGATTATTGACGGAAGGAGCACGCGCAAAGCACGTGCTCCGTTAACTTAACCAACGTATGATTGTAATAGTGTGAAAAATTACAATTTACATCCCACAACTTACACAGTTTGGGATCAAAATCACAAACGGTATAAGTTGTGGGATGTAAATTGTAATTTTCCACTCTATTGCAGTCAAATGTTGGTTAAGTTAACAGAACACGTGCTTTCTTTCATCAAGAATCTAACAGAAAATGTGAGTGAGACGTAAATTGCAATTTTCTCTACACTTATGGGACTAAATATACTAAAGAATACAACAATGCGACCAAAATTGCAAATATTATAAGTTGTGGGATGTAAATTATAATTTTTCCATATAAACGACACAAACCATTAATATCTACAAGACTCAGTGATCCACCATACTGTATATGTTTCACATGTAGTAACACATATTTCATGAAAAATGAACATATTCCTAAAATCAAGTGTTCCAAAATTAATTATGCAACAAACGGTCCAAATTGAGCCTAAAAAAAATCTTGTATCAGTGTATAAACCACAAGAAAAATCTACTGTTCATGGAAAATTCTAACTCAAATCCAGTTTGATCGAATCTGAACTAAGTGCAATACACTTACTGTGTGATTAGTGAACAAAAAAAGTGAACGATCACATGGCAACTTTGTGTAAGAATTTTCCATGTTTCACATGTGTTAACAATAATTAGGTCAAGCTATCCTTGAAACCATGGTGCTGAAAATCTTGGCTTCCTGTTTCATATTGTCTCTGTTTTTCTCTCAACTCCTTGAGTTTGATCTTCACGTCTCTGGTTGTCCGAAAAGTTCAGTTTCAACAACATCAGTTAGTGTCCTGAACAAGGATAACAATGATTTGAAACAGACTAAGTGCTGGATACCTACTTGTTGTTCGGATCAATGGCTAAAGCCCTGTTAATATCTTCCTCAGCTTTCTCCAGATCTGATGTTCTCATATACGCTTGCGATCGTCTGAAGAGCGCTTTCACATTACACGGATCTAGTTGCAGGACCTGTTAGAAAGCGTGATTTGATTGTATGATTGATCATTTATTTGGAACTGTACATTGATCACATGACAGTGTTGGTTCTTTCTACGATGGATGTAGACAAAGAGAGAATCAAACAGGGACAACCTTAGTGCAGAGTCTTGAGGCCGCTTGATCTTCTCCGAGTTTTAGTTTGCATGCAGCATCGTTCAAATAACACGCAAACCGCAGCGTGTTTGCCTTGTGTTTTTCATCGTCGCTCAAGGAATGGCTGTACTCGACGTATTTTGAAGCCTGCAGAGGTGTTAGAAGATTGACAAAACTGTATCAGTCAGACGAAAAAATTAACTAACAGGGTTTCAGTTTTAGCAATTCCTAGTATTTTGCAAACTATTGTTTTTGTTTTCCTAGATTACATTCCTTCTCATACTTCTTAGAGGCCAGTTGAAATTTCCCAGCTTTGAAGAGTATATTTCCCTCATTCTTCTTTGCTTCGCATGCCGTTATTCGTTCTTGTGCATCCATCTTCCAAAAGGGCTTCTCCTGCAACCCAAAATTACGTCAGCAGTGGAACCTACATTATGCTGATGTGGCATGATCGTACTATGTGTAAGAATCGTACGAGTTTCTATAGGTAAAATAGAAACTTATGTAGGAAACTAAACCTTGACGAAGTCGATCAGTTTAATGTCATAAAGAACTGAGGCAACAGAACTCAATCTCTCATCTTTAGAGGCATTCAAGAACTCAGAACTGATCTTCACTACAGCTTCTTCTCCTTTCCTCATGGTCAAAACAGCCCTGTCCAAACCATCATGGATTTGTTCTGCAGAGGAAAGTGAAGAGAAGATTTAAGAATGCAGCAAACACTGATAAGTTAAAAGGGTAAAATACATATTACCCCCCTGTGATACCCCAAATGTTCAAATAAGCCCCTGTGATAAAAAAAATACCATATACCCCCTGTAAAATTTAAAAAGGTGCATATTGGCCCCTTACCCGCGCCCCCAATTTTCTATCGCTTTTTTCTCTGACATCCGATGACCTCTCGATGTATGCTTTCCACCGTTGGAAAGCTCCGACAACGATCATTTTGACACCCTACCCACCGCCAATCTCTCGTTAATCTCCATTTTTTCGTTTTATTTTTTTTAGGTTTTTATATATATATACATATAACTAAACTATATTTTCTTATATTATATTTTTAAAATATGTATAATTTAAATACAGATGTGGTTTGATAATTTAAGGGCAAAATATACATATTTAGTCGCAATTTTGGGAACATGAATTTTACAAGGGGGTAATATGCACATTTTTTAAATTTTACAGGGGGGTATATGGTATTTTTTTTATCACAGGGGCTTATTTGAACATTTGGAGTATCACAGGGGGGAAATATGGATTTTACCCTAAGTTAAAAGGAACTGAAAAACTGTGGAAGAAAATGAACTACAATGTTATATACCTTCTGCACACATGTACTCAAAGGGTTCTTCCTCGGATCCTTGCCTTTCAAAAACCGTACCGTCTTCTAGCTTACCGATGTACACCACTGCAAGAGTTCAGACAACATGGATACTGAAAATGCCAAGAATTTTAGTCACGGGAAGACAATTAGCAGGCACTACCTTTCACAATGGACCCTTCGTCAGGACGATCAAATGCTTCTCCCTTTTCCGTTATTTTCTTTAGAATTTTTTGTTCTCCTATGACGTCAACTACTGTTCTCCACGATACCAGTTCAAGATGAATGATCAAATCCGGATATGGTGGGAAAATGCCATCAGATGTTGAAATGCCGTCTCCACAATGCCTAAGGCCGTCTACAGATTACAATGAAGTTGAGTATGGCTAGTCGGGCAATAAATCAATATTGCTTGAAAAATAACAATTCGACTGCAAATTGGTATTACGTCTCGTCTTGCACTTCATAAATACACACCATGTGTATAGAACTCATATCATCTGTATTTTTAAGAAATACTTTTATACACGAGACATATACATCTGAACATGTAGTACCAAGTTGTAACGGAAGCTTCGGACAGGAAAAACAGATCAACTTACAAGAGAACTTAACGCATAGCTCGGCTTTCTCTCCCTTCCTCATGGTTTTCACAGCTCTGCTCATTGCAGGACAGAGATGACCTAATGAAAAATCTCACCAAATTAGTGCTACAAAACAACCAAAACTCTGCATAAACAGCCTTAGTAAGAGCAAATGAGAAACTTAGCTTACCGTTTGTCAAAGAGAACTCCAGGCCTTCCTCAGACTTAGAGACGACAACTCCATTCTCGTTCTTGGCTATGTACTTGACTACAAGAACGAAAGACGTGATAACCGGATTAGATTTCCAACACAGTTCAAATGTTAGCAGCCAATGTGGGAAACGGAGCAATGATTAGTACAGTTATCTGGAGCTATTGTTCAGCTAGAAAGTATGAAACATGACATTTCAGATAGAAACGTCCTCTCTATATCAATAGGGATGGCAACTGATCAGGTTTGGAGCGGTCTGCTAAGACCTGAGAGGCTCGACTCGCCAACATACCGTTCCACCCAACCCAAACCCAAGATTCAGCGATTGAACCCATTAGACACGCTAGACCTCATTCTCGAACAGTTTCACTATGCAATCGAATCAATGCAGATCAGATAAACACATAAACGATTACCTAAAACTTCATCAGCATCATTGGGAGTAGCCCATCCCTCTCCTTCCCGTGTTATCTTCTTCAGTATTCCTCCGTCCCAACAAATATCTCTGACGGGCCACCATGAAATCAGCTCAACGTCGAAAATGAGAGTCGCGTTTGGAGGAATAATAGGAGGAGAGCCAGTTTGCCCATAGGCTAATTCTGGTGGGATTGTGAAAACTGCTCTTTCACCTTTTCTCATAGTAGCAATGCCCTCATCCCATCCTTCTATGACTTCACCTGTTTTAAAATCCAAGTTTCTTTACTTACCAAAACATGGTTCAAACAAAACAAGTAGACAATGTTTGAGGATTCTGGAGCACATACACTGTCCTAATTTGAACCTGAAAGGAGCTCCCTTTTCTCGACTCGAATCAAAATACTCCCCTTCCTGCAGTCTGACATTGTAATGGACTGAAACAAGAAACAGAACAAGTAGTTGCCTGTAGACAATGCAGCCACAATTCTTGAATCTGAATTGATTTTTCATCACTTTCGACTTTCTCAAACGTCCTCGACTACTATGTACACAAAGTTGATAATATCAGCAACCTTTCTTACACACTAACAAGAACACATATGCTTGCTTATTCAGACGCGACCGTTCCAATTGCTTTTGCATGTCTTTTTTTCAAAAGGACAACATAGTTTACCTTCAACTTCATCACCTGAGACCGGAGTTTGCCATGAAATTCCTTCCTGAACAATCATTTTGCGCAAACCTCTCGTCCCAATAACCGTCTCAGGCAGAACTGGAACCTCTGCTTCAGTCTGTAAGGAGATTGAGTTATTCCAAGAAAGTTCCATTTCCTTTCCCATTCCTCTGTGTGTGTGTGAGAGAGGGAGAGACAGAGATAAGGGTGTGTGTTGTGTGTGTGTGTTTTACAATGTTACAGTTGAAGATAAGCCGTTAGTTTCCCTCCTTAGGTTGTCTTTCTGTTAAGTTTGTAACTAACTTACAAAGTTTGGGCCCATTCAAAATGGGCCTAACTGCAGAGAACGTAAAACATAGTTATGTCTTGGACTCAATTAGTTCAATTGGGCTCTGGCCCAATTGATAATGGAGCTGAAGCCCAATCCCTTTTCAATACATCTGATAAAGAGAAAGGAGAAAGTAGTGAAAATAAAATAAAATAATAAAGTGATAATTTAATATTGTTATTAATTATTATATATATATATATATATGAACCGTAAATATTTGCTGAACCTATTCTGTAATCGACAATCTTACTACCTTAGAACAAACAAATAGACCTAGTAAACAGTTAGCGATCACGATTACGTAATGATTATTAATTATGATTTTTGTTAATATACCTAAATTATATATTATGATTAAGAGCTATGATAAAAATAGTTTCATGGTGGATAATTTAAGTTTTTTTAGTGATTTTTGTATAACCATGGTTAATAATAATAATAATTTACCATAGTTTTAGTCTATAACCAATAAAATTGTAGTCGATAGTAAATTTTCTTTTGTGCTAACTTATACATATTAGAATCACTTTGGTTCCTTAAATTTATCTTTTGGCGTTAATATCCCTAAATTTTAGTTTTAGTTTATTGGTTCTTCTGACCAATATTTTTGGGCAAAATGTCGCTGGATTTTGATTTTTTTTAGAGTAAAATGGCCAACTTATGGTTTTTTTTTTTACTTTAGTTCCTTAAATTTATAAAATTATTAAATTAGTCATTTTATCCGACGTGGAAAGTACAAACTTCCTACACCAAATACTAGATGTTGGCCCTAATTTAAGGACGCTCTTTTACCGGCCTACATTAAGAGAAAAATTTATGGTGTGGAAATGTATGAGAGGGCTAAAAATATAGATTTCATGATAAGTATATTTCGAATGTGAACTAACTATTGTAGTAAATGATATATGTGATATATTGCAATCAATCTGTTTCAACTAAAATAATTTTTTCTCCCTAGAAATGTTGAATCCGCCTCTTAAACGGTCGAAGAGTTCACAAAATCATGATAGAAGAAGGATTATGATAAACACGTAACTCAGGGAAGAAATCACGGCCTTAGATCAAGGTGGTAATACAGCTTGGGCATTGTCTCGTCTGTTTGTGCTTTGAAGTTCTACGTTGAACAACACAACTGTGCTGTACACCACGATCTGAGAATGTAACTCTTGATTTAGATGTTGAATGTGTTTGTCTATAAAATTCGCTAGCATCTCGTAACATACCCGGACCATATCTAATTTTTTTTAAAAAACAAAAAATAGTAAAATTGCCCTTACAGACTAAGCCATGTATTGGTCATATGACTATTTTTCAACCACGTTTTCATTGAAAAATAATTAGAGAGACCAAACTGAAAAAAAGAAAAAAAAAAAAAACTTAAGTTTATGATTGCTAAAGTTAATAGATGAACTTAAGGACTAAAGCCAAGAAAGTTTAGCATTTAATTAACCACAAATGAACAATAAACATTAGTCTTTGTTTTCGCAAGCGAGGTTAAACCATTTGTTATAATTAAAAACTACTACAAATATTTTGTCCATAGCTAAAATCGCGACAAATGTTGATTAAATACTTATTCTTTTATATTAATTTGATCGTGATATATAGTATTGATTTATTATAATTTTTAAAATGTTATTTATAATATAGGAAAGAAATAATTATTTATTTATTTATTTATTTTTGTAATGTGTCCTTTTCTTTTGACCTCAGCTGTACAATTAGGATCCTACTCAGCCACTCACAAAACAATGTCACCTTCAAATGTTGTTAGAATCCCACAACTTGATATAACCAATGATGCAAAAGCAGATGGAGTATAGATATAATTAAATATAATTAAAAATAATTGTATTTTTTTATATGATTGATTGAATTAATTAAACAAAATAATTATATTTTAAAATTATGTTGAAATCAGGTGAATTTTATTACGTTAAATCAATCATATTGCAAGTATTATTGATATTTGTGATGTGATTAATTATTTTTCTATATTACGCACCAATCATACAACAAATGCAATTTATCATCACGTGATTAATTTAATTTGATGCGTAGTTGAATACGATACTACAGATTATAATTTATAATAAAACAATGGATAAATTTACATTGAGCTCCCTTGAAATTTGATATAATTATAAATACCTCATCGTTGTTTGAAAAAATACCAACAACCCCTAATTTTAACAATCGTCTAGAAACTAGCCCAATCCTTTAGTCTCCGTTAGATTTTTTTTTTTTTTTTTTGTGAACTGACTAAAATATCTTTGTGAATTATCAATTATAATTTTACTTATTTAAAATTTCCTGAATTTTTTCTTATAAACTAAGTGGATAATTTATTTTTTTTCAAAATTTCCATCCACCTCATCTAGTTTTATTTATAATTTCTAATGAAAAAAGAATAAAATAAGAACAAAATTAATAATTTCATTAAATATTAAAAATATCTATAATTTATTAAATAACAAAAAATATTCATAATTATATAGAATCAATAATTGCAATGTGGGACTATTGTTTTTGTAGATTACATCATCTCAATATTTCTGTGTGTGTTTTGGAGTGTTGTATTGGTGGAAATATTATATTTCATACGCTTTTAATTTCTTAGGGTTTTTAAAATGAAAATCGCTTATTAATTCATTCCACTACTCTATATTTTAATTAGGTTAAATGAATTTTTGATCTCGAAATCAAGATTATTTGGCATTTTTATTTTTTAATTTTTTAAAATAATATCTCGATCTTTTTTTTTTTTTTAATTTTCACTATTTTATATTTACTTTTTGCTGGACTTCGCCATTTTCTTCGAAAAATGCATGTACATCTCATGCAATCTTTTAAAATTGAGCAAAGTTTCATTTTTTTTCTCAAACGATAGAGAGTGTTGACTTTTGGTCCCACGGTTTACTAATTTAGTATATTTCGTCTCATAAAATAAAAAAATATAGCGTATTTTTTGGTCCCATAGAATAAAAAAGGGATAAATACATTTACACCCTTTGATCTAAGATCTGTTTACATAAACCATCCATATCTTTTAGATAATTACACATATACTCACCAAAATATCATTATCACTTACACAAACCACCTCTTATTTTTTAAAAAAATTACACAAACACCCCTAAAAATATTAGCATCGTTAAAAAACTACCCCTATTTTTTGTAATTATGCAAAAGATAGGTAAGGTTTGTGTAAATAGAATATAGGTCATGGGGTGTAACTGTAATTATTTAAATAAAAAATTATGGCACATTTTGGTCCAATAGGATAAAATATCTTAGCATTTTAGTTTTCAAATGTGCTAAATCTATAAATTATGAGATAATTAAAACAAACACCTTTATCATATGTAACAAAAGTGCAATTTTCTTAAAATTGGAGCTACTGTTAGGACAACATTTGTTCCTACATTTCTTTTAAAGCACAAAAGTCATAACAATAAATTGAAGAAAAATGAAATTGTAATTTAGATAGTGGGAGAAGATTGCATTGTTTTATTTATGGGTTGCTGATGAGTGTGGTGGGAATAGGACAAACTCTCTTTTAGCTAATAATACAGCACAAGGGGACAAATTCTTACATTATTAAATAATAATAATAATAATTAAGATTATGTGGAGAATCGATGTTGCATATATACATAGTGCTCTGGGCATTATCCACACTTTCCACATTAGTTTTCGTCCTCATCCAAACATATATGTGTGTACATAATTGCGTCTACATACATCATCAAATTAATTGATTAATCAAGAATTTAAGCTATGATGACTCAAAAATATGTTTGGCTCAAGAAGGAGTCCATCTTGAAAAAGGTCCAATGAAAGTCCAAGGGACACGTGGCCCAAAGGCCTGCCCTTAAGCCTAAATGGCTATTCGGCCAGTTTGGAGGAATGATGGTCATGTCACAACCTAAGAGGCTCAAGAATCTAGGCAAATCATCAAGGTTCACGACAACTACTCCTAAAAATTCAGGGCACACGAGGCGCATATCTTGTGAGAAGGTCTATCTGCTCAAAAGGTAGAATCCCTAATAATCAACACTCTCAAGATCCCCTCTGAATATGTCGGAGTTTACCTTCCGCAACCGCTGGCCTAAGTTTCAAGTAAACTACACCTCATCGACTGGCTGAGGGAGACAGCTATCCAAACAACCCCCCCACCCAATAAAGGGTAACCAATTATTTACACTTGCTAGCATACAAGCACTATTGTTTGAAACATTCTATACTACACTATTGCTCTAAATCACATGTTGTTTAATTTAATTAGCTTTTTTTTATAATTATTATTGACTTAAATATCGAAAGGCTAACATATTTTTTGTAGGTTTCCGTTTCAAAATTTGTGAAAAATAAGCCCAAAATTTTCAAATTAAACAAACTCGAACAGATAATTTTTTGCTCGCATCAAATATGGATCCTCAGCCCCTTACAGTATGTAGTATTTTTGTTAATTTAGAAAAGTAAATTAAAGAATGATACACACACACACATATATATGTGAGCAAATATAAATTCCATTACATATACAATCGATCTGATTCTAAATTTATATCCTCATCCATATGCGAGTAATTGGACAATATATAATTAATTTTATGGATGAAAGTTGATGGGGATATTTTTTTTATTTAAAAAAGGAAAAGGAATATTGGCCTAAATGCTCATAATAGAATTAGATATAAATGATGATGAGAGGACAATGTGAAAGTAGGCCCTTTCCATCTCACTATTCCCTTTTTCTGTTTTTTCCAAGACAAGATTTTCAGGAATCGCTCCTCAAGAATCAACATATTTTATTATCTCATGTGTATCAATATCTTTTATATATATATCTTAAAAAAATTAAAACTGCAAATTACGTTTCTCATTTGGATGAATATTCTAACTCATGTTCGATTTGGTCAAACTTAAATTAATATATAATAATGCAATACACTTATTGTGTGTTTGGTGTATAATTTTTTCATCATGTTCATAACTTAAAAAAAGGAGGCGGGGGCAAAAAATTTATAAGTGGGATTCCGAATCAGACATCAGCAAAATTGTCCAAGGAAAATCGACACATTAATTATTCATTACAATGTGGACATAGGGAAAAAACCACTACCACGTACCAAATATCCAAAAGAAATTAAATTGGAAAAAAGAAGGTCGATTTTCGTCCATGAATTCCTCGTCAGAAACTTTCAGCTCATGACTTGCACTAAAGTTTACAACCTCGGCCAAAATCACAGTTATGCAGAAACAAAATTAATTAAGGTTGATATTATTAGGAGATATTGATTATCTCTAATTTCTTCCTAATTTTCTTGTTAATTATCTTTAATTAAGCTCTGTTTGCTTCCTTGGTGGTCTGAATTTCGACAGCATTTGCTTCGATATCGTCGTGAGTTGTGTTCTGCTCGTTGCAGCCTGCTGTGATCATCCTTTACAGGTTCAGGAATTTCGTCTGCTTCCTTCTCCTTGAATTCCTTGTATTTGCCCCACAACACTGAGTACAGTCCAACCACAATCAGTGCTGCTCCAAGAACCCTGGATGATCAACACAACAAAGGTAATAATTGGGGTGAGATATATGTAATAAAATTGTGGTTGAAAAAAAACTAGGGTTTTTCGAGAGGAATAAGAAAATCTTTACCTCCAACGTAGATCTTTTCAGCCAGGATGAAAGAGCCCATGATTGCCACGATGATCATCATCAATGGGCTGAATGCAGTCACGAATACAGGCCCTCGTTTTTGCATCACAAGTCCTTGCACGTAGTATGCAATGCTCGATGAAACAATACCCTGCAACATTATTACATGAATTGAGTTCGAATAATAATAATTACTCGAAATTATATCAAATTACAGAATCGAGCATCGAGTAGTTTGAGTCGGTTTTTCGTCGTGTAAGAAACTTACAGCATAGGCAGCAGCAAGGAGGTTCATGTCCCAGCCAATGGACCAAGCATTTGGTCTGTGCTCCATGACAAATGTGACAGCAATAGATTGCAGTGTTCCCAAGAAGCACACAATTGCTGTCAGTGAAAGATGGGCTGTGTATTTCCTCATTGTTATAGCCTACATATATTTCCACAAAAATCAGACATATATATCTCAATTAGATCATGCAATATCTCTTCCTTATTACATAAATACCTAAAAGAACACACACTAGTGTGTGGTACCTGAAGGATGAAGAAAGAAGCCCAGGCAAGAGTGGCTAGGATGAGAAGAATTGAGCCCTTTACCCAATCCTTGTCAGCATCTTGATTGGGAAGTGCAGGATTGGATGTGTTCCTGTTGGACCATACCAAGTTTAGGACATGACCTTTGTAGAGTGTCATCAGCATCGCCCCAGCAACTGTTACTACTGTTCCTACAACCTTTGCTTGGCACCTCAACTTCTTCATGTCCAAAATTTCCATCCTAAACCCACCAATTAACTAATCTCTTAGTTCCATTAATCATACCGACATATATATCTATATATATATTGTGTGTGTGTGTCTGCGTACGTACCTGCAGAGAACTGCCATGACGAATGTCATGGCAGGGAGCATGTTGCTCATGGCACATGAAAAGGTCGGGGAAGTGAATTTGAGCCCAAGATAGTAGAAGTTCTGATCAATCACCGGTCTGTATTAACAGTCCATTCAAGATCATTGGATTAGAAAAAAAAAAATAAAAGGAAGCAAGTGAAAGCCAACCAAACATGTAAGAATTCAACGTCATATAAAAGAGTCGGTAACGACACTCACCCAAGTAGTCCTAAGACGAACATCTGCATGAAAATCATGAACGTAATTTTCGGTCTGACTTTCCTGTGTCGAAAAAACATACAGACGTCAGACGTATAATTACAACATTAATTAATTATATGGGGGGGTAATATGCAAATATTTACCTTTCAAGTACAAGAGCAAAGGGAGCAATGACAGCAGTGGCAAAGGCATGTCTGTAGACGACAAGAACATAGTGGCTCATCCCTCTGTTGAGAGAAACTTTGGTGATGATGTTCATCCCAGCATACCCAAATTGCAAAGAGATCATGGCTATGTAAGGCTTTGCCTTCTCAAAGAAACTTCCAAGGCATGCTTTTCTTTCCATTTTTGCCTTCAATTCTCTCACTGGCCTGCCTTGATGAGAGAGAGAATCTAATGATGTTAGAAGGAGAAGTACTACTTGAGTTGTCCTAACTAGAGAGAATGGAGAGGAAAACACTTGAAAGAGGTGGTTGTGTTTATCCTAAGGAATGAAGGCTTCAGGCAACTATATTTATAGGCACTTTGGGTGTGGGGGGGGGATGGTTGGGGGGGGGGGAGGGGGAGCAATTTGGATTCAACCTAGATTATCTTTTGTTTTAAATTTAATATTTCATATCAATAATTTATTTAATGTGTATAAAATATTTTTGTAAATATAGTAAATTTAATTTACACCTACCTATATGAAAATAAAATAATACTGATATCATAAAAAATACGTAAATTACACTTTTAGTCCTATAGAAAAAGAAATTCAACAATTTTAGTCATTTACTTTAAGATTTTTTTTTTTAAAATAATTCCAAAATTAAAAAAATTCGACACATTTTTTATAGGACTCGATCCATTCTATGTGCTTCTTGGATTTTTAATTCAATAAATTATTAGCTCATATTATTTAACCAATTTGATAGCAGAAGCACTATATACTACTCTTATTCTCTCATTTAATTTTCTATTTTACGGGATTTATAAATGTATTAATTTTTTTTTAATTTTGGACTATTTTGAAAATTCTATAAAGCATATGGCTAAAGATGTCTAGCTTTTTCAATTTTGAAATAATTTTAAAAAAATTATAAAACAGATGACTAAAAGTGTTGAACTTCCTACATCCTATAAGATTGAAAGTGTAATTTCATTGTAAAAAACTCAAAAAAACTCGTGCAAGTGGATAAAATGTCGAAATAAGTGAAGAGCTTTGCACTTTTATTCTAAATTGGCCATCGAGGTCGACCCAACCTAAATTGATTCACAACTCGAACGATAAACTATTGGTAATCAGACACATTGTATTAACAGTTGATCATAATACTCTCTCATAAATACTGTATTTCAAAAATCAAATCAGGTATGCATTTATTATACTGCCATTAATTACCACCTTCGATCAAAAGCTAATTTGATCGTCAAAATGATTCTTTTGCAGTCATATAATTACAACATTGCTCGACACCCAAAATTTCGATCAAATGACGTAATCTCGTATTTGTTCAGAAGACAATAACCTTAATTATTAAACTAAACATCATAGTAGGACCAAGGAGAAGAATCTAATTGAATATTCTGAAATGTATGTATGTATGGAAATGTGAAATCCAGGTGGAATCAATCAGAAATAATAATGTATGATGAGTGGGTTCCATCTGTGTTTCTTTGGTCGTAGTGGACAAGTGGTTTGAGAGCTACCAAAACAAAGGTAGAGTTAGTGGTGGCTGATGCCATCACCCAACCTTTTTAACAAGCTTGTGGGATCCACCTCTCCTCAACCCCGACGCCGCACTCCGACGCCTTTCCTCCGCCGCGGCGCTCCTCCGCATATTAATTCATTCTTGCGTCAAAACTTTTAACTATATAAATATGTTTTTATAATCAAGAAATATCATAAAAACTATTTAATTTTAACCTCATGCATTTCTTTAATTTTTGTCTATTTTTTATTCTAAATTGGCTTTAAATTAACAATTTTTTTCATTCATATATATAATAAATTATTGATAAAATTATTGCGGAGTTTGAACCGTTAACCAATCAACTCAATTATTTTATTACAATATTTTGATTTATTGTTGTGGTCTAATGATTAAGGTTAAATGTTGTTCGCGCCCACAATATGGATTCTCAAATCCTTATAAAAGCTGTTGATCGATGGGATTAAACATACGTCATGACATGTATTAATTAATTCCCATGCAATAAGACCTTGGTTCACTATATATATATATATATATATATATATATATATATATTTGTGCAACGAACAATTTATGGCGGATAGTATTCATCTCAATTTGCGATGATTTTTGCAGCAATTTTGAGACGAGTACCGTCATCATGTGATTCAGGACAAGTTGAAAAATTTTGGGACAACACAACTGTCCTAAAATCCAATGTAAAGTAAGAATATTATTGACAAATAAATCAGTTATAGAAACTCTGATCGACACATATAATTTAAATAAAATCCTTCCGGATGGGTAAGCCTTATTTTCCCATTCGTGTAAAAAAAAAAAAAAGGTAGGCAGGCTAGCAATTACAACAGAACATCAAAAAGTTTGAACACACTTCATGCCTTTGGTTGCTTATATATTCTGTTTCTTTGTCTGATTCCATGTAGTAACTCAATCACTTTTCATGCAAAAATATTCGATATCTCTTAATACTATATCACGATACGACAATTTAAAAAGACAAAAAATACGTCTATTGGTGTGTTTTTTTGTGCATCATTCTTTTACGTACCTAAAGATTATTTAATTTCTGGATATATAGCCCTGTAATAATATCGTACCATGAACACTGTAAGCATATTCTTACCAATTTCTGTAAAGAATTTTTGTAGTCATCAACTTATTACCGTATGGAAAACTCTGACCTGAATTAAGTTTGTTTAAATCTGAACTAATTATATCACAAATATAATATATATACTTGTTGTGTGATTGATGTATAATTTAAAAAAAAAAACCAATCAACGATAAATATATGACATGTGCTCTATGATTGATTTGGTTCGATCGACTGAACTTAATTTGAACAAGAATTTTCTTTACTGCAAGTACCTATATATATATATATATATATATATATATTACACGTGGATAGAGTTGGGAGCTTTTATCTGGATATGATCTGACGATGTCTGTTTTCTAACAAGATTTATGATGTTAAAGTTGACATGGGATTTGTTAGCTAAGGATATATTCCTGGGCATATATAATAGGTGATGAGAGCTGAATCAGCTGATATCACAGTTGATACCCTTATAGTGCGAAACGACGTCGACGCCGATACTCACGAATTTCTACACCCATTACGTCCCACGAATCTCATAAAAATAATAATTAAATTTTAAATATTTCAGATATCTGGTTATGCTATATATTCTCCGTATCTCCATTTAATTAATATATACTTTCAACATTAATTTATTACCAACTTTTAAAATATAGTAATCTACATGCTCAAAATTGATAAATTTTAAATCTTGATCATTTTCAAGAAAACGTGACCTGATTAAATTGCAATTTTAATCATAAAAAATGATAATATTAGTCCTTTAATCATCGGAAAAATAATAATTTTAATCTTGTAACTTAAGAGTTGGCATTTTTATCATGTACGAATTGATATTTCACAATTTAGATGTAACTTTAAAAAATTTCAATTTTTTGTCCATTTTCAGCCTATTTAGCCGAGAAATTGCATGTGACTTGCACATGACCCAATTAAATTATGATTTTAGTCTTACAATCAATTATTCATGCAGAACAAAAAAATGTCAATTTCCTAAGTTACAGTGCTAAAGTTGTCAGTCACTCTTAACTTATAAGACTAAAATTATAATTTAATTTATCATGTACAAATCACCTGCAATCTTTTGATTAAATTGGCTGAAGAAGAATTAAAATTGCCAAAATTTAGTAAAGAAAAAAAATATCACCCCCATAAATTACAAAATAAAATTGATTTTTTTCTCTAGTTATATAGTATGGAGGGGTAATTTTGTCCTGACCGCATACTGAGTAAAAAATAATAGGAATTTGCTAAAATAGCTAAGAAAAAAGTATATATGGTCAGCTTAATTGGATGCACTTTTTTAATGTAGAAATTTTTAAAGTTACGGGGCAAAATTATCAAAATGGATTCGTACATGACTAAATTTGTCAATCTCATATTTATAGGATTATAATTAAAAGGGATAATTACATCTATGCTTCTTGACCTACAATTTATTTATACAAATCATCCATACCTTTTAAACAGTTACACATTTACACCTTTAAAAATATCAATACTATTACACAAATTAATTACCTCTATTTTTTTATTGTCGTGGATAGTTTTTGTAGTAACATTAAAGTGTAGGGGTAGTTTATGTAAATACCCATTAGATTAGGGAGTGTAAATATAATAATTTCTTATTAAAATTATTAATTTTTTTCATTTATTAGTTTTCAAGGTCCAAACAAGAAACCCTTTTCTTTCATTTTTTTTTTTTTTTTTGTTTTGTTTTAGGGTTTTTGAGAGGTTCGAAGATTTGTGAATAATAATGAGACATGAAGACAAAATTAAGGAAGCAAAGGCGAAGGTACGTAGGTAGTGGTCATGTTAGAGAGATTTGTGTTTCCGTCAGCAAAAGAAAGCAAGAGGAGGGGGGGGGGGGGGGGGGTCATTTTTTGTGCTTAGAATGCGAAAGTGGAGCACCAAAAATGGGCATCTATTCACATCCAATCATCCAACTTGATAGAGTTGTTAGGAATTGCAAGACGCCATCAAATTATAATCAGTTTGATTTGATTTGTTTGATTTATAATAAGTTTTATTATAAATTAATGAGAATTAAAAAAAAATTATGAAAAAAATGACACAAATGTATTCAAAATAGGCCCTTTTTACAAGGTTCGGCCAAAGATCCGCGCCCTCACATGCAAGATCTGACCCGAACCTGAGACCCGACTCAGAGAACTCGTTACTGGAGAGTGTTGATTTGTCTGATCTACCAGGTAGGATCCTGACACGTGGCACAATACATGTGAACCCCTTTAGACAAGCAAGTTGACCGATTCAAACATTATAAATACCTCATGTACAGTTCGTTTATGGTAAAACATTTATTACATTGCAACATGCATTAAATACTTTGAAATCATTTTCTTCTATCTCGAACTCCTCCACTGACTTAGGCATTGGAGGGTTTTAGTTGGGGATCTCCCAGCAAAACTAACGATATGTTCTTTTCTTAGGTCCCAAAGCTAATCCGAGGAAGCGAGGTACTTGGCGACCTAGAATACGTGTTAAATTAATGTAAATTATCATTTATTTTTTTTCTTTGTTAATATCAATAAATTATGTGAATTCTACTAATGCGTAGTTTATTTGTTAAATAAAAACAAACCTTAGGAGGAATAGCTAGGTGTAATCACTACAAAAATTGTTTTTTTGCTATACCAGAAATAACCACGACTTAAATAAATATCGTAGTAAATCAATACTATTAACCACAATAAAACAAAATCGATGTGAAAACTAACATTTTTTTTCCCATGGTGAATCAATATTTGTTATAATTTCAGCTATGGCTAGTGTTCTGATCCCACTTACAGAAACAACAATTAATAGTCATATTATGGAGCTGTGGTTAATTTGAATTCGCCGTGTTTTTTTTTTTCTTCTTTTGACTATAGTAATTAAATGTAACAAAAAAATCACATTTCTTCCAGTGAATTTTTCAAAATACAAGATTTACGTGTAATTATATTAAATTTAAAAAAAGGCAATATAATTATCTTTAATCTAAATGAAGGTGTTTAGAAATACAATTTATGTTTATGATATATAATTCTCTTAAATTTAAGTTAAAGTAAGTTATAAAAGTTGTGAGTTGGTGTGAGGATATGCCTCATTGCAGCTTAAGGCATTTATAATTATTACTTTAAAATTTATATTTTAATCACTTTTCAAAAAATTATAAATTTTCGCAAACACCCCGCAGATTTTAATTTGATGAAATGGGTTTTGCAGATTTTTTCATATATGTATCAGGTACGAAAATATCATAACAAAATAAATTATATCATATGAACACAATATGTATTTGTAAATCGAATTTTAGGGTTGTTCTCTTCGATTAATCGAATTGAACTAAGAATTTGGTTAACATAAAATTTGGTACGTCATTTCGGTGTATCGAAATCATTAATTCTATTTGACTCGATTCGATTTTTGTACTGAACTAATTATTTTTAAAAATATATATATTAGCAATTGATTTTGTCCAAAATTACATGTCCAAACTCCAAAACAGTTAATTTAAAAATAGAAATCTAATAAAATAATGTACACAACCAAAAAAAAATCCAAGTAAAAGTCTAGAATGCACCAATCAATAAACAAAATATTACAAATTTAATTGGAATTGAAACAACTTAATGTTAATGATAATTTAATTTGTTTAAGTTAATAAATGAAATTAATTAAAGATGAATAATATTAAGTTTATATATAACTTTAGTATATTTATAATGTATATATATATATATATATATATATATATATATATATATACTTAAAAAAATTGGCATTCGGTTATCTTTAGTTAACCGGCACAAAAAACTGAAATCAAAATGAAAATTAAAATTTTCAAAAAAAAATTATAATAACTGAGCATCAAACTAAATTTTTGGGTCGATATTCGGTAATAATTGAATTTTGATTTGGTAGGTTTTCCGTGGGTAAATTAAATGCATGACCTAATTATCATATTTTTTTTAATTTGTAAAAAATAGAAATAAATGGAAAGGTTGCAGATAGAAGTGGAGAAGTGATCCAAAATAAGGTTTCCAAATGTCTTGATTATGTTTTTGTGGATGTTCCAATTCAGCTGAGGTTGTAAGAATAATGACAATGTGGTTTTGTGTGTCATAACTATGTGGCTCAACTGTATATGTACAAATGTGAGTTGAGAATCTCATAGTTATTGGAGTTGAATTGGGGGACAATTGTGGGATATATAATATTGATGGATGCAGTCTGCTGCTGATGATTTTCAAAGAAACACACTTCTCTCTTCTCCCATGTTATTCACTCTTCTTGCCCTTCACTTTGCTCATTCAGACAACTATATGTATGATGGAACGGGTCATTTGCAGACTTTGTTTCCCTGTCTCTTATTATTCCATTCCACATTTTCAGACATATACAGGCTTCATTGCATTTATAATCCCGTATATTAAGGGGTGGCAAAACAAGGATTCTAAATATAGAAGTAGTAAAAGATACCCCAAAATTAAATTTTTTTCTTGATATTGTAGGACTCTGACCACAAGATTTTTAAAAATGGCCGGAATTTGCTTACGTAGAAAAAAATTAGGGTTTTTTGCTAACTGGGCATTTTTTTTTATTTTTTATGTGTCACGTAAGCACTTACATGAAAAATAATTTGAAAATTTGTATTATGGGTATAATTATAAAAATAAAATTATTATTTTATATAATAAATTTAAAAATAAAAAATAAACACGCCCCCCCCCCCCCACCCAATCCTTACCCCGCTTTCGCCCATGACACCGCTGCCGCCGTCCCTCACAGAGGGGGGCGACGGCGTCGTCAGCCCCAGGAGAGGGAAGGCTACGCAGCGTCGCCCCCAATTTAGGCCACGGCGGCCGCCTAGATCTGTGCGCACATGTGGGCGACCGCCGCCCAGTTACACAAATTGGGCGTCGCCCCCCCCTCTGTGAGGGGACACCGGTTCGGGGGGAGGGGCTGGAATTTAATTTTTTTTTATTTATTAGATAAAATAATAATTTTATTTTTATAATTATACACATAATACAAAATTTTAAATTAATTTTACTTTTTTTTTTCATTTAAGCGCTTACATGGCACATAAAATATGAAAAAAAATACTCAGTCAGCAAAACCCCCAAAATAAATCCTAATTTTGGTCCAAGTAGGCAAATTCCGGCAACTTTGAAAAATCCAGTGGCCGGAGTATTTCAATTGCCAAAAAATAATTTAATTCTGGGTATTATTGCTACCCCTTTAACTAGAGTCCTTGATTTGCTATTTCTCCTAACATACAGGGCAGTAAATGCAATTAAGACGACATACATATATATAATACAATTACTAAAAAGAAAAAAGAAAAACTTTTACCTACGGGCGATATGAATCATGTCACATTATTAAAATAGAGTAAATTACGGCTTTGTACCTTTCATGAAATTTGACGTAATTACGAATATCCCATCATTTTTTGAAAAAATAACAAATACTCTATCATATTGGAGGTAAAAATTACTACTTTTCCCTTATCGATTTTAAAAAAAGTATTTGAAAAAATATAAAAAAATTGAGGGTGAGTAAAGTAAATAAGCCATTGAGAATATTAGTTCATGATAATATTTTACAAAGTTCTAAAGAGTACGTAAAAATATAATTGATATTCAAAAGGGTATTTTGGGCAATTTTAAAAAAAATTGGATGAAAAACAAACGAAATGGGTTCGTTGTTACATGAACGATAAAATTAGGACGATATTTATAATTTTTTAAACAACGAATTAAGTATTTGTAATTATGTCAAATTTCAGAAAAAAAAATATATTATAATTTACCCATAATAATGTGCAGTATTCATTAATAAAAAAAAAAAAGTTTAAATTATTTGATATTTTTCACTCCCGTTGCATATTTTATATTTTTAATTAAGTTTTCAAAACAAGTCATAGATTTATATGTAGTACGTATGAAAAAAAATATATAAATAAACTTAGCCAAAAGATACGATCATCAAATTAGTCTCTTACACAAAACCCTAATCCTGAACTAATATATTTTGGTAATTAAAAAGACGAAAATCAATTTTGATCCTCCTTTAGAAAAAAAAAAATAAAAGGACAAAATTGCCCTTGTCTTCCGACCTCGTATGGCTAACTTAACATGGAAACGTGATAAGGGCTTTTCCCGTCTCAAACCCGAGAGAAAAAGACCTTTTTTTTTCCTTTTTCAATGTATTTTTAATAGTGGACTTTCTGCCTACCACTTAATTAAAACATAATTATAATAATATCGCACTTGCAATAAAACTTTTCATGTGAATAATGTGGAAAAAGGTTGTTACAAAATTTTCAAAGCTGGAGATGTCATAAACCATTATTTATAGTTTTCAGACTTGGTTTAGTTGCATTTTACTATTGTGTAAAAATGTTAATAGGCATAAAATTCTCCTTAAAAAAAAAAATGATAATACGATCTCTAAGTATTTATTAAAAAAAAGTTGGGTGGAATTTACCCTTTATTTTCAAAAGTTCATAAATCACGTTGTTGTCATTTTTTTTTTTATTTTTTGTCGATTAGTATTTTTTAGGAGTAAATTATAGCCTTGTCTCCTGAGATTTGGCATACTTACAAATACGTTCTCGTTTTTTGAGAAATTATAAATACCATCTAATTTTAACGCCCGTCTAACAATTAGATTTTTATTCAATTTTTGTGGTAAACTGATCAAAATACTATTTCAGATTATTAATTATAAGTTTATATACTTTTTAGAATTTTCTCTAAGATATTTTTATGATCTAATATTAGTTATAAATTACTTACTCACCCACCCACCCACAAACTTTTTCAAATATTTTTTTTTTTAAAGAAATTCAGTATGGATAGAATAGTAAGGTTCACTTCACTGTTTAGAAACTACATAATTATTTTTATTTGAGAAAGTATTTATAATTATAAATAATGAAGAATATTCATTATTATGTCAAATTTCAAAAGCGGAAGATATAATTTACCCATATTTTTTTAGGAGATAATTGCAATTTTGGTACTATAGTTTATAGAGCTTTGCAAAACAGGTACCATTATTTGCAAAATCACAACTTCGATACCATACTTTTACAGAGACTTGCAGTTTTGGTACCACCTTTGCTTTTGGCCTTTAAAACTTTCAAAAAGTATCAATTCAGTCCCTAAAACTTTTTTTTTTTTTCTCGCAGAACTCATTCCCTTCACTATTCAATTTATTAGGCCCAACATGCTTCCGAAATAAAATTAAGCCTCTATAAATTCATACCTTTTTTGACCGCTTTGTTGCCGGGTATTCCAAGTCCTCGATTTTACGGACTTCTTCCAACCACACTACCGCAGCAGATGGTTCGCAGGTCCTTAGCTCCTTCAGCAACAAACAGCACAGCCCTATTTCGTTTCCTACCTTAGGGCGTAGAGATATTTCCAATATAGAGACTTGATAAAATTTTGGTTTGACAGGTTGAACAAAAGCCTTTCTTTTATTGAAGAAATATAGGAAATATTACATAGATACTATTTCCTCCGTTGGAGGAGACAACTGTTTAGCCTCTCATGGTGTTGAGGGCTGAACTCTTTGGGGAAACCCCCATAAACTAAAACTTGAAAATTTACAAAGATAGAGACTTTGGAAGTAATGCTTTGAAGAGTAGGGGAAAAATTTGATGATCCCATTCTGCTTCTCGGCTTCCTTATTTATAGCCATCGCGGACTTCAAATGCGGACTTAACTTGTTTTGATGACGTCACTGCGTTTCGTCATCTGGATGACGTCATTGCTTCCGTCATCGTCCTTTCCAGCTGTATTCCATAATGGCTTGTTGGCCATTCAATTGCTAGCTGGCTCTGACTGTTGGCTTTTGTCGGTTTCTGCCGACAGTCTCCTTTTTGAATTTTTACATCTTTCGATTTTTACTTGTTCTTGTAAAAATTCTTCCTTTTACCTTTGTCCGGGTTTGGTTTGGGTTTCTTTTGGGTCACCCGTATCTTTGTGCCGAACAGTGGTTTTTCCTGTTTCTCACAGCAAGGGCATACATGGTTATGCCATTGCCCAACATGCAACATGTTGCATGCCTTCATCCTTGTCGACTCGGTTGCAGGCAGCTTGTTCTCCCATATAAGCATTCTTTTCTTTTCGAACATGCTTTCTGCAAACTCAGTGCTCTTTCCTGTCATGGAGTTTAACAGGAACGATCCATTCACCTTGTTGGAGAAGATTTTGAATGGATACTTGACTTTGTCCATCTCGGTGAGACAGACCCATAGACCCCAAGCTCTTCTGGTGGAAATATCGTCTTCGCTAATAGCTGACACCAGTGGAGCTTCTTCTGTGGTAGCTTTGATTCTGTTGAAAGCCACCATATCTGGTCTCTGCAGCTTGATGAAATGAAACGGTGGATGAGACCCTTTCCTGCCATCTCTGGAGCTGCTGAAATGAATTTTAGCTCCAAGATATCTCCTCTCTTTAAGTGGGGATTGTTCTGCCATGAATCATAAACCGCCCCACTAATCCATTCCGGTAATTTGGAGATTTCCTGAAAACTTGGTGACATAGTATGAACTGAAGCCAGAGCTCCAAACTCATACCATTCTCGAACTTCTTCAGGTTTTGATCCTTCCATCATCCAGACCCTATTGTATTTTCCAGTGGTCTCGATAATAGTCTTGCTTGGGTTGACACCTTTGCGGGAAATTAATTTTTCCCACATCCTTTGATATACCTGCCAAGCAGAGAAGATGAAGAAGATAATTCATTAGTATTAGTCTTAGAAGTGCCTGTCATTGCCTAAGACTAATCTCTCCTCTTTAACCCCAGAGGTGCTGGGTTGACTCGAATCATCAGAGGTTTTCACTCCCTGTGACTCGTCCGTCGCCGTTTCACCAGAATCTGATGATGGCCTTGTGCAAGCAGTACTTGAATCTGCCGCTACAGGTTTAGAGTCCTGTACTCTAAGTGCAGGTTTAGAGCCATGCTGCTCTCTCAACTCGCGAGTCATCACCGGGCGATGCCTTTCGAATTGGTTCTAGTAGAGCGTTCCATAGCGCCGTTGAAGCTACCAAGGAACTCCTGATATTTGTCTGGACTTTGTCCAGATCAGCTCGTTGGACTTGTCCGGCTACTTGGGCGTTAACCGCTAGCCGTCCAAATTCTCGGTCAAGCTCCTCGAGGTTTCTCTAAGGTGCCTGAGTCTCACATAACGGAGTTTGCTTCAGCTCCCTCCATCTCTTGTCAAAAATCTGCAAGAACATTTTCATGAGATTTAATAACGACAATATTATAGCAATAATATTGGCATTCAGCTGCCATCTGATAATACGAGCTTCTCTATTTTTGATTCCAGTTTATTTTTCAGGAAAGCTTTAACATTAGTATTATCAACTTTCAATGTAAATTCTTTAGCAAGTAAGAACAAAGGCCATTTCTTAAAAGCCTTCCAAACTGCAAAGAATTCCTTCTCATTGATGTGCCACACTTGGGCTTGTTGTTCGGTGAACAACCCTCCTGTGTATCTACAAGGTTCTTCCCCTGTAGTAGTCTTCTTCATGAGCACTGCTGCCCATCTGTAATCATTGGCGTCTGTGTAGACTACCAATTCATCCTCGTCCTGCGGTATTGCAAGCTTTGGCAGATTATTGCAAACCTGCTTTAGCTCACGGACTCTTTGTGTGTGGATTTCCTCCATTTCCATTTTGCACTTTCTGTTTCTTTCAAAAGTGGCCGGAAATCCTTTCTGTATTTTGCAAGATCCTTTATAAATATACCTACAAAATTCACAACTCCTAAGAAGCTCTGTAATTGCTTCTTATCTTTGAGTACATCTGGAAAATTGCGGATTTTTCCACAATATTCCTGCAACTCAATACCTGCTTCGTCAATAAGAATTCTAAAAATTCAATCTTATTGACTGCTATAGTAGCTTTCTTTTCAGAAAGTACTAAACCTTCTTTATGACATGCATCAGAAAATATTTCTAAATGTTTAATATGATCTTTCATATTTTTAGATGCAATCAAGATGTCGTCAATATAGACAAACATGAACTCAAAATAATCTTTAAAAAGATTATCCATTTTCTTTGAAATATCTGGGTGCATTAGCTAAACCCATTGGCAACACATTCCAGATATATATTGTCCTTGTGGCGTGAGAATGCAGTAAACTTCTTGATTCACTCTCCATTTTAATCTGATAAAAACCAGATTTAATCAAATTTAGAAAACACTTTTGCACCTTTAATGCAATCAATTTAAGTGCTCTCTACTTGGGATGTAATAACCATCAAATTCAAGTATTTTATTAATACCTTGATAGTTAATTACCAACCTGGGTTTACCTCGCTTTATCTCGCCATGGTTTCTTACCAGAAATCCAGGGCTACTGTAGGCAGAGATTCCAGGCTCAATGAGTCCAAGGCTAATATGCTCCTTGATAATGATCTGCATATCCTTTTGTCCTCCATGTTCATCTGAATAGGCTTGTATCGAACATACTCGTATTTGCATTCTTCTTTCTTTAGAGTAGCTTCGATCTTGTTCCTATCCCACCATGCCAGAGGATTTCACTGAAATTTCTCTGGATGAGTCTTTGACATTTTCGAGAGAAAGTATACTTTCCTCGCTTATGTCCAGGGTCTTTAACTCCTGTATTACTTCCTTGAGGTTCTTAAGTTCTTCCTCAGATTCCTCGTGGAAACTATCAGTCTCGATGAGTCCCTGTTGCCTGAAAGACAAAAGAACTTTCCCAAATTTCCTTTTATCCTGCATTTTTGGATTAGTCAATTTGGCATCGAAATCACCACGCTTGCTGCGAAAATTTATAGGCATTATCTGTTAAATGCCTTTTCTCGTCGCAACCTGTATCTCATTACCACAGTTAGTAGTAAAGATTAACAGATTTCTCTGATTATCCTGCATATATCTTGCAAATGTTTGAATAAAATTATTACCAGCAAGATATCAGCACCTGTATCATGAAAGTAAATGGGAGGTGTTTTTACCCTGAACCAAAATGCTCCCCCGATCATGATTTTTGCCTCTAATTCCTGTATTGAGTATTAGGATTTTTTGGGAAAAATCCCTTCCTGCAATAACAGGTAAGGTTTCCCTTTCCTCCTTAGGGAAAACTCCAGGTTTTGCTGTGCAAATCCCTGATCCTGAGTCAATATAAGCTGCAAAATACTCTGTCTTATATTGATCGATATAACATACCAACAGATATGTATATAGAAAAGGGGCTTGTCATTCAATCCTTATGGTTACACCATCAAGACTGAACTCCATACCGTTACCTTTTCTTCCCCATGGTTTATGATCCTCGAGGAAACTTAACCCCAAAGTCATACACCCATTTTCTCTTCCTGCGACACCTGCAACTAGAAATTCATGGCCTGCTATTTCTAACATGCCTTCATATCTACCAATAACAGGTTGCTGCAAATGATATAAGTCATCACAAGAAAAAAGTTTCATTCTTAGTGATGTCAAATATAACTTGTATTTCTTTCCATCCTTCAGGGCATTTAAGTTTTACGTTGTCTACCCTAATCTCTTGAGGAGTTAAGACTCTTGCTAAGTCTTTTTCCTTTCCTTTGTAGCCTGTTATCCTATCTTTCGAGAAGGACATCCTGCTACCAAACTCAATCCTAGAACTCATTGTTCGGTCTAAAACTGGGTGATCTTTTATAACGATATCGACACCACCTATTCTAGGTATCCTAATTGGATCTGGTGCCATTACCTTAGCAAATTCCTTGAAAATTCTAGGAATTTCAATATACTCTTTCCTAAGGAATAAATCCGAATGATGTGTATTGGAAAGGGCATAAGCAATTCTATAAGTTATAGAATATGGTCTATTTCCTTCTTTCATAAGATCTTTTTTTAAAATCCTGATGAAGGGTTAAGACTCTACTGAAATCTTGGTCAGCTAGGTTGTATGCAATCCTAGGATGAATATCAAACATCAGTTTTCCTGCATACAAGTTACCTATCATTGTCCCAAGACAACCATCTCTTAAGTTATTGATTCTTCTATCCATTATTGACAAATGTATTTCTGAATCAATTCCTTCTTTAAAAGTTGCTTTTATTACTACTTCAATAGTTCCTATGTGGATCCATTTCATAGTAACTGCTACTTCTTCTCTGAGCCTACTTAATTCTTCAAGATTTCTTCTTTAGGAATAAGCTGCATTTCCATCACATTACCAGTAAATTCTATGGGAATAGCGAACTCACCTGAACTTACTTTGTAGATTATGTGATGTTTCCTTTTGGTTTAGTCCTATCTGGTTGAGGACTTTACCGATTCCTCCAATTCTGAATCCATCATATGGACTGAGGTTGGAGTCTGACGCATGATTCTTTCCATGGTTTTGTTTGACACCGTCATTCTGGAAAAGAATCCTGACAGGCTTTCAGAGGTCTGAAGCCTATCTTCCTCATCGTGACTATTCTGACTCGGTTGAAGATCCATCCGACTCAGTCACCATTTCCTCCTCATAGACACTTTCGTCTGAAGGAAGATCTTCAAATTGGTATATTGGTACCAATTCACCATAGTAGACCGCGTCTAATATGTCATCCGTGGCTTCAAATTTTCTGATTTCACCACCTTTCTGCGGGCAGTCTGGAGCGATGTGTCCTCTTGCTCCACATGTCCAGCAGTTGCAATCCTTGAAACTTTCATTAGTTCGGGTATGGGCCCGTCTGAAAGTTCTCTTCGTAGGGGTTCATCCGGTGGATCTTGTATCTGTTCGTCTAGATCCTTGGGATGAAGCCCTTGTTGGTCCACTCCGTTGCCCAGATTTGTATGTTCTGGCTTTGGTTTTGGACCACCATGATCTGCGCCTGAAAGGAGTTCTTCTAGGATTCCTGGAGTATAGATCACTCCTGTGTTTCCTCCTTTTCCTCGGCTCACCTGATTCTCCTATAATAGTAGGAAAATCATTATTATCACAACAGAGAGGAGTTCGTTTAATTGTACCTCTCAGTCGTTTCATGTTTTTCTGGATGGCTGCCTGATAACACCAATCCTTCAATTTGTCTTTGAGGAAAGACATTCTCCTTGCTACTGAATCCATCTGTCCCTCCGGTACTTTGTATGATTGTATCAACATTTCTCTCCATGGACTACAGATTTTAGCAAAGAACATTGGAGCTGCAACATCCACTGCTACTCCACTCTGAAAGAAATATTTACGAAACCAATAGATATATTCATCTACTGCGCAAATACTCCTTAGTTCAAGGCTGAAAAGAGCTTGTGCATTTTCTCTGGCCTTTCTGTTCTACTTTCTTCGAAGTATCCATCTCCGATGAAGTGTATCTTGATAAGCCTTCCTAGCCGATCCGCAATTGCACTTTTGGAATCTCCGGCAAGGATACTGGCTTTAGTATCAGCTGGGTATTATCCCATTCGATCTTCACAGAACCCTCTAAGCTCAACTCCACTAATTTGATGAAGTTTCTTTGTCGAGTTCTAAGGTAGTTGCCGCAATCTTTATGGCTGCTACCCATTCGTCTATCAGCTTCTCCATGTTTCGGAAGTCGATAACATCCAGATTTAGAACAGCACCATATGGATGTAAGGGCTGAAGCATCGTTCTTGCCCAAGGTGTATTTTCAGGTGCTCTCCTAGGATTCTTCCTGGATTCTCTCGAAGTCTGGTTCCCACAAACGTGGTGTTGTGTTTGTGTGGAAATCTGCACTTTCCCTCATCGGGTGATCTTGTGGAGCTTCATTGGAACATGTGCTCCCCTCCGGCGGTGGTAGTGCTGGAGTTACTTCATTGGTATGAATATTGACTAAATCCACAATCCCCAGTTGGGAAAATGATTCAGCCAGTTCTTGTAGATCTGACAGATCCGCTCTGGTTACCTCCATTATTTTATGGAGTTAAGGATCTCCTGGATCTGTTCATCCCGAGTCTTTGGCTTCGGGATCTCCTTCGCTTTCCCCTTCTGATGTAGAAGAGGTACCGTCCCAAGGGCATCCCTGATCCTTTCTTGTCTGGATATGGATGATTCAGGTTTGTCCCTTTGGTTTCTTTTCAGATCTGCAACTTCGGTTTTCAGATCTGTAAGATTCTTGTGTAAATCTGGGAGGATCTTAAGAATCTCTTCCATCTTGTGGCACAAGGAGTCTACTTTCATAGGTACGTTGGATAACCTATGTCCATAGTCTTGAACCGTCTTCTGGATTTCCCTCAGATCTTGAGAGATTTTCGAGGTATCGGTCTCGATTTCTTTCCAATTAACACCTCTAATCATAATTTTTAGAGAGATATTGGTGTAGGTATTGACCTTTTCCGTTCCTCCGGGCTGGAATTGGTCCGTTGACCTCAGTGGTCTGCAAACGCTTCACCACCTGTCCTGGGATTTCCAGTAGGACTCGGAGATGTCTGGGTCCTTCTGGGTCAAACTCCGGGTTTATCTCTATTGGATCCCCGTTCTGTGGTTCCTCGGGAATCCGAGGAGCTGCTTTCATCTTACATGGGCCTTTGTATGGACTATGGTCACATTTGTACAGAATTTCCCGAAGGACATTCTTTCTCTGTTTTTCCAGAATCTGGAAATATTCCCTGTTGTCATTGTAACTCGAACTTTCGTTCGGTTCCATTTTCTCTTGGAATGTCTCCTCCGTTAGTGGAAAAATATCTAAATATAATATTAACCATATATTTCTTCAATAAACCTAGGCTCTGATACCATTTTCAAGCGGGGGTGAATGTAAAACTCATTTAGATACGTTGGCGTTGTATCCTCTTCGATCTCAGATCTATGAATTCCTTTTCAGGATGAACTTAGTAACTGATTAGATCGTAAGGTCTTCCAGCCTAATATATCTGTTTAGAGTTTCACAATCAAGGGACTAATCTGCGAAAATCAAACCTTTTTTGGGCTAAAATGATATTTTTAAAAGATAAGCCATGATAAGAGGTTTCAAAACATGAGCTGTGGTATCAAATCTGCAATTTTTCATAACTTATGGTATGAAATCTGCTATTTTGAAAGGTATGGTACCTAAATCGCAAAGTTGCCCAAACTATGGTATCTCTTTCGCATTTTATCTCTTTTTTTAGATATAACCTTTTATGGAGATTTGGTTATTTTATTTGTTGTGAAATTCAAATTGTGCATTCCATGCCAATAGTTTAATGACAAGCTGCATGTGCAAATTGCTTCTTCACACACACACACACTAACACTAGTCAAAACCTTCCAACTTTTCAATTAAATCATACACACACACACACACACACAAAAAAAAAGCTTTTCATCACAAACTCTCAATGCTTCTTAATTTTCAGTTCAATCCAACAAAAAGCTAATTAGCCCATCAAAGTAGAAATCATTGTCCTCCCCATTAACCTCTTTAATGAAATTAAAAGCCCTTTACAAATAACATGTTTTCTTAGAGAAATTGTTTTAAAATTATGTATATTAATGTACCTATATATAATATTATCTCACCTTTCACTCTACCTTGTTTGCTACGAAAAAGACAAGAATTAAGGGTCCAATTCTTTTCTTTAGAGAACCTTTTTCATCACATATTGACCAAATATCTTAATTTCTCACCAAAATCAAATGTGTGCAAAACTTGTTTCCTCGATGCTTACCTTTGAATTGTGTTACAACTGGTGGCAAGTATACGAAAGTCGTGAAAGTGTTGAAGGCCCGGGATACAATTGTCTCTTGCTCTATTAATTACGTTCTTTTTGTGTACGTGTGTATATTTTATTCCTGCCCTCATTGGCCTATATCAGGTTGTGTCATTAAGGCTGGGTTGGATCGGGTTTCGGAAGTTCGGGTAGTTCGAGTCGGGTACCCGAATTTTCAAGTAGCTATTTTAGCTACCTGATTCCGACCCGATCTTTGTCAAGTACCCGTCATTTTGCTATTTTTTTTAAAGTTGTTTTAGATTCTGCATGACGTAGAAGCAGAAACAATTTTTGTTTTGCTTTTTTCCATACTGTGTGTATATTTTTGGGTTGGGTCGGGATCTGAACTGCCCGACTCAGAACGCCCACCCCTCGCTGTCAGCCTTATTGTTAGTTAAGTTATTGGTGGAGATTCGAGACGAGTTGCTATTAAATAATTGCACACTCGTTCTAAATTTAATCAGAAAGTATTATTTTTAATCATGGCTTCATCTCTTTGTTTTTCTTGTGAATCTCATGAATTCTATCAAATCGGATTATATGACTGTGACTTTCGTATAATTTCTTGAAAATTTCTTGGATCGGTTGAGTTTTGAAAGATCCAGACCATTGATAATTGTTAAATGTACTATATATTCCATGTCATGAATGGTGTAAATGTTCCGATAAAACTTAATTCGGTTGGCGAAGTTGAGACCCCATAATTTTAAGTTCATAGGTTCGAACCCCCAACGTGTGGGATATTATTCTACTTTAATAGTATGTGTTGTTCTACTTTAATAGTAGGTGTTGATTATTTATAGTTATCTAATAAGATGATTAATATGTGATTGTTATAGTTGTTGATTGTTATTGGATATTAATATTTAATACCAATTATTATAATTGATTTATTCAATAAATAATAATTTACCGTTTTCAATTTAAAAAAATAAAATAGTGTAGATCTCTTTGTACCAATCAATCCTGAATACTTGTCAATCTTAAAAATTAGGATAAATCACAACTACCTTCTCTGCGATTTGGCGTAATTATAAATACCCTCTTGTTGTTTGAAAAATTACAAATACCCCCCCTGATGTTTGATGAAATTATGTAATCTTTGAGTGGAAGTATGAACATTCAACTTTACATTTACTGTCTTTTTTTATTTTTAAAAAAAAATTAAAATCTTATAAAAATATTGAACAGGATGGATGAATTTTCTTTAAAAATTATAAAAAAAAAATCCACTTAGTCCATAAAAAAATATTTTTTAAAAAAAATAAATAAAACTATACTTTTTGATTTACAAGGGTATGTTGGTCAGTTCACCATAAAAATAAATAGATTAGACTAATTGTTAGACGGTCGTTAAAATAAGGTGGTATTTATAATTTTTCAAATAACGAGAGAGTATTCGTAATTATACCAAATTTTAAGGGAGGTCGATGTAATTTAACCTAAAAATTAATTTTCAATCATCACGGCCAATCTTTATTCTAACTATTTATAATTTTAAGAGATTTTTAGTATTTTTTTTTTTTAAAATTACATCTTGAAGATTGTTGCATATATTATGCTAAAAAACTATCATTATAATTTTTTCTACACAAACATGTTTCAATCATATAATATATATATATATATACATAAAAATCTGAATAATTTTTCTCAATGATTGAACTCTAATTGCATTAAAACTAGAAATTCACATCATCACTCTTTATCCATTACTTTTGGTAGCTTTTTTTTTTTTTTATGTATATATGAATAATTGTTCAATGTCACTATTTATATATTTCTCTATCATTTATTTTTTCTTCTGTTTTTTCCCCACTTTTGGTCATTCCTTGACGACACCGTGAAGCTCCTTTTCCTTCTTCATGATATGAATTCAGAAATATAACATTTTTATTTTCCTATTTTCCCTTTAATTTGTCTCTACCACTAAGTGCTAATTATTCTTTTTCTTAAAAAAATTGATAAAAGCATGTGATTATTTCCAAATTAAATTAATTGTTCAAAGGTTAATTAAAAATTCCATATATCTCGTGCAATTATTGGATTATTGCATGCTCTTTCCAATATTGTCCATCGGTTTCATAAATTATATATTCAGTTAAATAAATATGATAAATCAATATTTTCGATTTCTATTAGTTATTGATTATTTTAGGTAGAATTAAGTTGAAATTTTTATTTTATTTTATTTTTACACATACTATTATATTCATCATTTACATATGTGCATTTTTCGGCAAATAAACAAAAATATCAACAAAAGTTAGGGTAAAATCCATATTATCCCATGTGATACTCCAAATATTCAAATAAGTCCTTATGATAAAAAAAAATATCATATAACCCTCTATAAAATTTTATGTTTCTAAAATTGCAACTGAATATGTATATTTTGCCCCTAAATTATCAAACTACCCCTATATTTAAATTATGCATATTTTAAAAATATAATATAAGAAAATATAATATAATTATATGTATATATATATATATAAACTTAAAAAATATAAAATAGAAAAATGGAGATAACTCGCCGACGGACAAGAGATTGGCGGTGGGTGGGGTGTCAAAATGGTCGTTGTCTGACAGGCTTTCCAATGATTGAAAGCACACGCCAAAAGGTCATCGGATGTCGGAGAAAAAAAAAATAATGGAAAATGGAGGGCGCGAGTTAAGGGCCAATATGCATCTTTTTAAATTTTACAAAAAATTATATATATATATATATATATATATATATTATCATAAGAGCTTATTTAAACATTCGAGATATCACGGAGTAATATATATTTTACCCACAAAACTTACCCCTATAAATGATTCCACTGGTTGAAAACGATCCCGTTTCTTTTCAAGTACTATTCATAACAAATAGAGCTTTATTGAGACTAAAACAACTTTCAAATCGAGCTTTATTACAACCTTATCCAAAACACATCCGTGTGAGACGAAGGCACATTTTGAATTCTCTTTTGGTGAAAATTACAAGCAAGAAAATAGGTTTGTGTTGGTTTTCCTCTTCTTTTAACTCTCACTATCATATTCTTTATTTCCTTCTCTTTTATTTTTCAAACACTTTACGTGTACATAAATAGTGATATAAAGAGATAGACAAAGGGGTGAATAATGACTGTCTTTGAATGGGCCGGGCCTGGCCCACTCCAATCTCAAAATGTGATCAAGAACACACCTACTTGTTGCAATCATCAAAGTAACGTGGCCCAATTTCCGAGTTTTAATAATTACATTTACACACCGTAATTTATGGTCTATTTATATAAATCACCTTTATCTTTTTTATAATTATAAAAATCACACGTGACAACCAAACGGTAGTAGTAGTTAATGTATGATGTTGATGTTTCTAAACGTGATTTGTGTAAATAATATTGACATTTCTAGTGGGTATATATAATTTTTCAAACGGTATGAATGATTTATGTAAATAAATCATAAATCATATATCAAGGGTTGTAGATGTAATTATTCTTTTTTTTTTTTTTATACAAATGAAATTGAATAGCTTCTACTACAATAATCACTGTAGATTGGAACATCAAATGAATCATAAGTCGCTTACACGAATACTTATAAATTACTCACTAATATAGTTCTCACTAGAAATAGTAAATGGGACGAATAGAGTGGGGTGGGTTTCGATCTAAACTATCGAGCTCAGGTCAAGGTCCAAGAATGGATTTTTATATTATATCTCGTTTAGCTTTTATTTAGTACATATGTTTGCATGATAAATTATATTTTTTAACATAAGAATAACTTATTAGATATTTATAAATAATAATTTTATCTTTTTAGAAGAGTATGTTGATTAACTAGAAGATAGAAAATTTAATTAGGATTTTTGGGTTAAACCCATCAGGTCTAGAGTCAAGTTGGGGCGAGGGTAGGTTAGAAATGGGATGGGTCAAGCTAGTCAAGTTTAAAGTCAGGGTAGGTTTTGGATCATGCAAAAATTAAGTCGGGGGAATTTTCAAGTTCAACAAAAACTGCCCTTTTTCATTCCTAATCCTCATATTGATAGAAAGGAACTGAACCCACAACCATCAGACTGAAAGTTGTTTTCTTAACCAGCAAGTGTTGACCTAGCAATTCCTACTAGATTGTTTAAAAGATAAAAAATTTTAGTTAAAATTTGATCGGAAAGAATTCATGTCACTTATATTTATCATAAAAGTAACATATTTTAAAGAGAGAGAATCAATTATAAAATCCACGAGACCATATTCGTATTTGGGTTGTTGAACTACAATTATCATCTAAAAGTTAAATACGACACGGTTATATCCACGTCTCTTTCTTTCTTTATTTCTTTTTTCTTCAAGAATACTCTTTTTCTTCTTTAGATTATTATTGTGGATATAATTATCTAAATTTTGTATCTCAAAAAATAAAATAAACATGGGCTAAGAGTAATTTTGAAAAGATTTTGGAGGAAAAAGCATAGAATGAGTCACACAACACTTTGCTCAAAATTTAAGCCACAAAAATTGTGCCATAATTGAAACCAATACAACTCATTTCAACATCAATTAAAAGATTTTATTTTAGAAAAAAAAAAAAAAAAAAAAAAGATTTTTTTTGGGCCCCCTCTACTTTTTCCAAGATACTTTAGGGTCAAATTTCAACCAAAAATATTTACTTCTTACGCAAAATAATATGAATTGTCTAAAATGTCATTAACTATACTATTTTATTTTAATTTTTTTTGCAAATAACCATATTTAATTATTAATTAATTTCATTAATATTTTTTTCATATACATTTAAATTTGTTTTATTTTATTAATTTTGACCGATTATTAGTTTTACCTTTCTTCTTTTTCATACAGTCAAATAAATATTATAAAAAATTTTAATTATGCACATGCATCAAAGTTGTTTTATTCGCTAAGCATATATTGTTGTGAAATAGGGTTTATTTGGTTTAATAAGAGGAAAGAGAAACTAAAAGGAGGGGAAATTAAAAGGAGAGGAGTACCGGAAAGAATAGTTTTTTTTTTTTTAAAGTTGTTCGGTATAATTGAAAGAGTAAATCTAAAAATTTTCTTTTGTTTGAGATGAGTAAAATAGATTAAAAAGAAAATACTAATATTTAAAATTTTATAGATTAGTAATTTCTCTTCATATTGTACTACTAAAAAAAAAAAATATATATATTATACTAAATTTATTTTAAGTTACTAAAAATTTAAAAGTTTATTAATATAAATATTTTTCAAACAAGAAAAAAAATTGTAATATGATTATTTTATTTTTCAAAGATTATGTACGGGTGTTATTAGCAAAAAAATTAGAAAAATTGTATGTATGAATAATAGAGTAAATAAAAATAAAAAATATATATATACATATTTTTAGCATTATATGTTTATTTTTCCACCCAATCTTGGACAGAAATAAAATTAGATTTTGAAGGAATTTTATACATATCCAATTTTACTCTGGCTCTATCTATTCTTCCTAACTAAACACAAAATTTATATTATACGTTCTTTTTACTTTCACTTTTGGCATGCACCCGTTTTTCTCCCCAACTAAACAAGCTCTTAATTACAAAAATGAAAATCAAAACTGAGATTTTCTTTGAAAATGCCCCACACAAAAGTGAAGGCCCAATAGAAATATTGGGCTGGACTTGAGATAAGAAGGCCCGTCAAGGTCAAGAAGAAACCAGCCCATTATACATGCAGCGTCCGTACATATGTGAGAAATCTATGTTGATATAAAAATAAAAAAAAAAGCCTTGTTAAACTCACAAACGACATTGCTACACCAATTTTTTTTAAGTGAAAATACTCTTCTTAATAAAATAATTAACTTATTCAACTTCTCAAAATTTACATTAATTGACAAATATTTTTTCTTTTTTTTTATTAATGTAATGTATTGATTTATATATTTCTCTTGTTTATAATATGTTTTAAAGCGTGAAAGATTACTTATTATATGCACGTAAAAACGACGTGTCACAACGACTAGTATATAAAGCACAAACAAAAACCGAAAGCTACATACATTGCACACTCCCAGCAATATGATATATATTTTAACCAAATTAAGTCTGTGTACATTAAATTAGTTATATTACAAATATTATTATATATATAATAAAATTATACATAAATCGTATTATAAGTATAATATGTTGATTAATGAAGTGGGTAGCATGAAATTTTCCCGCATTATAAACCAGAAACATAAGAAATAAATGGGTAAAATTAGCAAATATACATTGAATTTTGAGGTGTGAATTTGATATGTAAAGTTGAAATTTTCAACATTTTGCATCTGGGAGAGTAAATTCCTAAGTTATGTTACAAACGACTTTAAAAAAATCAAAATCATGACATTGACTAATAATATAAACTTATGTTCAAAATTTAATTCATTCAAACTTTATTTTGTTATGTCGGAAGAAATTAAACTCAAATTTGTTACGTGTTCGAATTTTGAAAAGGTCAAGTCTAGTGCTTAAGTAAATTAGAAATCTAATTGAGTGTGATGCAAGAAGGACACGTGAGAACAACAACCAAAGGCCTTCGTAGTCTTTTAATACTTAAATTAGCAAGGTTGTAAGAGGAGAAAGTATGACGGTTGTAAGAATGCTTAATGTTGTAAATGTATTACCTGAGGCATGGAGCGCTAATATTTATAAATATTCCGGAGTTGTACTTCTACACTTGAACTATTAATCCAGAAATGATTGGGTAGTTATTATGAGTCCATACATACCCAAGTCGAATACACGAATCTTGGCCACTTTTAAGGTTATTAAGAAATCTAGGGCCATTTTCATAAATTTTTAGTAGCATTACCCACATTAAATGTACTTTTGACAATTAATTTTAAATCGAGTATCGAATAATTTGCTCCCGTTTCTCAACCTAGATGAGATCATGGGAAATAAGCGATTCAAGAACATGGTCATCATCAATACTGGAGATTGCTATCAGCCTCCAAGAATTTGCCTATACACTTAACTGAATTCATGACAACAGTTCTTGAATTTTTACACAAACTGATCAAACATCTCTACTTCCTCACCAACTCTACTTCTTTGTCTCCTTCACCATCACCACCAAACTCAACATCTTCATCAGCATCAGTTATCTCTTGTATCGGTTTACACTTATAAAACCAGGCACATGTTACATAGTACACAAGATTTATCACTTGCAATCCTGTCACCATCCAGTAATAGTTCTCCAACTTCCCCCGGTTGAGGTTCCGGTCCGGTAGCCAGTTCCCTTCTTCACCTGTGTATTTGTGAACCAAAGACACCATAAGGGTGCTAGCATAGTTCCCGATTGCTATCGCAATCCAGTAAAGGGCGGCAGCCGTGCTCCTCATGCTCTCCGGGGACTGATCGTACAGAAACTCCAAATGGCCTACTGACATGAAAATTTCGGCTAGTCCATGTAGAAAGTACTGTGGAACCAGCCAAAAGACACTGATTGGGATAACAGCGGTTGGCTTCTCAAGAAGGTGGTGATCTGCAGCTGCTGCTTTTCGTTTCGTCTCAATCAATGCTGAGGCAATAGTGGCGAAAACGTTGATCCCAAACCCAATCCCCATCCTCTGCAGGCATGTGATGCCTACGGGATGCCCTGTGAACCGACGGGCGAGTGGGACGAAAAGGCGTTCGTATAGGGGAAGGCCGGTGAGGATGGTTAGAGTACTGAATATGGACATGGTGGCTGGTGGGATTTGAAACGATGACGATAGGTGTCGGTTCATGGTTCTTGCTTGCTGAATGGTGAAGCTGCTCAGATGGGAGTTTGAGGCCACTAGTAATATGGCTGCAGCCCAAATAGGCAACAGTCTGATCATGGTTTTCAGTTCTTCAACTCTGTGGACTGTTGCTAACCTCCAGAGCTTTGGTTGGCTCGACTCGTTTATGTCCGAATCTATCACCACTGCGGCCCGATCAAGCCACCTTCATGCATCAGCACATTTAAGCATAAAACAACTTCTGTTGAAGTACTAAAAGAGACAAGTTTTTTGACAAGACATCATTCATTAGTACTCATACATCAGTTTCATGATGATTTAAACTAAGGTTTCTAATAGCTTACTTGAACTGATCTGAATGAACTAGCCTCCCATTTGTAGAGATATCAGCATCAAGTTCTCTGTTTTCATACAGGGCTTGAGGATCAGCCGGCCCAACGAGGTTTCTTTTCTTCACAGCCGCGACGATCACTTGCGCAACCCTAACAAAAGGGCTGCCGATTGGCTTGATTTTCTTGTACAAAGGGGCTCCAAAGATGAATGCAACAAGGGATAAGCCCATGGCAATGGTTGGAATGCCGAGCCCCCAACCCCAACTAACGTTGTCTTGGATGTAAACGATGACAGTTAGAGCAAGCAAAGAGGCTATCCCCATGCAGAAGTAGTACCAGTTGAAGAAGTTCCAACTCCTAGACTCTGTCTTGGACTTGCTCATGTCAAATTGATCGGCAGCGAAAGTGACAACGCAAGGCCTAATTCCACCGGTCCCTAAGGACGTTAAGAGAAGGGCGAGGTAGAGAACCCATAGCTGGAGGTTGGAGGCTTCTCGGCAGTTCTCTTGAGTCGGACAGGGAGGAGGACGGAGTTGAGGCAGGGCTGCTGATATTGTGATGGTAACCATACCCTGCGACAGAAGTACATGCATACGACGTTAGTCACGATTTTATTCTGAAAAAAAGGTATTTCGCTAGGAAAAGGAAATTTAAGGGGCTCACGTGCCACGAGAATCCCACATTTCCATCCAATGTAGGAAGACAACGACACACTCAATACTAATGTATAAGACTTTAAAAACACAACATGTTTTCTTGAATTTATTACCAGGATGTAGATCATGGAAGCGATGACGATCGTCCAAAAGCGACCGGCAAAGGAATCGGCAATGAAAGCGCCGATGAGAGGAGTGAAGCTGGAGGTTCCACTGAAGTTGGAGAGGGTGTTGGATGCCTTGACGAGAGGTAAATTCAGGACCTGAGTGAGGTATGTGATCATGTTGGCATGAAAACCGGCACTTGCAAATCTGTCACATACCTCATTTGCTGCAAGAATTTAAGACATTTTGCAATGATCAGTTGGTCAGTTCGATGATCTATAGATGTTGTAAGTTCATCGTATGCTTCAGTACTTTGCAAGTAAAATTGTTGAAAGATTGTTGTCCCAACTCTCAATGAAGTATCAATTGATCTAAGGCACTATGCATGTTTTTCTTTTTTCCCCATTAAAATCATGGCAACAGATACTATCTCAGCATGATCCAAAATTGAAAAAATTCCATAAATTTAGTTCTTTATTTTATGAAAATTTTAAAATGGTTCCAAACATAAGAAAACTTAACACATTTAGTCATCAGCTTTACAATATTTGTGGACTAAATGTGTTAAGTGTTCCTAAGTTTGGCACCATTTTGAAAATCAAGTAAATCATCGGATAAATTGACATTATTTTGAAAATTTTGTAAAACATATGACTAAATGTGTCAAACTTTTTTATTTTTGAGATTATTTTAAAAATCTCGTAAAGTATAGAATTAAAAGTATTAAACTCTCTATCTATGGGACTATTAGCATAATTTCGCCTAAACATATCTATTTTATTTGTACATTTACAAAAAAAAAAAAAAAATTATACACACATGGTGTATATATGTGAAAGTAAATGTCATGCCAAATATTTCTACGATCCCAAAAATTTTTAGACATGGAAAACTTCCCCAGATCGAACAACTAGACATGTTATGATCATGATTTCCCATTGCACATCGCATGAAAACAACAATGCAGCCTGAACATATATGAAAACAACAACAATACGGTCCTATATATGTTGTTATTAGACAAGAAACTTAGTGCATGAGAAGGATTATAATATTAGACAGGGAAGTAAATTATTTCATTTTAAAAAACACAAAGGGATAACTTAATTGCTATTATTTTTTTATAAGGGTAATTTGCTCATTTACAATATCTCGGGAAGCTAGGTAAATTGCATTAAACCCGAAAAAAGAAATTTCTGCTCATAATTGGCTTTACTGAATCAGACCAGTTACACTTGTTATGTGATTGATCACTTTTCTTGAATTTTAAACTAATTGTTTAACAAATATATTATACTATTATGTACTTTTTAGTTTAAATCTTAATTATCAACCTAATTTGAGTTAAAAATTTAAATGTAGGCGATGGTTATGATGTCTTAATCCCGTATTATAATTAACTAGGAATATTATTTGGGTGTTGCCGCCTATATATATATATATATATAATGAGAGATGAGGGCTTTTCGTGCACACTTTGATGTTAATTACTATAAATCAGTGAATATTGAAAGCATAAAGGTCTTATCAAAATTTCATAACCGACACGACATGAAAGTTTAATGTTTAAAATGCATTTAATAATTTTGTTATATTCGACCCTTGATGAACATGCATCAGTAATTTGGATAAGCAAGCAGTAAACAATAATGTGTGTGTGTGTGTGTGTGTGTGTTGTAAAACAACAACACACTCCAAGAATGTGTGTGTCATAAAAACAACATATATGCACAAGACATCCATATCTACACACACCAACATGTGTGTGTGTTGTGCGTGTGTCTATGTAAAAACAACATGACACACAGACATGATCCCTCTACACACACCAACATGTGTGTGTGTGTGTAATAAAGCACTAACAATGTACACCAGAACACACACAGAATTAATAGGGAATTACATAGAGAAAGTACATATATATATATATTGAAAAACAAGAAATGAAATGAAATGAAAGAAATGGGCTGACCCAGAATGAATGGCATTGTTCTAACACCACCAAGCTGCTGCTGCTGCTGCTGTTTCTTGCATGGATCGACATCATCATCATCGTCGTGCTCGTGTTTGTTTTCCTGCTGCTGATCATCTCTATTTTCAGACATCTTCTTCTTCTCAATGGTTGTTGATTCAACTGTGCGATCGCAACTCACAACCCTCTTACTTAGTATTTATAACCACCACCGCAGTCTGTATATATATAGTAAGTGGTGGGGACAAGACAATTTGACCTTATTCTCATGTGATTCTTGTCTTGTCTATTGCAATCTCTTACTGTCATCAGGTTGTCCTTACTGGGATAACTGATTCCTATCATCTTTTTTTCCATCAAGTTGAAGATTAATCGCAAACTAGCGTTTTTTATCCCATAATTTAGAATTTTTTTTATTTTTGATTTAAATGGTTACGAAATTCTTACTTTTGTTCTCATAACTTTGAAAAAGCAGCAGTTTTGACTCCACAACATCTTTCCGTTAGATGTTTAACTTGTAAGGCCACATGGCCGTTAAGCATAGAACCGAAAATGCTATTCTTTTAAAGTTATGAGATCAAAAGTAAAAATCATGTAACTTACGAGACCAAAAGTGTATTAGCTCCAATGACCACGTGTTAAGCACGTAACATTTTTTTGTTAAAATATATAGCGAAAATATATCATGGGACTAAGAGTGCTACTTTTTAAAAATCAGAAGACCAAAAATAAAAATTTTATAACCAATCAGATCAAAAGTAAAAAAATATAAATTACGGAATAAATTTAAATGTGTCATTTTTTTCCAAGATTAATTGTTGATTATTGGAAATAGTAAAAGTTCATTGACGAGACTTTTATTTTCATTAATAACTTCTCCTAACAAAAAGAAAACATAAAATTTGGCCTAATATGTATCCTACGTATTAAGGATAAATTAAAGCATTGCACGATCACAATATCCTACAAAATAGGGTTAATTATCTAGAGTGTAATTATAATAAAATATTATTATTAAATTATAACTATTGAATAAAAAACAATTAATAATGGTTTTCACATCACCCCATGTATAAAAAAGTAAAAAAAATAAATAAATAAATAAATAACTAGGCTTTCCATTTATATAAACCGCTACTTGTTGCCCAATGGCTATAATTAATTCAAAAATAATATTTTATTACAATTTCATTATTTTGATTTTATATATATTACATTTACCCCTTAAAACTATAAAAATATTACATGGAATTATTAAATAAGGGGTAAAAAAAATTTATTTCAGCGTTTTTCATCCAAATTCCAATAAAAGGGATTCAGGTGTAAATAGTGAATTTTTAGAAGAGGTGTAAGTATAATATAAAACTTTTATTAAAAAAAAATATAATTTCGTAATTTTAGAGAAAGTTTAATAAGTGTAATTAACCCTATAAAATATATCGAGTTTTACTCTCCTTGGGGGGGGGGGGGGGGGGGGGGGGTTTAGGATATTTATTTTATCTTATCTTGAATTCCTTGGACGAATTAGGTTGGATTTAATGCAATCAACTTTATAAATGGAATGTTTTATTAAATGAAATTGTGGGCCTTTTTTTATTTTTTAATAAAATAATTTACTAAGTAATAATTTTAAATTAAAAAATAAATGAGATTTGAATTCAGAACATTCATTAAATTTCATCATATTATTTGTGGGCCTCTTTCAATCTACAATATAAATTTAAAAAAAAAAAAAAAAGAATAGTTCCATGATTGGGGCGTGTTTGGATTTACGAATTTGAATAATTTATTGTGGGTCTTGGTTAATGATTAGGGTCCAAAAATTATGAATACTTGTAAAACTTTTTTTGTGACTTATACATCACATAATGATCATCTATAGTATTAGATAGTAACACCCAAACAAAACCTTACAAGACTCCGCTTTCTTCAATGGATCGATTTAGCCAACGTTCAAGCAATTAAAATATACCGACACTTTAATATATCATACATATTATGTAATATATTCATTTTATACTGTATTTTGCGACGTATTTCTAATATTGTGTCTAGCGTACTAAGTTTTGTGTCTATTACTAGACAAATTCAAGTTTGACAGATGGCGTGTCCATTTTTTTTTTTTTTTTGATGCAGTGTGTCCAATATAATTTCTAACTGAATAGATTTCTTTAATATATTTTAAAAGAAAAAAATTCAAGGACCCTCTGTGATATTGGGAATGTTCAAAAAAACTCTTGAGAAAAATAAAGTATCAATTACACTCCTTGTTATATGAAAAACTATTTTAAAAAAATTCCTAAGGCCAAATTGATCAGGAGGTTGTGTGAGTCATTGTTCATAATATATGGGTGATTTTTTATATTTAAATTTCCATAGAGGAACTTTTTTATATTTTTTCATATCACAGGAGTTAAAATGAATTTAACTCTATTTTAAAATACATAATTACTAAAAACTAACAAAAATATTTTGAATTTCCTAAAGTTATAATTTACTTTTTCTCTATTTATATATCTATATGAACACTTATTTTCCTTTATAACTAATTTTTTGGGCCAATGAGGCTTTGCTCGATAGTAAGATTATGAATTCGAATCTCACGGATCTGATAATTAGTTTGAATTATTGACGTATCAAATTATTTTTTAAATTTGAATGGACGTAATAAATTACATAATATAAAAAAAACAATTAATATTTTAAAACCAAATTATACACTAAAAAGAAAATTATTAAAATAAACTAATAGTTATGTTTAGTCAGAATTGGGGTTTGAATTTGCAGCTTAATGATTGATTAGACGGATTTTGATTGGTTGTCTGGCAATAATTAGTGGTTTAATATGGAAAGTAATTATTTTATGGTAATTAAGGAAAATTAAGGTTGAGTTTGCTGACATATTTGCTTACGTGAAAACTGATGAATGATTGGAACTGTCGATGCTCTGACAACTACACTACAACACACAGACATCTTTGCATGGATCAAAATCAAACAGATTTCAATACTTCCATTAAAAATTCTGCCACTTCTTAGTTTATGTAATACTTAGTCAAAACTCGCCCAAAATTCAGGAATCTTTTCCTTTTTTTAAGGAAAAAAATTGCATCGTCATCCTTTAAAATTTAATATAATTATAAATATTACTCATTATTTAAAAAATTATTAAAACTCCTAATCTTAACGGACATCGAACGTCTAGCCCAATCCTTTAGCCTTCATTATATTTTTATTTTTTTTTTATAATGAGCTGATCAAAAATATTTCTACGGATTATAGATTAAAATTTTATTATTTCTTAAAAATTGTGACCAAAAAAAAGTATGGATAGAGTAGACAATTTTTTTTATATAGTTTTTCAAAAAAAAATCATTCAAGAAGTTTGAATTTTTTATAATTTTTTTAATTTTTTGAAAAATACAGCAATGGCAAATTAATTTCAGACCTCAATCCAAGAATTATATAATTTCATCAAATATCAGGAGGCATTAATAATTTTTCGAATAATGAAAATGTGTTCGTAATTATGCTAAACCTCAATAGAGTTTGTTGCAATTTACTCTTATTAATATTTAAAGGGGGGGAAAAGAAAACACAGAAAATAGTTTTTTTCCTGGGGCAGGTTTTTGATCAAAATTAATAATTGGGGGATGATGATGATAAACCCAATGTCTTAATTACAACTAGACAAACTGATAAGTCCAATGTTAAGAAACTTCTTTTGTGTCCAAAGCATGTTTAATTTATTAATACAACTATTTTAATTTATGACATCATTGTATTGTTGTGCAGTAATTCACAATCTACTGAAAATAGAGAGATTTCAAGTTGTGATAGAGAGATTTCAAGTTGTGAAACTTTAAATCATATATGATAGGGTAAATTAAGATAGGTAGATACGAGATTTATTATAATTATAAATATATTTTTATTTTTAAAAAAATACAAATACATCCTATAATAGACTGTCATAAGGAGTATATGTTAAAAAATTTGTTATTTTAGAAGGAGTATTCTTAATTTTGAAGAAGTATTTGTAATTTTGTCAAACTTTATAGGAGCTTGTTGTAATTTACACTATATGATATTTCAGTGTATCTATTGTCATCCAACGGTTCATAATCCACTGGGCTCGAGGGTTGTGTGGGAGGCGAATTTATGGAACGTTAGATCATACATGATGGTATCGGTATTTTAGTTTGTGATATAATTATATTGTCATTGAATTATTCACAACCCACTCTGAGTACTCGCACCATCGAACTTGTAAAATTTGAACAGACAGTCGTATGTTGTCTCTGTGTTTATACCTGATCATCAATGGACCAGATGTAAGTTGAGAGTATCCAAACCTAGTACCTCATCAAAGTTTCATTGAAGCTGCTCCAACAACACAAGACGGCTGTTTAATCTTGGACCAAAATCTAGTAGATTTAACCATCCGAGGATTAAAACCTCCGAGTAACAAATGTACAGCACAAAACAATAACGACATGCAGCATTAGAATCGAGGGCCTAGGCAAAGACTATGATATCATCATCAATGATGTGCAACAGAATGAACGCCAATCGTCCCATGGGAACTTGTCATGACGATGAAATCAACATAAAACCAGACTAAGACATCAGCTCAGAAAGCTGAAGACTGGTACCTTTCACATCTATGTTTATTACCAAGGAGATGATATATTCTATAAGGTGATTCAATCTACTTAGGAAAAAATATCAATCTTGAAGGGCCACTTCGACTGATTTAATGGGACAAAGATATTAAGTTTTCAAGTACGAACCTTAGCATACCCGGAGGATGTCTGAACGAATTCAACGGACAGCACTGCATGTAGTATATTACCACTAGCTTCAGTTCCTTGCCTGGATATAATGCTGCAAGAGGAAATATGCTCCAAACAGAGAAAACTCTACAGGAAGCAGCATTTGAGCAACTCTTATATGCCTTTTCAAAAACCTAAACAGAAACCCTTGTCTGGATCGAGAATAATAGCCCAACCAATCACAGTCCAAGAGTCATTAACCGTAACATCTCAATTCATCAAAGGTATGCAAGAACCTAAGTTGGCCTCGATGGCTTACAAGTGCAAGCAACTGAGGAAATATCTGATCCATAAGATTTTCAAAATTAACCAAAATAACTTAATACATTAGGCATAGCATCATTCAAAATGTATCCAACATCATGATTTTTCACTTCAAAAGCATCCCCAGATTCTAACAATCGTAATCTCAAACAGAACGTAACAATGCATACAGCAAACGAGCACAAAGTCATTTCGTCGGCCCACATGTACTATACTTTGTTAGTGTATTAGGTAAACTGACAACTTCCTGACTATGGAGTAGTCACATAAGTAATGTATCAACTCATGATCAGATATAAACATATGTGAAAGATCGAACAAGTACCTATTCCATGCCTTACAGAGATGCACGTTGAGTAGGACAGATTTGATATAAGAAAAAGAAAAGAGTTCATGTCAAACTCTATTCCGATAAAATATTAGCATGAATGAAAAATAATCCACATAATTTTAACTTTAATGGAATACTAAAAATTTCGGCTAATCTAAACCATCATAGAAAATTCCAAGCTCTCTCAGTTGAAATCCCTCAGTCGTTTCTTTAACATGTCCATGGACTTCTTTCGGGCGCTTTGGTTTTTGGCTCTGTTTGAAAGGCTACCGAAAAGGCCATCAGCTGAATCCTTGTACTTCTCGCAGATAGAAGCCACCTTTTTGTAGTCCAAAGCATTGTAGTTCCTCTCCCTTATTACAGGATTCATGAAGTTCTCAGGCTGACTGCTCAAGAGAAGGTTTATGAGTTGTCTGGCTTCTATCAAGCAAGCACGGAAGCTCCCATCTTTGTATATCTCATGCAATCCGGTAGAGTGAAACCTTTCATCTGCAAAAGTCTCCAATGCCTTTAAATCATGGTTGATGGTCACGACTGGATTGACATTAAACCTCTTTACACTATCACTGAGAAAAACTCCCACAATTGAGTTGGATATATGCTCTAGAGCTCCACACCCAACTTTATACAAAGCATCCAAAGGTAAAATTTGCTGAGCGGTGGACAAAACAGTGTCGAGATATATAAGAACCTCATTTATGTAATCATTTCCATGCTGAGATGTTTCATCAGATGTCCAATTTACGTTTTCCGTAAGGGACATAAATTCATCTAATTTGGAGTTCACTAGACTTAGTAGAGCAAGATAAGCAGCATCCCTTGAGGTTTTAAGAACAACCTTGGCTGCTAGACCATTTTGAGGTCTGTCAATCGATCTGACTGGAATGCCGCATTGTTGTGCAGCATGCTGGAGAAAATAATCACAGGCCCTCTCTAAAACAGCTATATTCGCAGCAATCTGCATTGCCTGGGACACACCGGTGGAACCACTGTTTATTGTCTTCAGTATGACTTCATTTAAGACATCAATCAAGAGCTTGTCAAGGTACTTACGAACGAAATCAAAATAATTCATTTGTGCCCCGTAAGTCAGGTAATTAACTGAGTCCTTAATAAATGTACGAACAATGCGACAACATTCAGGCACCATGGAAGAGAAAGGAGCAATGTATGGGAAGGCCGGCATTATGTCTGAGGTCTGGAGATGGAATAAGAGAACATTTGCCAGGTAATCTGACTCCTTTTTCATCACCATTTGCTCACACGTATCAGTAACAAGGATATCAGTGATTTGTTGGCGGCACTCCACTAAAAGAAGCCCATGATATTTGTCACGACTGCTATTTAAAGTTTCAAGGACTGGGGCCACATTATAACCATACTGTCTGAGTGTTGCTCCAAAAAGAGTCACATAATCCTTCACCAGGAGGAAGTGGCTTGCTGCATCCATGTGCAAAAACTGTTCCCCCAAGACTTGAGTTACTTTGGCCACAGCTGTTTCCCACATTGTCTCAAGCTCAGTCGGTGAGAGCAACCCGCCAGCTGTTCTGAAGACCCGATCTTCAACGATAAAATAACCTGCACATGACCCAAAAAGGTCTGATGTGACTCAAGGAATGGCTGGGCTGATGATATCTGTAAGTCAGATTTCAGCTGCAGAAACCGATTTTTGTAGTAATAATCACGAAATTGTTCTTGGATCCCAAGACAAGTGTGAATATGATATGCTCGATAAAGAGGCGTGAGATCAAACTTTTGAACAGAATTTTCATCAATTTCTTCAACATCTAACATGTAGGTGAAATCTTCTAAACCCAAAGAACTCTGTTCTTCTGCTTTCCTTTGACGAGCCAGCATGTCCTCTTCCCTCTGACGAGCAGATGCAGCATATCCAATAGCTGTTTGCCCAATATCCTTTGCAGCACTCCTTATGTGAACTAACCATTCATTAACTTCACTGCACACCTTCTTCTCTATATGCGATTTTAGCACAGGTAGTCTCCTCTCTATCAGCAACTTCACTGTCCTAACAGGAATATTCTGCAAATAAACTTTCTCAATCAGATCGACAGCTTTTAAAGCCGGATAAAAACGACCTTCGGAGACGTGATGATTACACTTCACACAGAGATCCAAGACTTGAACGCAGTGCTTCGACATCTTAATGCCTTCAGTAACATTCTTCTTAATAGAATACGATTCGATTAGCTCTTCAAGTTTCATGAGTAAGGCGCTGCCAACCTGTTGTAACCTATAGTTATCACTTGACAGCTCAGTTTTCAGCTCTTCTGCATCGACCAAGACACCACGTAGCTCATCAACTGCAACAATAAATTCCTCATAGTGGAGTTTACATAGCTCTTCAATTTCAACTTCTTTCTTTCTAACTAAGTTCTTAAGCTGCTGTAAAAGAGAATCAGGCTTCCCTGTCTCAAAAGCAAGCCTAACCATTGGCCCCAAATCCTCCCCATTGCTGACCATGGTCGCGAGAACAGAGTCCTCGCCTGTGTCACCATTCTCAGCCACGGTCCTCTTCTTCGTTTTCGCGTTCATATTTTATATTTCTAATCAAATCCCTGTACAAATCAAACCCGTAGATTTTGCACCTTAGTACTCCTAATATGGGCATAATCCATGAATGCTGAACAGTACATGATCACCTTGAGATTCTTAAAAATGAAAAGAAAAAAAACATAGCAGAGAGGACGAGTAATTGTCTATCCATGTACTAAAAGAACAGAATTTGTGTTCATAAATTTGTTTCCTCATTAGCAGTAATAACCAGAATTAGGCAAAATCCAACAATCACACTCCCATTTGTGAGGAAAATAAAGCAAAACATTCTGGGATCCATTTCATCCTCAAATTCTTGCAAATTAAACGCCAAAACACACAGTCCGAGCAAAAGGGGCTTCACACGACGAACACACGAGTCACCTTTCATCAAATTTAGCTAAAAAAAAAAAAATGAATAAAACCAAAATCTACGAACACATAAAAGAAAACAGCAGAGCAAATACAGTAAGATAGATTGCATACTCAAATGGGTTCCCAAAAAGAACAGCACAGAAATAGAAACACACAAGTTAAAAAGATCAAAATCGAATCCCCAATTACCTGAAAACCCTTGATTCTGATCAAAATCAAGAAACGAAACCCAGAATTCTCTTCCCCCTTTTCCACAGAAACCACCCGCCGAAACCCTTCTTCTTCTTCTCCTCTGTGGAGCGTGCTTCGGGTTTTTCCTCCCCGTTCGAGAATTCTACGCCAATTCTTGTCGATGTTCTTTATGTAAGTGTGATCATTAATAATATATGGGCAGATTGTTCATTGTTGGAGCGATGATGGCATGGGGGAGCAGTGCAATAATTAAATTGGGGAAAAGGGCACAAACATTCTCACTTGCAAGCAAAGACAACAGTCCAAAGTCCAGATCCAAATGTTGTTTATACCTTTGTTCGGCCGTTCTTGGTTAAGGATGTTCCTGTTCTCTTAGGTATTTCCATTAGTCTTATGTTTTCACAACCAAAACTCACCTGAGCTATATCTATTTATTTATTTCCAATAATTGGCTCATCAATTCTTGTTCAAGTTTAAAGGATTTTATTATTGAAGTTCACATTAATTTATCTAAAGACATTTCAAGAAATCATTTGTTAGATCCTATTTCATTTTTCAATGTAATCATATATTATAAATGGTAATGAATCTTAATAATGTGAGGAGGTATAGTTTAGTTCGAAAAGAATTATTTAATTCAGTTTTAAATCAATCAACGATGAATATTAATTCTTATTTAGTTTTTTTTTTAATACCAGCAAATTTGGTGAATTTGAACTAATAAAGAGACTTGTTTATTAGACGAAAGCAAACCTAAGAAGCACTCTATGTAATTTTCTATACCACAAAAAATATACATACAATTATATCAAACATCATGAGAAGAGAGTGTAATTATCCCATATATTAATTATATAGAAATTAATTCAATCGAAAATAAAGTGTGGGAGGAAGCACTCTTTTGGGTATGAATTTAGCGTAAATTCAAATTAAGTGTAAACGACTCTATCATGTGTTTTTGCATACTAATAATTAAATAGTTACAGAAATATACATAATAAAAAATTAGAATAAACTACGACGAGCTCTCCTCATATTTGGTATAATTGTAAATACTTCTCATTGTTTGAAAAATTATCAAATATTCTTTTAATTTTAATTTTCATCTAACAATTAGCTCAATCTATTAATTTCTATTAGTTTTCATCCATTATTTATGATAATTTGATTATAATATCATTGTGCATTTATAAATTATAATTATACTTATTTTTCAAAATGTCATGAAATTTCTTTATGGACTAAGTGGATTGTTTTTATTACAATTTGTCAAAAAAAAAATTATCCACTTCATCCGATTTTTTTATATTTAAAAGAAAATTACTACCATGACAAAGTTGATAATTCAAAACATTCATATAAAGATTACATAATTTTATTAAATATCATGTGTGTACGTATCTGTAATTATTTAAATAATTAGAAGGTATTTGTAATTATATCAAATTTGAACTAATTGTAATTTACTAAAAAAATATATATTCATACATAGGGATAATTACATTCCCCTTCCTTAAGGTTTGGTGTAAGTACATGTAAACCTCCTGTGATTTAAGAAATTACATCTAGTACCCCTGAGGTTTGTTTTCGTCTAACAAATAAGTCTCCCATTGGTCAAAATTTACTGATATTAATCAAAAAAAATTGAATGAAATTTTCAATTGACTTATTACTAACTTATTGTAGGTCAAACAATTTTTCTTGCACTAAACTACACTTATAACGGTGAAATATACATACCTCTTCACATGCATTAATGTGCGAAGACGTATGTGGATAATTTGATCATAAAAAGATTTATCTGACATGCAATAAGTCAGCAATAAATCAACTGAGGTCAAATATAGATTTTTTTTTTTTTTTGTTAATCTCAACAAATTCGTTGAGTTTTAACTAACGAATGGATTAATTTGTTAGACGGAATTAAACTTCAAGAGTGCAAGATGTAATTTTTTAAACTTTAGGGATTTACGTATAATTACATCAGATATTATGGGAGAAAAGTGTAATTGTTCCTTATATATATGTGTGTGTATTTGTTTTAAGTACGTGTACGTATATTTTGCCATATTCACAAGTAGCTAACCTCATCCAAATGCCCAACCAGAACTCTTTCAACATCCCTCAAATCTCTCTCTCTCAACCTCAGAAAATGGCAGCAGCTTGTAGTTCGCTATCCACCATTCTCTCCACCTCCAAAATCCCTCTTTCTACCCTGAAATTTTCTCTTAAACCCCATCAAAATTCCAGCTTCCAGCCCACCACAGCTCTTTCAAGAAGGGAATTCTTGAATGGATCATCGGTAGCTCTTCTGCCGCTGCTCATTTCTCCTCCTCCGCCTTCACTGGCCAAGGAAGTTGAGGTGGGATCATACCTCCCGCCCTCGCCCACCGACCCGTCTTTCGTTCTCTTCACCGCCACCAGTAAAGACACCCCTGCTCTTCGGGCAGGTAACATATATATAGATGCACATGGTGTGATCGGACTGTGCTTGTTTTTGCGCTTTCTTGATTAGCATTTGTTATTCTTGATGTTGATGAGTTCACTCTTTTAGTGAATAGTGACTAGTCTTTGAGGCTTGGTGGATTCTTCAATGAGGAATTACAATCTAAGGGGTGGTAAAAGATATTAATATTAAACGAATCTCCGTTGGTTTAAGCACGTAGATAATAGCTGTCGTCTAACATGGTAGCAGAGCTAGGCTGAAAAAGAGGGCTAGCTGTGAAGAGAATAGATCATGGTGAATAACTTGACTACATTCTTGTAATTTTCTTACCTGCAATTGTAGAATGTTTTTACCTTCTTTTTTTCTTTTGGTCTTTCTATGTGCTTATGAAAAACTCTGAATCTAGTTGGTTGCAGGGAATGTACAGCCCTACAAGTTCATCCTGCCACCGACATGGAAACAGATGCGTGTAGCAAACATACTATCTGGAAATTATTGCCAGCCTAAGTGTGCAGAGCCCTGGGTGGAGGTAAAGTTTGAAGATGAAAAACAGGGAAAGATTCAGGTTGTGGCATCCCCTTTGATACGACTGACAAACAAACCTAATGCAAAGATCGAAGACATTGGGAGCCCAGAGAAACTCATTGCATCTCTTGGGCCGTTTGTCACTGGAAATACATATGACCCTGATGAACTGGTTGAGACTTCGGTTGAGAAACGTGGCGATCAAACTGTATGATCATCTCATATTGAGCTTCTTCATGTGCTTCTTTTGCTTCTCAATCTCACTCTTTCTCAAATACAGACACTTGTTTGTTCTTGATTTCAATTTTCCATTTAAATCTCCAAAGGTTCGAACTTTATGTAGTTTGTTTTTGTCTACCCCTTTGACATTCAAACTTTGTACAGTTTCTTTTCTATAGCTTCATCATCCGAACTATATATAAGTTTGCTTTTCGTTTATAGCTTCAAATCCAAATTTCATACAGTTTTGTTGACTAAATATTTTCAAAGGTAGTTTGGATAATGGTTGAAAGCACCTTCTAATTTCCATTGCTTGTTCTCTTTCTGCTAATACTTGTAGCCAGGTTTAACTTTTATTCTTGCTGGGAAAGATTAATCTTGTGTATTTCTTGGATGCAGTACTATAAATATGCTCTTGAGACTCCATATGCTCTGACGGGATCACACAATCTTGCCAAGGCAACGGCAAAAGGAAGCACTGTCGTTCTGTTTGTAGCCAGTGCCAATGATAAACAATGGCAATCATCAGAGAAAGTTTTGCAGGCAATACTTGAATCCTTTGAAGTGTAAATCTTTGACGAAGAAGAGAACTCAAAGCCGCATTGAAGTGTTCTTGAGTATGATGATTTCAAGTTCAGAAAACCAATAAGATGTAGTTTCCTTTGTGTAAAAAGAGCCTATGTACTACTGACTGCAGGCAAAAATTTTAATCAATTATTGGTTTGTGAAGTTGCAATGATAACTTTTGATGCTTACAGGCGAAATTATGTGATAGTCTGAATTACCCACCTAGTTCTCTTGATGTTGATTTTCAGTTTCTATAGACTATATCAGTTGCTGATCTAAATCTAAGCTAATATATTGTTAGAACTTGATTTTGTTCTTCGTTGAATAAGACTCAGCCTATCTCTAAAATTTCATATTTGAAACCTTTTAGGGAAAATTCTTACCTGACTCAAATTTGATTGAATTAAATCAATCGCACAGTAAGTATATCACACTTGTCATGTAATTGATTACTTTTTTTAACTGTACATCGATCACACAACAAATATATTATACTTGTCATATAATTTATTCTGGTATGACAAACCCTGGGTTAGAATTTCCCTATATTTAGACATCATTCAATCAATAACTCTGTTTATGATAGTAATGACACCAAAATAGGCCTGGACTCTGTTTCATTGGACTCAATATTTCACCTCAGAAACAACCTCAAGAAGAAGAAGAACAAGGATGCACTCAAATAAAGTAAAAGTTTAGACAAGAACAACGTTAAAATTACAATCAGATATACGAAAAATGATGTCTATATCTCAAAGATGATAAAGATTAAGTATTATTTATTAGGATTATACAAGTTAAAAAAGACCATTGTCCTTCGGCTATATACAAAAGTGATTAGCTGACACTTCTAAACCCAAGACTCTATTCTATCCTCAAGCGGTTACAAGATGAGGGGTAGATCCCATAAAAGGAAGCATGCACGAGTATGTGACGTACTTGACACTGTCAACTAACACAACAACAAAAATTCTGGAAAGGGACTTGGATCCCATGACACCATCCACATCGACATCAGCTGCCTCTCTGGGATCAACAAGCACAGAAACCACCATTGGGAGCGTGGAATTATTTCTATTAAAATTCTCTTTCTGCGAATTTTGTCCTGTATATTGTCTAGAAATATTATGAGAGGATTCAGGAAGTGGAATAGGAAGACCATGGAGGATTCTTCTATTCCTTCCCTTTCTAAGATGAGTTGAGTTCTGATTCTGCTCTTTAGAAACATTTCTTGAAGTAGTAGCTGGAACTATGGCTCCTGAGGCAGAAGCTGGCGACACATCAAACTGGAAAACTTCAGTGCACATGCCGGAGCTCAACATTGGCCCTGAACATGGAAGTGCATAAAAGACAATGTTATACTTCTAGATCATATTGGAAATTGAACAAGTGTCGATGCACAAGATAAGAGCCCAAACATCTTCCCTCAAAACAATCAGCAAAAAGAATTTGCTAAGTTGGGGCAAGATATATTTACAGGGCTCTATCGTCCTATAACTGTTGTGACACAAGTAGCAACCCCAATCAGCCATTCATGTCTAATTCCCCTAAACAATACAGTAAATCTCAAAATTTGAAGTGGCAATTAGTCATTTTTCAAATCTATCCAAGACCCTCAGTTGCTAGTGTTCATAGAAAAAACTAGAGAAAGTTGTGAAATCGTAGGAACTAAAGTTAATGAACAGCATTCCTCTTACTAAAACTATGTGCATGCAGCACAAAAAGAATGTCAGTGCAATTAATGGTACGTCATTTATTATTAAGAATACCTGGCTGTTACTCAGCAAATCTTTTAGGTTCCAAATATGTAATCTGACTAATGCATCAAAAAACGAACAATAATCTCAAGGTATAAGGATAAAAAAGAGGGAAAGCAGGCAGTTGCAACATTATCGTAAATGCAAAAGGCCAAGAGCTGCAAGCAAACAAGCCTGAACAATAAATAGCAATCCAATTCATTGCCCAGAAAATACTAGCACACTTGTATACAACTACAAGCTGTGTCTTTATTGTTTCATTAAAGTGACAATCAAGATTTATAATAGTTTGCCAAATTTAATTAGACAATGAAATTCATCAGAATATCGTGTAACCAAGCAAGGAATGACAACAATTACCCGCAAGGCCTTCACGGAACCATTGCTGAAGCCTGCCATCAGTTGCTTTTGAATTCTTGCTTTCCTTGTCTGTTGAGCCAGAACCAAGAGCCCTTAGGTGGGGATACCTAGCACCATTCCTTCCCATGCCTGGAACACGAATCGGAGGACCTAAATCTCCAGGAATTGCCAGACCAGTCTCACCACCACGCTCCCCATGAGATGACATGGCTTTCTCACTTGCCAACACTGAATGGATAATCAAATTTCCATCTATCTTAACAAGCTTATCATTTCGGGGAACATACAATGATGCTACAAGAGGTTCACTCCCATTGCCCAATTGAACAAACTCATAAGCACTTGGCTTCCCTTCGCCATCATGATCTCGTTTACAATTATAGTCTCTTATATCTCCATATTTCTCACCATACTCAGTCCCATTCACCATCAAAACCCTACCATGATGTTTCTCAACATAACTTTCTCCAGCCATAAATGACTCCCTAACTCCTCCATACCTCATGTTTACCATTGGAACCAAGCCTCCAAATAACATTATGAAAAACAGCAAACCAAGAAAACTAACGCCAGCAACCTTCTTGGTCTTTCGCCCCTCCTTCTTCTTACTCTCTACCTTCTTAGGCCCCTTAGGCGCTTGTGCTGCCTGTTGTGGTTTCAACCTTGGGATTGGCAACAAAGGCACTTGAGACCCTTGTGGCTTAATCATATAAGGTGAAGCACCTGGCATCCATGGATACATCATGGCTGGATGCGGGTACATCCCAGGAGGCGGCGCCATTGGAGGAGGTGGGACAGCACCTCCACCCATTTGTTGCCTCAAAGTTGCATTTTCAGCCATAAAGTATGAAACCTTTGCATTCAAGTCTTGAATAGTTGAATGCATCATCTTCACCTTATCCTCCAACTCCTGAACATAATGCTTCTTCCTCTGTCTTGATAATTGTGCACTCTCCCTGTTCCTCATTAATCTTGCATTCTTTTTCTCCTCCTCTTCGCTTAACCCGACTTTAGCATTGATGTTACTGTTATTCTCTGAATTAAAGTTAGATTTTCTACACTTATTAATCCTTGACTGCACTGTATTGTTCAGCAAATCTCCACAATCCTTTTTCCTTTTCAACAACGAGCCATTGACTTTATTCTTGGACGGCTCCTCTAACTTAATCTTCTGATCAACAACTCCTGTTCTAATCGAACTGTTATTCGAATTGCCGGAAGAACTCACCGACCTGGTGACGTAATTATTTGAGTCCTCAGAGACATTAGACCCGCAATTCCCTGAACTGTGAGACTCAGGCGAAGGGCAATTCAATTCGTTCGCATTACCACCGCAAATTTCAGGGATCTCGCGATTCGACCCATTCGATTCAGGCGACTGCACGTTGAGATAGCCGGAAATCTGATTGGACTCCAATCCAGACGACGAGGAATTCAGAATCCCGGAGCCGTTGGGACTGCGATCGCCCAAAAACTCGCCATCTCCAGAAACATGACGCAACTCCGACGAAGTGGATTTACAAAAGGCATGCAATTGATCAAGATTCGGTGCGAACTGTGAGAAATTCGAGTCGGGACCGGGTTCGGGATCGAAATCTTGTAAAGGGTCGGTATTAAGGAGGTCGTCGAGGTCATAGGAAGAAGGGAGCCACAGATCGTCGAAATCGAAATCGAAATCGAGGTCGTCAACGGAGACATCGTGTTGGTTGTCACCATCATCATCAACGAGATGCTGGGAAAAGAAAGCAGTATCAAGGGGTGGAATCGAAAGACCTGAATCATACTCGGTGGTTTCAGGCGGTGGAGGAGGCAAATCGACGGAGACCACCGTCGCGTGGACCATTTTCCGTTTATCTCCGGTATGGAGAATTAGGGATATTGTGAAGAAACTGGTTAGGGCTAAACTCTAAAGAGACAGACTGACTTTGGGTTTTGGAAGAGTAGGGTGTAATGTCATTTTCTTGTTTTTATGATGAGAAACGTGTAATGCATTTCTCTATATTTATTTTTTAAGTGGTCATTGTGACATGCCATTTTCTACGTGCAATGCATTTCTCTATATTTATTTTTTAAGTGGTCATTGTGACACATCATTTTCTATGTGCATATAATAAGTACTTTTTTATATTTTAAAATATATTATAAATAAGAGTAATATATATAAATAATTACTTTATAATATTTAAAAATAATAATTTATTAATTAAATATAATTTAGAAAATTTAACAAGTTAGTCTTTTAATAGTTGAAGGATATTTTTTGCTTTACCAAAAATTGGTGTGGTAGTATCATTAACCGTTATTTGTAAGTATGGAGCCTCTTTTTTTGAATATTAGTATAGATAATACTAATTGTTATAACATGCTATTTTTACGAGCATATAAAAAATTATAGTATGACATGAAGAGAAAAAAAAATTATAAAAAGACAAAAAATGTGATGAGGCAATGAAAAAAAGAAAAGAAGTATCTGAAAAATGAAAATATGGGGTAAGTTAAAAGGAAAAAAAATAATTATGGATTTATTAAAAATACGGGAGATTGTAAGAAAAAATAAATATGGTGAATGTGAGAGCTAAAAAATTAATTTTATAGAATTTATTAAAATTATGAAAGTTTGTGAAGACAAAAAATACGGAGAATATTAGGTTTGAGAGAAAAAAATATATAATTTAAATAATTAAAATAATAATAAAATTACTATTATGGATAATTATTTTCGAAAGAATAAAATGATGAAAAAGTATAACAGGGCAATCAAATATTGGTAAGATCAATGGGTTTTTTTTTATAATAGTATAGATATAAATATCGATTCCACTAATATAATTAAAAATAATAATAAATTACAATAAATTAATAACTTACATAGATTAAGATAGATACTCACTTGTTCAGTAAAATAAAATTAATTACATCAAACTTATTCACGAGACCTCAAAATTGCATTTCTCTTTATTGAAAAATTGGAAAAATTAATTTAAAAAGAATATTCTTATCAGAATTTTTTGTTATGTATTCCTAGTCTAAAATATTAAGGTAAATTACAGCTACCTCTCATTAAATTTGACATAATTAAGAATACATCATTATTATTTAAAAAATTATGAACACCACTTCAAATCAAGACATTTATTCAGCCCTGAAAAGTAATAACATCGAAAATTACGACTTTACTCTTGTTGGATTTTTTAAAAGAAAAAAAAATATTGAGGAAGGGTAAATAAATAATATTAGTCTATAAAAATATATGTAATTGCGATTCATAATTCAAAACGATATATAATTAATTCATCACAAAAAATTGAATAAAAATCTAACGAAAATTAATAAAATGGGTTCATTGTCAAATTTATGTTCAAATTACAATGTATCATAATTTTTTAAATAATAATAAAATACTTATAATTATAATAAATTTTGAAAATGTAATTATAATTTTATCCAAAATATTACATATATATATTATATAGGGATAATTACACCCCCCTCCCCTGAAGTTTGATGTAATTACACGTAACCTCCTGCGATTTGGAAAATTAGACCTACCACCCCTAAGGTTTGCCTACATTTAACAAACAAATCCATTCATTAGTCAAAATTCACCAAAATGATTGATATTAACAAAAAAATTAGAAAAAAATCTATATTAATCCTGAATTGACTTATTACTGATTATTGCAGGTCAATAAATCTTTTTATGATCAAATTACCCTTATATGTCTCCACGCGTTAATGTATCTGAGGACGTATATCTTCACCCTTATGAGGGTAATTTAGATCGAAAAATTTTATTTAACATTCAATAAGTCAGTAATAAGTCAATCAAGAGTTAATATAGTTTATTTTCTAATTTTTTTGTCAACATCAGTTAATTTGATGAATTTTGACTAATGATGAGACCTATTTGTTATTCCAAACACAGAGAATTTGTGTGTAGTTACATCAAATTTCATAAAAAGAAAGTATAATTATCTTTATTATATATGTGAACAAAAAATTTTGTGTTCAAATCATTGGGTTGTCGCCCGAGAAAAAAAAATAAAATTGCAAGGTTGAAGTCCTTTAGATGTGGAGAGAGTTCTTAGCTTTGACTTTGTCTGGCTGCGCGTGACGCGGCAAAATACCTAACATCACCGCCCCTTCCCCGGATTTTCATGCTTTATGTTTGGGGAGTTGGAATGTTAGGTATTTCAAATCTTGAACAAGAGAAAAAATTTGTAATTTATGACTCGGAATATAGGACGGTTCGCAATATTAATTTCGTAGTCTTTGAAATAGTTAATATTAATTTTATATTTAAAAAAATATTATAAAATAAATTTTATCGCTGTAATATCAGTCTCATATTTTAGGAAAATATTATAAAGATGGTCTTAGATATTGCAATTTTTTTAACGAGGGGCTAATTTTGTAATATTTTTATAAAATATGAGACTAATATTAACTATTTATGTAAGTATGTGATCAATATTGTAAATTATTCTATATATTTTGGGATCGAAATTGCAATTTTCTCTCTAGAATCAGAATTGGCAGCGTTCACCCTTGGCTCTTTTCCGATGAGTTTTCTTACCAAAAATATATATCAGCTTGAAAATGAAGAATTCTCTTGTCACTGAATTTGTTGATATTATTTATAAAAAAAAAATTGAATGAAAACTGATATATACGTTGGATTGACTTATTACTAACTTATTGCAAGTCAAATATTTTTTTTGATTAAACTATCATTGTAATAGTAAATATATACCTCCTTACATGTATTAACACGTGAAGACCTATGAGGGTAATTTGATTATAAAAAATATTTATCTGATTTGCAATAAATCAGTAATAGGCCAATCGATGGGTAAATATAGATTTTTAATCATTTTTTTTTTTAATATCCGTAAATTCGGTGAATTTTGACTAACGAAATAACTTATTTGTTAGACATATTCAGATCTCATGATTGATAGATATAATTTCTTAAAACATATCGGATTAATGTATAATTGTAACAAATTTCATAAGAGGGGAGTGTAATTATCCGAAAAAAAATAGTACATAATCAAATTTGGAGGCGATGACATTCGAAGTCTCACAAATTTTCAAGAACAAAAAACTCAAAAACATATCAAGGATATATAATGTTAATGAATATACAATTGAATAATACAAAATACTATTTTTATAATTTTAAAATTAAGCAAAAATACTAGAATTTCAAGACAAAATGCCAATTGTCCAAAAAATTATAAACTTTTGCAAACACCTCCAAACCATTGAAGTTATTGGGAATTTTTCAATTAAATAATTAATTTGAACTATGCATAATAAAAAAATCTGAATACTTATTCTTTTACTTAATCATTATCAAATTTTAATTTTAAAATTTTAAAATATAAATTAATCGAACTCCGCTCGTATTTACAGTAAACTCATTATTTTAATTTATATATGAATCGAAATACATTAAAAAATGACACTTTCGTAATATTTAAGTCAAATAATATTTTGTTAGCATACTGTATATACGTATATGTCACTAACACGCACTACAAAAAAAAATGAGTATTCGTTACATTATAAATGACCACGGCTTAAAAATCATGATATATCACTACTATTAACCATGGTTAAACAAAATAAAAATAAAAGTTTAAATTTTTACCACGTTTAATCTTCATTCGCCATGGTTTCTAGCCATAGCCAATACATTTGCCATAGTTTTGGCCATGGCTAATATTTTAGCTATACTTGCATAAACAACGGCTAATGGTCGTCGTGAAGCCGTGGTTAATTAATATTTGCCACGTATTTTTTTCTTTTGGCTATAGTATTTGGCCATAGCGATAAATTTTTTTTCTAGTGATGCTACAATAGATGGACTGATCAGAATTTTTTTTATTTAAAATAAATTTAATCTAATCGAATCAATCGTATAATAAGTATATCGTATTTTTTATTAAATGAACCCTTTTTTAATTTTATATTAACTACACAATAATAAATTATACTTATGATATGATTAGTTGTGCTATGTGTTAAATCCTAGTGGGATTAGGATTTCGGAATAGATTAATAAATAGGCAAAAATGCATAAAACATTCACGTGTTTTAAAAAATCCGCTAAAAATCCTCTTGAGTTTAAAAAAAAAAATGCGAAAACCCCCTCTTTGTTTTCATAAACGTAGTTTAATCGCCATTCTTCATTAAATCTAATAACAACGTTAATTTTTTATAAAATAATTGTTATAACTTTATTTAATATATGTTATTTCTTATTTTAATGATCTTTGAATTTTCTTTAATTAAATAAAAATAATTAAATCTAATCAGTTAATCTCAATCGTTAAATTTTAAAAAAATGAAAGGTCTGAAACTCAACAAATTATTTAACTTATAATGCACCTTATATTCATACTTAATGGAAGAATTATTTACAAAATACAAAAAGATTTTAGCTTATTTAAAAAATATAAAATTTTGTTTTAGCTATTTCAACAAAATATGAGTGAAGATATTATTTTACCCTTGAAAGATATTACCAAGAACTCGGTTGGCTGGCCACATCCACATCCACACCCACAGCCCACAGCCCAGTTTTGTCTCTTTTAGACTTTGAGCATTCACTACATAACAAATACAAACGCAAGAATTCCGTATAAATCCACCCCATTATTCTCCTTTTTCCCTCTCTTCGGTTGGTGGGAGGGAAGGATAACCCTACGGAAATTCCCTCCCGCTCTGTGTGGAAAAGTAGTAGCTCACCCTGTCTACTTCTTGATACTATCTGTATCTATACGTGCATAGGTACGTAGTTGTAGTTTTCTGTTTTTCCGTGGAGTCTTGGAGTATGGATTTGACTTCCCAATCAGCTGTTGTGTATGACGGGAACGGAGGAGCGGCTGTGGAGCGGAAGGAGAAGGAGAGGGAGTCGGCATATGTTTCGATGGTGGATCCTTTCCTCGTTGAGGCTCTTCAAAACCCTCGTCATCGTCTGACTAGTTAGTTCTTCTGCCCTTTTCTTTGGAGTTCAATTCTGCTGCAGTTTTCGTAATTCTTGTGTGTGGGGGGTTGGGGCGGGTTCTTGGGTATTCTTGAGAGGGGTTTGAGTTTTTCCCGAATGCAGTTGAGATGCCTGGTTCGGGTAAGAGTTAGGGTTGGAACTGTTGGAAGTCTGAATTGTTTGATTTTCTGTAGTGGGGGTTTGATTTCTGTGGATATAGGTGTTTCTTGATTTATTTTATTTGCATAGTGAATATAGGAATTTCTGGGTGTTGAATTGATGTAGATCTGGTTCAGAATAGCTGACTGGGCATAATTGAGCTTATCAGTTTTCGAAAACGACCAAGAACTTCAGTGGATGTTGTGTGTTGAGGATGTTGTAGAACAGAGTTCTGAAAAATTTCAAATTCTTGCTGCAGCGTGTAGTGGATTTTGAGCTAATTCATTTAATTGATCTTGGAGTAGTTTATTTCTAGTTGATAATTGTACTTTTAATGTTTATGTGGCGCTGATGTCAGTACAATATCCAAATTTCTTGAGTTTTCTCATTTTTAATCATCTTTAGTTGCTTCTTACGGATTTGCACTGATTGAGAAGCAAATATCGGTATTAACACGGTTTACTTAAGAAAGAAGTTGTTGTAATCATTTTGTCATTCTGATTGGGTATAGAATCAATCTATCTGCCATCTTCTGTGGCTTTCCTCAAATGTGAATCTTAGACAAAAAGAGAAAATGCTGATGGACATGCTAAAGGGGCACATTATGACGAGTTGGACTTAGCACATATCTCATTTTAGTTAGTAATGAACATTAGATAAGTCCAAATCTCTTGGTGGAGTCTACTCATGAAACTTGCTTAGCCAACAAATAAAATAATTTTATAATAAACTAAGAGAAGTTGACAGACAAAGTCTTGGTGAAGTTTGAAGTGGTAGGTCCTCATAAACATTATGGTTTAAATATTTCAATTAAGTAGAAACGGAAAAGTGCTTTGAAATGAGAAATATACAGCAGAGAAGACTTTCAGATTTAGGACTTTATAAATTTCAGTAGCGCTTAGGTTTGTTGAACTGCCTAATCAAGAATCCGGTTAATTATTTGCTTAAACAATCATGTGACGTTTTGTTGACTTATTTGAATTTTACTTTCCTTGGCATTAATTTCATTTTCTTACCATGTACATTTATGACAGAGTTCTCTTTCTGATCATGTGTGACGCCATGTCAAAGAGGTGGGAATGTTTATTTATTTGTTTGTTTCATGTTTTCTCTCAAATTCTTGTTGATAAGATGCTTGTGAGATTCCATATCTGGTTACTATTACTTGAATGCTGTAGTTGGAATTGCTTTTTATAAACTGATAAGCAATCAAGTATGTCGCATAGATAGAAAAAGAACAGCATAAACCGCATCTAACAAGTCCGTCTGTTGGAAAAACTATGTTACGATGAAATTTTATGGTTAGGTTGAACGCCCTAGCATTCCTGTAACAGATTTGGTTCATTTCTCTATTATGCTTTGGCATTTTGGTTTGTATTTACCTTTTTATTTAGTTCTAATAGCTGATGAAACTTTTCTTTTGCTTGAGGTTTTATCAGTTCTCCGAATGGAGCTTGATGTACAGAAGTTCCTGAAGAATTCTGATATACAGCAGTTTGAGTTTCCACACTTCCCTACTTCATACCTTCGTCTTGCAGCACACCGTGTTGCTCAACACTATGGAGTGCAGACCTTGGTTCAGGACAATGCTGTAGATGGCCAAGGGAGCCGGATATTGGTTATAAAAAAGCCAGAGAGTAAGTTCCCTACTGTTTGCTTATCAGAAGTGCCAGCTAAAGAGACAGAGAATGACAAACGTGATCAAATCAAGATAGTCATAAGACCGAGACCTAAATCTTCCTCAAGTGAAGCCAATGAACTGGGGCTTAAGCGCACTTCAGTGAGATCTGTGGAAGAGAGGAAGGAGGAGTATGACAGAGCACGGGCTCGTATTTTCAGTAGTCCAAGTAGTTCTGAATCTGAAGATGCATCAGCTCAGGCTGCTTTTGATGGGAGGAATTTGAATGTAGATGACAATGAAGTCTCGAGGAATTTTGGCATGGATGGGGACAAAAGCCCCTGCAGCAAGGAAGTAGGCACTTCATCTAAAGTAGCTATTTTTAGGGATAGGGAGAAGGATCGCACTGACCCCGATTATGATCGCAGTTATGACAGGTACATTTTGGGGGCTGGTATTGAATAATGAATACTCATGCATTCTGTGAATTTCTTATAGATGTAGCAGATCACTACTATTTGACTAAGAGAAGATTAGTAATGTATTGCATTTAATGGGAAAGGCTTTTTTACATTAAGCAAGTGATGGAAAGAAATCCAACATCTATGCGCATGGATGCATGTACCTGGATGAAGTGTTATTATCATTGCTTTGTAAAGATTTCTTTCAAATTCTGTTTTCCTAATCCTGATAGGTTATTGATCCCCTTTACCTCACCTGGCTCTCTTTTGCTATGCATACCTCACCCGTTATGGTTTTCTTGGCTGCCTGTTGCAGATATGTTAAGAGCATCCCCCACGCCCAAAATCTCAACCTAGCGCATTTTAATATGCAGAAAGTCCAGCCTCCATTTGTCCATTATGATTCTACTTTCCATCAGCTTGGTCAGATGCCTGCACCTCCGGCTTCTTTCAGCTACAGGAGCCCTGTGATGAGCCCCTACTGTGCTATGGGATTGAATCAGACATCTAGAGATGGTTTATATATGCAGTGGCAAACACCATCCATTATGCATGCGCATTCATACGATCAACTAAGACATGCTGTTTTTCAGGTAGCATCAACTTCTCCCTCTTGTTGCTTTTTCCTTAGCTGCCATATTGAGATAATGTTAGACCATATGGGTTAAACATGTTAGTCTTTCGCAATTCTCGCTTTCTTATAGCATTTTGTGGTTATATGATTACTTAAATATATACTCATTCAACCCCACGTTTTAGATTAGATTCCGAATGATCCCTTGTTCAATTGATCTGCATCAAAAACTTAGTATTACTACATGACTAGTGCAATATACTTACAAATTTCTCATTATCTGCCAATGCATAATGCAAGTTTGTTACTCAACTTTTTATTTCTTTATTATACGTCTAACTTAGTGCTGTTTTAGGCCCCCCTCTGTCAGCAGCCTCTAAGTTTCGACTACTCTCATAACCAATGATGGCTGGCAGAAGTTAGCTTGGGAATGTCTGCATTACACTAGCATGTCCTCAATTAGGTTGAAGTGTTGAAGAGCCTGATCCTATGGTTTAGAGTTTTCTGATTTTGTTTTAGATTTGTTTGTAAGACTTTATTATGCATGAAGCGACATTGTTTGTAGGGAGACCGGACCCCCTATGCCTGTTTGCGACTCTTGATTTGTACTGTTGTGTTGGTATTAGAAATTTCTTTACACAAGTCATGTGCGTTCATCGCTAATAGTTGGCAAACATGGAAGATGCAAACCCCGAGCCTGATTTGAGCTGTGGGGCGAAGTTCGATGATGCCAATGAAGTCTTAGCATTCATTTTATGGCATCATTGTATGTACATCTATCAAGTATCACATCAACAATGAGTACCCGGGGTGTGCGACTATGTTGGACTCCGCCCGATCATTTGTCGATGGGGTTTGTGGAAACCACCCTCCGGTGAATAGCTAAGTAGCTGGGGGGTTGTGATGTATTCAGTCCCAACCTACCTATACATCCACCAGGGCATGAAATCTTGAATCAGGACTTCATTTGCTAAATTGATGTTTTACATGGTACAAGTGCATGGGGTGCAGTGTTATTTGCAGCATGTCTCAAAATATTAAAATTTCAAATATGTTTTAATAAATGCTGCACCTATAATAATTCTTGGTATTAGATCAAATCAATTTCTATTATTTATAAATTTATTCCTTGAAAAATTTATCAAACACTTTAAGACATTTAATAAGTTCCTAACTCTTAATAATTTGTTAAAACTTAGAATTGATAGAATTCAGTAAGTGGTTGTTGAAGAGGCATGTGCTTCTCACATATTGTATCTTTGCAGAAAAATAAATAATTACCTTCACACAAATAAGTGGGAAAAGAAAAAGGGCTCTTTTCATTTTGCCTCTTTCAAAAACGTGAGAAGTGAGCTTCCAAGTATGAAAATATGGCGTCAGATATTCGATTTTTACGAAATCAACTCTCATATCTTATTATGATAAGAAAGCATATTTGGAAAGTTCGTGAACAAACTCGAATTTGGAAACAAGGTTCTATGGCTACGATAATATTGTAAGTGGGTGTGGATTTTTTCAAGTGAGTGTGATTCTTCTTTGCCTCCTTCGGCCGGGGTGGGGGGGTGGGGGAGGCGATTTCAATTTTTTCCCAAATACTCAACATGTGAAATGTCCATGCCTCTTTGACGACTATTTAATGGATGTGAGGTTAAAAATGAGACAAATTGTAAAATAATGTTGTTGAATTTTAATTTTTGCAATGATTAGTCAAAATTGAAAAGGGTCTGATATATAGGATCAAAAATGATATTTTTCTGCAATTAAAAATAAGTGTTCATCAACTTCCTGTTAAAAGAATATATTTTTGATTTGCAACTTTTACTTTTATATTGTTCAAATAAAATTAATTTAAAATGAAAAGATATAAATAACTTTTGATCAGTTTTTATAATTTATAGATAAATTATTATAATATTAACCCGAAGCTATTACTAAAATGCTTCTAATATACGCGTAGAATACACGAATTGGCGAAAGCCACATGTCAATCTACTTTTGGTTAGAGGCTAAAATTACATGTAGACCCCAGCAAAATTGCAAAATCCCACAAGAGACCCAAGCAAATCTTGCGATTTTGTTTATCCATAAAAAAGAAAAACACATGCAAAGCACATGGTACAACACAACAAAACACACTTGTCTATTTAAATATGGCAAAAAGTAGAGTGCCTTGAGAATAACTGAACGCCAGCCTCACACCACAAATATATATAAATAATATCCTCTGCAGTTGGAATTCTTCCTTTTCCTTGCAATTATAATACTGAAAACTCTGGAGTTGATGCGATAATGGAGTAGTTGTTTATTGAATTCCAGACAAGTAAAGATTTGGAGTGGATGATGATGATGATGGGTCTGAACTGGCAAAACCAATGAATGAAGCTGCGTGCCGACTGCCGGGCTTCAGACAACAAACACGCTTCTTTCATTAAATAATCATCCAACCCCAAGATTGTGATGTTGGTGAGTGGTGAACAGGAAGGATCTGTTTGGATAAATATATAAGGACCAAGAATCGCGCCGGCTGCCAACCTTTTATTTGCTACTGCATTACCGCACACCATCTCTCTTGTTTTTTCAAATCCAAACAAAGTACTTGTCTTACCATGCAAATTTCCCTTTCTACCCCCCACACACAAAAACAAAAGTACAAATTTTAATCTATTTTCGTACGGTGTTAGGTACGATGCGTTTTTTCATTATTAAAAAATTATAGATATCCCTTTCTAATTGTTCATTATAAAAAATATTTATTGTAATTTATTTAAATTATCTTATATATATTTGAAAAAATATTTTTGATCGATATTATTTGAAAAATAAAATTTTAAAATGTTTGAATCAATTCAAATCACGCAGCTTATAAAGTAAATGAATATGATATTTTGTCAATAAACCATTATAAATTTCTAGTATTTTTTTTTTTTTGAAATTTATATTACATTAATTATTACATGTGGCACAACAACTTATATATTCTCCAACATTTTATAAATATTTTAAATAATTTATAAATTTATCCAAATAGCATGGTTCACTTAAAGCCAATGGTACGACAATGTTATGGCCGACAAAGAAATTTCAAAAAAGAATATATATTAATAGTATGTGATAATACTAAGTTAGGCCAAGTAATGTTCATTGTTCTATTTGTTATTTTTTAGTTTATTTCCAAAGTCAGGACATAAAGATATTTTTTTTACACACGAATCATTCTAGTTCATTGAACTGGCAAGAAACTACAACTGCATCCACGAGTTTAGTAGATGCTGCATTCGGTACATAATACACTGAACTGGATAGGTGGATGATCGACACTTACCTAATTTTATGAAATTATGAAGTATGTGTCAGTCGTCCATACACTCAATGCTGCATGCTAATCTGAAGGGGATACCGTACGAACCCGGAAGGTTAACAAGCAACATGAAGCTTAGAACGTCGTTCGGCTTCAGTTGCAGCATGGAAACAACGTATGCCAACAAAAACTCACAGCATGGAAACATCGTATGCCAACAAAAACATGACAAGGGAGCACGGAACATAAGGAAACTAATGGATGTCTGAACTTTTGATGATGATGAAAATTCAGAAGGAAAAGTATAACAAGGTTTCGTTTGTGGACACATAAGTTAGAAACAAAAACTATGGCGAATGCCAACTTAAGTTAGGACAAGGACAAAAGCAGAACTGTAAGATGCAGAAGAAGATGTTGAAGAAGTTTGCTACAACAGCGCTATCGTCATCGTTATGAGCTTCAAAGTGTTATTTTCCAAGAATTTACCTTAAGAAGCTAGAAATGGAAGAAAGTACCTTATAGAGCTTGAGGAAATCAAGAAGATGCAAATGCGGATGCAGAACATTGAATTAACGAACACTTGTCATAACATTAGAACCGTCTTCTCAGAGAAATATCGAGCTCTAAAGTCGCTAGCAAATAAGACCATTTACAAGAAGGAGGACTCACCACTGCATAACACTAAACCGACAAACAAGAGAACGACAATGCTATGCAGAAGATAGCTGGGAATTAACAGGAAAAGCCTCTACCATATCGTGCAGTGTGGCACTGCAGGATTACCATCTCCAACTTCTTCATGAAACCATTAACGTTGTCAGCACCACAACCTTAGTTGCACGTCCAAGAATCCAACCAATTGGTTGCTTCAGACTGCCATGTATCGAAGAAACCAGACAATAATTTACGAATGTGTGAAAACAAAAGCCACTTCTCATGGTTTTGTGATTGCTTTTGCCACGACTTTATGACCGTTGTTAGTTTACCATCCCTAGTGACATCTTGTTATATTCGCAGTCGAGTAGTAAAATGTACTGTTAACAATCAATACCCGACATAGAGACACCAGAATGCTACCCGATGGCCTTAATTACACAGTTTAGAGATTCATGGAACAGAAGTTACATTATGCACCTGCAATTCTAGTAAGCACATACCAACACTGAAATGAGCAGAATAATTGAAATAGTGAATCATTTCAGGACAATGGGATTGCAATAACTCAACCTATAGCATCAAGAACAGCTAAAAACACCAAATTGAGAAGAAAAAGAGTTATATAGTTACCCCAAAGACTGGATTTTTCACAAGGCCAAGATGCTAAATTGGCTGACGATGCTGCAGAGATTACCTAGAAAAGGTCAATAATTACGCAATGCTCAATCATCCCCAGTGGGAAACAGGGTGAGAACTTTCCTCCCGTTCTTGGCGGTGGCGGCCAACTCCACATCCTCCATGTAAGGCGTTCTCTGCGGCTGCTGCTGTGATTGCCTCATGAAAGGATGCTCAAACTGCCCATTTGGGGGTGAGTTACCGAAATGCCTAAACTGCTGCTGCAGCTGCGGATGGTGGTGCCCTGCAGGCGGCACCACCGCCATCGGGTGGTGATGCTGCATTGCAGCCACCGGCACGAATGGCAAGAAATGCTCTGAATTAGGCCGGCCCGGGTGCAGAAAATGTGCGGGCACAGGTGAACTGGCGAATAAATGGTCAGTGGCGGGGTCCATGCCGCAAGCGGACAGCGCGGCCGGGCTATTGTTGCCGCCTCCGCCGCCGTTGGAAATTCCCTGCATCCGCTTCAAATAAAGCCGGTATTTCTGCAAATGGCTGGCGACATTTTCCCTGGTGAGCCCATCCACACTCATGAGCTGCATAATTGTCTTCGGAACAGCATTCTTGATCCCCAAATGGGCCACCGCATCCACAAACCTCTTGTGCAGCTGTGGGGTCCACACGAGCCGGGGACGCTTGAGGGTTCTCGCGGGCTCGTCCGACCCAGTCCCGCCACCCCCTCCTCCGCCCTCCGGCGAGTCGAATTCAGCGGAGGAATTGGGTTGGGAGGAGTGGGCAGTAGATTGCGGCGGATGCTGAGGCGGATGTGGCGGCGTGTGGTGGAGAGCCTGCTGTGGGCTAGGAATGTTGAAAGCAATGGCTAGATCAGGAGTTATTAGGGACTGGGACAAGGGCATCAGCTCCTCCGGCGACGGCAATTCCTCTTCCCATTTGGAAAACCAATTCGAATCCTCTTCCCTCATTCTCTTTCCTTTTCCGGCCTCACCTGTTTGGATATACTCCTACTAAAAATGAAATCTTGGCTATGGAAGTTTATCGGGTATCGAAATTTTCAATCTTTTTTTAGACTCTCAAGATCCTTAGCCCGGAAAACAAGAAATTAAAATCAAAGAGAGAGAGAGAGAGAGAGAGAGAGAGAGAGAGAGAGAGCAGTTTTCTGCTGAACCGAGTGTGAACTGACAGGATGGACTTGTAGAGACTTCGAGGGTTGATGTTTTCACCTATAAATTCTTCCTCTCTCTCTCTCTCTCCTTATCAAGAAAGATAACAAGAATGGTTTTCTTTTCTGGGAAAGATCTGTGTGTGTGTGTGTGTGGAAGAAGGAGGGGTGATCGAGGTGGATCTTGTTTTCTTCTTTTCAGCTTTTATTAATGTTACTGTTGTGGATGCTTTTCTTATGATTTTTATGTGTGTTTTTATGTTGTTCCATTTCTTTCTTTTTTTCCTGGGATTTAAGGGTTTTTTTTTGGGCTTTGAGTTTCAATCTTTTCTTTTTAAGAGTTAGTGTCGCTACTATAAATGGGATTTCTTTTAAATAATATATATATATTTTAATATTTCTATATATACATACACGTTTGTGTATCTATTTCACTCATATCAAAAACCTCAGATATGTCTTGAAGCGTGAAACTCACGCTGTATTCCTATTGGGTGGATCACAATCAACCCAGGTGATATCATCACCTGGACATTTCCTCAGTTCTTGGTCTTGGGGACTTGAGGCCGGCGCGTGCGGAACACGCCCCAGGATGGGCGTCTGAGTGAAGAGTTGGGCCTTTGTGACAACAACATGGACTTAATTTGTACTTGTAAGGGGTAAGTGATTGGGAGATTAGAGCAAAGAAAAACTTGAGGGGAAAAAAGGGTATGCAAAGTTTAGGTCCCTTTGAGTTTTTTTTGTGGGGTGTGGGAAAATGGGAATCATCATCAAGAATTGTGGTTTTGGATGTGATTTCTTGACATGTTGACTAATGATAAATACCACTCCATTTTGTGAAATGTAATAAATGTGGTTAGTGTTAAGTCAATTATTAATAATTATATTTGAGTCGGGATGGATATTTTATATTTTTTTTTTTTACTTTCATCAGCAAATACAGTGTGTTTACAGTATTCGATTATCTGATTATTCATTTTGTGATTTTAATCTATTTATTATAGCAGTACATGTCGTGCAAATTAGTTGTTTGATGATTGTGACGTTCATTTAATGACCTTTATCTTTTTTTAAAAAAATTGTTACGTGACGAGGTATCGTTCAAAGACGTTTGAATAATGATATGTTTCGACTACAACTCGACTACACTTGACTCCTTACTATGATATATTCATTTTTTTTTATTAGATCTTTCACTAATATATCTCCTATTTACTTGAATTGATTGATCTATGTGGAAATCCTCAACCAAATATCTCAACATCAATAGCATTTTAATCGCGTTGACTGCAAGACTCATACCCTAATAAGATCACCACACTGAACTGTCGATTTTTGCCCTCGAGCTCTTGAATTTTTTATTTTATCCAAATCAGCTTTGGTAGAACCACAAAGCAATTACAGAGCAAGTGTAATATATTTTGTCATATAATTAGTCATTTCCCACAAATTATACTCCAGTCACACTGCTAGAATTTCTCTAATTTTTTCATAGGATAAGTTTTTTTTATTAAAATAAAATAAATAAATAATGTATGTTGATATGATTAGGGGAGAATATTTTTGGGTGCTCGATGTGGTTAGCTTTGTTTATTTGTAAGTGTGATATTGACTTTTTGGTTGCAACTCAATGGCTCTTACGTTAAAATAAAGTGACATTTGTCCAATTAAATTTACATCATCCAAAGCAAAAAAGCCATAGGAATCTTTGCACAACAAAACTTTTACATCTCAACATACTTTTTTTTGGTGTGTTGTAGAATGTCAAAAAGTAAGTTTTTTTTTTTTTTTTGCTTTTTTTTCTACAATTTAAAAATGTATTTTTTTAAGTCATTAGGTTTTTTTTTTTCGAGGGTAGCGATGTTTATATATATTTTTGTATGTATTTAATTTAATAACGTAATCAAATTATTGTTATTATTATTATTTTAATGTTTATAATTATGAGAGGTGAGAAGTCATTTTTCTCATACTTTTGAGTAACTATACATTTTCACTTCACATTTCAGAAATTGTAAAATGAATTTTTTTAAGTACTGCACACATTTTAGCAGCTGTTCAAATCCATAAAGTGATAAACAATCAATCAAACATAGATCCAGAGACAAAAACAACATAGTTATCATTCAAACTACGCCATCATCGTATGTTGTTTGATCATCAGTTAGCAACTGAGGCAGCCAAAAGAGACTTAGCTGGTGGCAACAGTGCAACGGCCCCTCGTTCGGAGCAAGAGTATTTTCTGTAGAGACCTCCGAGTTTCTGCTCTGCCGCCATCGAATGGAAGGTGACAAGAAGCTTAGCACAATCCCTGATCATCGGACAAAGATTCGATCAAAAAACAGTGTCTTAGGCAGACAACATTTGAAGAGACAGTTTCAAGATTCACTTACATAAGCTGTTGTTCTGAGAAACCTGTGTGGATTCTAAGTGTTTCATTCCAGAGAGGGGACTTGTTTAAGGTGCACCTAGCTGCATAGACTGCTGAGGCAGCAATCATCGACGGACAGTACCTAAGAGTCGAGTAGTTCATCGTTCCTAGCTCGGCCAGAAAATAGACCATATTCTCAACCTGTGCTCAAAAGGGTTGGTGAGAATGTAAGTTAACTAGTACTCTTGGACATGAATTTCAGGAGCTAAGGGAAAACTCTTACATCTGAATCGGTCATGGATGCTTTGATGAAGCGTACGAGAAAAACGTAAGGCGTTGGAACGGTTAAGTTCCATTCAAGTTCGCCTAATATACTTTTCTCCATGATCAAGATTTGTTCATTAGTGTAAGTTCTGTCCGAGATGCAAACTAACTCATGGACCTACAAAAGCAAGACCAGTTAGTCCACCTTGTGTTCTGCTAAAAATGTTTGTCAGAACAGATTACGAACTGACTGATGTTGTCTATCTATAGATGAACTTTATTAACCTGAGGGGCCCAAATTTCTTCATATTTGGAGGCTATAAGCATTGAGCTCAAGCCCACCAACTGAAGCTCCCGCCTTGAAGTAGTCCTCAATGCAAGAAACCGATCAACAATGTTGATTGTCAGGTAAAGTGTCTCTGGGAAAGATCGAATTTGTGGTGGACTTGGACCAGCCAATCAATCAGAATTGCTCTCATTCTCTCATTTATCTCAGGTTGCGAATACATATAAGCATGAGCCCTGCCCTCATTCTGCATCATCGATGAATAAAAACTCGTTTAGCCCGACAACGATAGACAAAGGTAGATTTGAGTTATAATAAGAAGTAAAAAATCCTACTATACACCTCAACAGACTTGTAGAACTTGTACATTTCTTCAACATACTCAACAACAGCCAAGTCGTTATCCGCATCTGCAGCATCGATGTCGATTATTTGCTCTTTCGGTTTGCTTCTCAGGCCACAAGCCTGCAAACTCAACATAGTAATATGAAGTATTTCCAAGAAAATCAGCAAATAAAACTGAGAATTTCCTCTTGAAAAATTCATATATGTTACCTTGCTTCTAGCAGTGAGAGTTGAAGTAAGAGTTGGAGCTTTCTTTTTCGACTTAAGGGTCTTCTTCTCCTTCTGTGCTGCAACTTCATTAGAATCAGGGCTGATTTCAATTATCTTCTCAGGCTTAGGTTTGATAGCAGCTTTCTTCTTAGCTGGCTTCAAGGCGGCCACGGACTTCTTGTCAGGCTGACCACCTCCTATCGCTGCTGCCAAGGGATTCTGTAATTCAAAGAACACAATCAGAATTAGGCCTGAAAAATATTGATACTTTATTGAAATCAATTGATAAAGAATCGTTTGAGTTGGATTCGTTAAACTAAAACTTAACAAACCAAACTTGAACGAGTAACTTTTGAGCTCGGATCAAGAATCAAACCAAATTAAGACACAATTTTCGAAACGCAGATAATAATTCAAAAAAGCTTGAACAATAATGAATTTCGGGCTCCAGTCGAATCATTTACGGCACTAGTCAGCATGCTTCTAAAGGAGATAAAACTCAAAACAACAGCAAGCAAACAAGATTAGAATTCAAGAAAATGGACCTTCTTGTTTTCAGCTTCTGCAGCCTCAGCATTCGCCAGTAACTTAGCGCAAAAACTCCTGAAAACACAAAACGTTAACATAATCAAAACTACATTAATTACCGTGAAAATCGAAGTAGTTTGAGGATTAACTAAGACCTTGTAACCGGTCGAGAAACCTGAGGAAGAGGCTTGCCGTCGACCCCGCGAAGAGTAACCACATTCCCAATGTCGCCAAGAGCACGACGAGTCTTCTTCTCCACTGCCATGTTCTTCTGCTTAACAGCCCCCGGCACTGCCTCTCCTGTAAATGTTTGATCAATACCAGAAGTAAGAAAAATCCAAGAAGTTTAGAAAGAAAAGTTCAAGAATCTGATCAAAGTAAAGAATGTAAGATTTCACACATTAACACAGATATAACGAAAGTATGTGTGTTCATATGAGTCTCCAAAACCCGATTCTTGAAAATCAATAAAATCGAAAGAGCATTTGAGATCCGCAGAACTGAAGAACCCATCATCGGATCATTACAAAGTCAAGAATCCAAGTACAGTAATGATAGTACAGAATCATCACACATCATTAAACACACAAAGAGAGTTTTCAGTACCAATGTTGTGCTGTTGAACCACCGGTCTTGAAGCCATTTTCTGATCCCTTGAAAGATCTTTTAACTCCTTTCTTCTTATTTTCTTCTCTCTCTCTCTCTCTCTCTCTCTGTGAGAAAATTTACAGAGTATTTGGGAAACAAAAGAGAGAAAGAAATGCCTTTATGAAGAAGCTGGAGAAGGAGGCGCTTTCTTCGATCTCCAACGGTCTTCCTTTTCCTTTTTGAATTGCAGCCGTTGGATTAGAAACCTATCCGACGGTCTAGGCTTTGTTTCCAAATAAGCCTGATGAACTTACCGTTGCTGTAAAATTGTGGGCTAATATTTACTCCTAGTGAAATAAATAAGTACTAATTTTCGAGTGATTTCTTCTATTATTACTTTTTTTTTTTGCAAAATTTTTTTTTTAGAAAAAAATTGCACTTTTGGTTCTATGTAGTAGAGGATGTTGTAGTTTTGGTCTCGTAGTTTACGATTTAGCACATTTGACCCCATAGAATAATAAATTATAGAATTTTTGCTTCCTATAAATAAAGTAGATAACAACTTCTACTAGCACATTTGACCCCATAAAATAATAAATTATAGGATTTTTGCTTCATGTCGATAAAGTATACACAACTTCTATTATGCTAGTATACAACAGACAACATCCCACACATCTAGCGAGGTTCGAACCTATGACCCTCTAAAATCATAGGGCTTCACTTCACCAACTGAGTTAGGCTTCATTAGCAGATTTCCCCCTCTTAATTGTTGTTGTTGTTGTTGTTTTACAAATTCAGGAATCCAATGCGTATATATGTAATTTTGTTAATAAATACAAAAAAATAAATAATTGAGGGGAAAATTCTTATCCAAATCAAGTTTGGTTGAATCAAATTAGTTATAAAGCAAGTGTGATGTACTTGCCATGTGATCAATCACTTTTCCTGAATAATAATCAATTACTCCAAAAATATATTGCACTTGTCATATAATCGATTCAAGTTAGGCTAAACCGCGGGTTAGAATTTCCCAATTGTAATGACAACTTTACTACTCCAGCTGCATCACATCATAATCACATTGCAAGGATTATAGCTTCCCAAATATAAGATTTGCATCACAAACATTCACTATGGGAAAATGTAAATGAAGATATTGCAAATTGCTCACAATGAAGTATCAAATGATTAGCAGCAGAAGTTATTACAACAAGTGATTTAGGCAAAACCAAAAACTATGCCAAGAACCAATGTACTAACTACTCCCAGAAGCCAGGATTAGAACTGCAAAGACATCATCATCTCCACAAACAGACACGAACAGAAACATGACTCTCACTTGACTGCTCGAATCAGTCGAAAACTGGGAACTCAATCATAGTTTGTCTTTACAGCAAAGCATCGTCGTCTGGACCGGCAAGCAAGACCTGTCATTTTGAGTTTCTTGTTTAGAACCTCCACCGGTGCCAAAGTACAGAAACCACCTATTATGTTTGGATAGTCACAGGGCCACTGTCTATGTTTATGTTTTTATTATATTGATACCATATGTATAGTTAAATTCGGACATCATCGACAAAGAGTGTGAGTGTAATAATTCAAATATTTGGGAAAGTTTTAGTAATTTGACCATAACTGAGGATCTCAGTATAACTAATACGACCCCTTCTCTTTATTGGTACGTCTTGTCTTCCTTAAAGTGTAACGAAAATTTTGAACAATGTTGACAGAAAAGGAATAGTTTGTTTTACAAGTAACAAAAAACATCACAAGTTGTAGGAAAAGATGGATAAACCAGAATTAAGCTACTTACATTGCAGTCGAGAGCATATCTGCGAGCAACAATCAAGGCTCCATTTCTCTCTCGTTCCGACCCAAAGACAAGCACGAAAGATTGTCCTTTCCGAGCCTGCCAAAACAGCGACTTCCCAGCCAAATTGCCGCCTCCTCTGAATCCACAAAGCTGAAATGGCCAATAATCAGCACGTTGCTTTTGACATAGATTTTCATAAATTCTGTTCAAAGACATTATAGTAACGATGCTCCTAGATTACTGTTACGTGTTCGATGTTTCCACAAAAGTTTTCCGTGAGGAATTGTTAATGACAAATGACATGAAAGATCAACCAATACAGTAATCCTATTTTAGTATAATTGACAAGAACAAATACCTGCATGGACTTAGAGTAAGATTCTCTGGCCTTAGTGATCCATCCTCGACTCAGCTTTATCCTTGTTTTTCCAATGTGAAACAAGTGTGCTGACTGCAATGAATAATTCCGTCCATTCATTTGGGAGATTACTACCTGTTAAAACAGACAGGAATAGGATCAGACAATGCGAACTATTCTAAGACAATTTTCACTTTCAGCTTATGCCTTGAATTACATACGCTAAAGTCGTGGTTTGGTTTCCGCTGAAGCATCTCTACATAGCTCCCCAAGTCGACAGCTGCAGATGAAAAGAAGGGGAAAAAAAAACTAGGTTAGACAGTTGACTAAAATATATATCTCAAACATAGTATGATGGGACGATTTTGAACTCATGACTCATTGAGAAGTTGCCTATTCTTATGGAATAGAAATCAATGTTAACAAACCTTGTCCAATAGGGCCGTGAGTTGCAATCGAGATCTTTTGGCCGTTTGCGACTATGTCGGCTTGCAGAACTCGCCCGACATCAATGGGCTCAGGAGCATAAACACACTTGTTGGCACCTGGTAGAGCAATAATGAACTGTAGTGAAAGAATTATTAAGCCAGGAATCCAACCAATGAGTGAGTAACTAGAACGGAGAATGATTTAATATTTAATATCTCTAAAAGATCGGAGCGAGAAAAACAAAAGGGGAGAGAATAATTATGCAAAAGATCAAGAGTAGCAGATACCTAGTATAGGTTTCCCTACGGCTGCATTGAGATGACAGACGATACCACTGGATTGAACATTTTGCTAGCTCTGTAGCTTCATCGGAGCACGGCTGAATCCGTAAAATAGAACCTAATGTCTCGGAACCATTTAACTCATATAGTCGGGGTATAGTTTCATCGACTTTCTTCATCATCGCCAGCTGTAAAAAAGGAAGACACAAATCTCTAAGGTGTAAAGAAATGGTATCATCCTACTAGTATTTTGACATCTGTAAGCCGGAGATCACATGCATACAATGACAGTCAGCTTTACTCAGTAACACCTTATGTAATGTCTATACAACAATCCAATCATAAGAAAAGCTCGACTGCAATTTCATATAGTTGTACTGCAAAAGATATTTCAAACGGCTTACCTCATTTTGAAGATTAACTGAAATTGTACACTTCTCTCTGATTTGAAGTCTCAGTTCGCGCAGTTCGTGTTCCATGTCCACGACCTACAAATGAACGAAATGATGTAGTTTGGAAGAACAGTTACATATTCCAATTCCAACTGTAAGAAACTTATATGCAGCAGTCTACGACAGGAATCATGAGTACATTACATGAGTTACGAAGCCATCTTAACATGAGCATATTACTCTATTAACAAGTAATTAGTTTGAAAGTAACAATAAGCGGAACACGGGAGTTCCAGAAAATCATTAAACAAATGAAACTAGTTGAGGAAATCTTGACAAACCTTCGTAGGCTGATGCTTTAACTTAATTCGTCTGGCTTCTTGAACTTCTTCAAACAGTTCCTCCAGTTCCTATCAGCAAGAAAGTTCTAGACGAAGTTTCTCATGTGGCATACAATAAAAGAAGCAACCTTCAATCACAACTACTATTTATGTTGTTCTGATGGAAAGAACAGCATGGAAAGAAAACAGCTAAAATCTCTGAAAAGGCATAGACACTTGTAATTGGACTTCGAAAATGGTACTTATTTTATTGCATCTTTTGATGTTTTAGTAGAATATAAAAACACCTATTTTTGCAAGTATATGGATTTTATGCTTGCAGCAGACATGTCCATTTCTAGCAGAGATTAACTGAAATGATTTTCCGACAAACTTTTTCTAGCAATTTGATTGTGATTTCTTGATGAAGAAGCATGAAGCTAAATCAGAACAGATGCATAGACAAATCGAAGGGCATTGCTCTCATGGAGTTCTCTCGCTTCTCCCCATATGCATGTGAAAACCGGTGAAGTTTACCTGCTGCTTCCCTGAGCATTGGTTTCTTTCTTGTTCCTCGAGGGCCTCTCCAATCCTTTGCACGACTGCTCTTGCACTCTCAATTTCAGCACAAGCAAAAGACTTTTCTTGGTTGACCAGCTTTTTAGCATCTTCAGAAGCCTGCAGAGGGAAAGCAGATTCAGTTATCCAACTTACGGAGAGAAACGAGAACATAATTACATGTGAGATCTCAAGAGCCCGACAAAGTGATCTGTATGAAGAATCCCAACGTAAACAAAATGGCTAACAACAACAAATACATGTCGGATTTGCAGAAAAGAACATAAAAATTATGTCTATTTTTGTGGATGTGGAGTGATAATGCAGCAAAGTGACAAGTCACATAACCTGCTTGAGGAAGTTCACTAGCTTTTTTACTTCAAACTTCTCCTGAATTAGCTCTCCTTCTTTTTGAGTCAATTTCACAGCCAAAGCCTCGACCTGGAGAATATCGAAGAAAACATACGAGCACCATGACGCAAGATTTTCAGGACGAGCAAATCAAAATGGCAGACTACCATCAGAAGTTTGAAAAATTATCCAGACCGAACAATGAGGACAAAGATTTAAAAACCATACAATTGCAGGGCTCTCTTCAGTTAAATTTATTCTGTTTTAAATTAGGAAAAATGGAAAAAAGCGTGGATATTACATGTTCATCGAGTTGACACAATCCATGAATATAGATATGACAAAGCAAAAATATTGAGTCTTTCAAAAAAAAAAAAAAAAAAAAAAGATATGACAAAGCAAAAACGATCAACGAGTTTGTGCATAAATCAGGAATCTTACCATTGAAATTGCTTTCTCCACATCTTCTTTGTTTTGACCCGCTAATCTTCCTTTCAGACATTCCAATGCATCCCTAAGCTTCTTCAGAAGCACGTGTCCCTCTAACGAAGCCACCTCCCTAAGTTTAGCCTGAATTCCATAAAATGTTTCACAGTTCAACTCATATTTATAGTCACGAAATGTTGTGAATCTTTTACAACTTGAAAAATAGTAGCATGGGGCATTAACTCATTTTTGTAATTGAAAATTTTACCCTCTACAGAGTCTTTCCTCCCAAATGAAAAATTATATAGTTCTGATCAATGTGAAAAGAACAGGATATTAAGCAGTTCATAAGCAAAGAGGAGTACAAGACCTCCTCAGACAACTTTGCTGCAGCAGCCAAATTCTTGTCAAATTTGCTGGCCAGGTCGCGAACGGATAGACGCTTATGTTGTTCTGACAGCTGGTTTATTTCCTCTGCTACCACCTCCTTCAAGGGTGGACCCTTATTGTCCTCCTTAACCTCCTCTAAAATCTGATTATCAGGTCCTAATCTATACTTCGGAAACTGATTAGACTGAAAGCTCACATCGGACGACACTGACCAAACTCCTTCCCCCTCATCTCCAAATTCCGGGCTAATCCTCGTCATTGGCCCAATTTTATGTTCTGTAAATCAAATGCAGATTTACCTTATTGGAGAGTAAACTTTTATACTTCAATCAAGATCAAGTCCGAGTAGGATGCAAAAGCAAAAATAAACACTCAAAAACACGAGGACCCCATTCATGTCAGTGATCCAACAAAAATACACGTAATAGTACATTAGAAGCAAAGTGCCAATCTAAGTGAAACTATAGCTAATAAATGCAATAAGGGACAGAAAAGTATCGTCAAGGCTCCACGCAAAGTTGGATAAGATGACTACAGGCTGTCTTAACCAACCAAAACCACTGTTCTTGAAAGGGAGATCCAAATCAAGAAACTAAGGCAAAAAAATCCAAATTGCTCCAAAAGGAAACTAGAAAGGACCACTGTTCTTGAAAGGGAGATCCAAATCAAGAAACTAAGGCAAAAAAATCCAAATTGCTCCAAAAGGAAACTAGAAAGGAGAGCATAGAGTGATAACTACTTCAAAACAAAAACAGAAAAGTTCACTTCTCCTGTCCAACACAAGTTCTTTGGTCTTCTACAGATCAAAATTTCAAAACTGCAGGTTTTTCAGAAGAGAAAAGGATTATAATATCATGCTGACCAGAGAATGATCCCTCTGAGCCAAATACAGTTGCAAGACTCAATTTTAGAGCAATAGACGAAAGTAAGGAAGTAGCTCAAGACTCGAGAGAAATTATAAGCCTTTTTCAAACCACGTTACACATATGTAATGAAGAAATGATCAAGAACAGCTACCATAAGGTACTAAACATGACTAAAATTCTGGTTTTGATTACAAAACCTTGCTTCCATAATATACATGAAAAATGATCCCTTTTCCTTATCAATCACAGCACAGAAATCAGTAACATGACAAAACGAAAAAAGGGAAAGAAAGAAAAGGACTGAGAACTGCAAAACTCAGCTTTTTTGAGAGTTTGATATACTTAATCTTGAAAGGAAACCCAAACAAATAAGGAAAAGTTGGCAGCCCAGATGAATAATGTGCTAGAATTAAGCATTGAAGTTGAAGAAACTGCTACTTACAGAGGGTTATCACAAGACAAATATTTGCAGTATACTACAGTAAGAAGAAATGGCAGATATTCATCATATTCTTCAAGAATACCAGTTCTGGAGAGAGAGAGAGAGAAACAAGGAGGGGGAAGCAGCAGAAGAAGAAGCAGAGAGAAATGCCTGTCTGCTTTTTTAAAGGCAAAGTGAAAAGAAAAGCTCATTACCCCTCCACACCGGTTTACTGAAGCCACTCTGTCCTGTAACTGTCTCTCTCTCTCTTCTTTTCAACTCCTAGGTTCCAGGCTTCCACTGCAAAGGACTGTTGACAAGGCCCTATCTATATGAATTTACATAATAGCCCTTTTTCCTCTTTCTTCTATTTTGGTTCTATAGCATGTTTTGCTTTTCTTTGAATGTTTTCAATCTTATATCAAACTGCCCAAATCTGTACATTTTCAATCCAAAGAAAAATGGGATTAATTTCAAATTTTAATCCAACCATTAATGAGTTTTGTGGAAAGCATGCAACATCAAGTTTATATTGTTTGTTGCCATCTAAACAAGAATTCTGATGTTAGACTTTTTATCTACTTATTTCACCACCAAAAGTATTTTTGTTACGATCAAAAATTTCATTAAAAAGAAACTGAATGTAATAATAAAGGAATAATGTAACACGTCCGTCTCACGATCAAAAATATCTTAACAACTAGTTATCAACACCCTTCTATGTTATAGAACACTAGTTTCTTAATTTGATTTGTTCTCTTAATCCTTTTTTACAGAAGGTAATTTAGTCACTTAAAAATTAAGCATGCTAAACTTCAACGAGGGGTAGGTAAATTTTGACAAAATGATTTTTTAGGTAAGTTTCATGAAAGTAATTTGTTTGGTCTAATTTTTTCCTTTATATTTGTCAAGGTTGTGGGGTCATACTCAACTATCCACAATATCCCAAGCTAAGATGAACGATATTTGAGAAAAAGAATACATGTTAGGTTTGCTAAAAGGTTTCTAGCAAAGATTATCTGATGCCAAGACAATTCGATTTGGTTTGGATAATAATTCGAAGACGTTCTAAAATTTATCTAGTCAAGATGTCGTACCTCGTTTATGGTTTGCAATGGAGTATTTATAGGGCCAAATATTTGTAATTATATGTTATGTATACACCTGGGACTAGGCCTGTTCAGTTCTTTGAATCAAATCGAACCGCTTTCAAGAATCGAAATCGAACCGAATATAGTCGTTCAATCGGTTATAACCAAACCATGGCATTTAGGCGGTCTTGACGTGGATAGCCAGCTCTGACCATGGTAAAATTCAAGGAACTCACAGTAGAGAGGACCCCCACTCAAATTTATCACTAACTTGTGCGTTAGAGTACAAAATTTTTTTTTTTTTGCAAGTTTCCTCTTCAGGATCTCTATACACTTTGACCCAAGTCCTGTTTATCAGTAAAAAACTTTTGGACTCGTGCGATTTCAGCATGCATCAATATGGATCCAATTGACATTATTTGAGCCATCCACATGTCACCAAATCAACAATCAATATCGTTCGAGCCATGGGTCAGGTCTAATTGGGTTTGAGCTTACTCGATCGTAAAAGACATGGATCTTGCCCCTTTATTCATATTTATCTTCATTATTTTTAATATTCGGTAGCCCAAAATATATTATCTTTTATTAAAACTAGATATATTAACAATATTTATCAATGCAAAACACATCTTAGAAGTCCATAAATAAGATTTTATAAACTGAAAAATTATATCCACCGATTTGATTTCACCAACTCTCAACCTTTTTTTCTATCTGAAATAAAATCCATTCCCCCTTTAGTCCTGTTTGGACAAGATTGTGAATTTACATGGGAGAGAGAGTGGCAGAAGTAGTTGGGGGAGTGGCCATAGAAGTTTTTGATTTCACGTGTCTCCATTCGCACAACCTGCGGAAAGATTCTCTGAACTTCATCATTGTAATTTCAGTTAAAGACTCATAATAGTTCTCATGTCACGCGCTGTCCCCACTCGCCTTCATTCTCCTTTACAGCGCAGCCATCCATGCGCGTGGCATTTGCATAACGGATTTTGGCGGGTGGCCCCGTAACCCGCAATTCTCATATTTACATAAAATTAAATCAATTACATAATAAATATATAAAGTATTTTTTATTTTAATTATATATTAACACATAATAAGTATATTATATTAATTAATTTTAAAAAAAAAAGTTCAATTCAAATTATAACTTTTATAAATCCAGCCATGTTTATGTGACTATTTAGGAGACTGCCACCTTCATCACTACTTACAAATATAAAAAAATTAGTAAAAATTAAACTATATAAAAATTATATATTGCTGAAATTTAAAACTATATGGTAAATATGTGATATGATTTTTCTTATTTCATATATTTTATATTTAATTTATAAAAAAAGTTCATCAAATTCGTTGTTTTGTTTTTTTACCAAATTACTGTATGATCTTAATTAGGATATTTTTTTGGTGGGATTTAATAGCTTTTCGAGATAGTTTAAAATTTACCTCGTTTGAAGCTTATTTTAGTTATGACTTATTTTTTTAATTATCTGCAAACTATATTGTGAAAATTCTTTAAAAATACATTATAATTTTCTAATATCGAATACTTAAAAGATTGAAAAAGACGAGTTTTTCAATTATTCTCTCGATTTTATATATAATATTATGAATTTGGAGTCTCAAAGATTCCCTAACAATAATCTCTTAGGATTATAGGGACTACTAATTAATTAAATTGTCCTAATTAATGATGAGTGGATTAGGTAATAATTAATATGACTAATTCATAAATGTTACAATTTTAGAGCATGTGGGGGTGGGGTGGGGTGCAATTTGGTAGGTAGCACAGCAAAAGCTAAGTGCCTATAATGATTATAATTAGTGTTGATTGGTAATTGAACTTTGGAATTAATTACACTTTTAGGGTCATGTGGAGATTCTTGGACCACCCTACAATTGTGAAAATAGGGTTGCATTTTTTAGTGGGTTTTAATTTAATTAATTGACTTTTGTGTATGTGTTCTTAATTATTTCGGATAATTACACTTTTCTCTTTTAAGATTTACACGTAGATTTATGTGATTTGAAAATTTATATTTGGCAATTCTGAAATTTACTTTCGTCTAACAAGTAAGACATTCGTTAGTTAAAATTCACAAAAATTATTGATATTAATAAATAAATAAAAAAAGTCAAGTAAAAATTTATAATTACACAGTTGATTGACTTATTACTAATTTATTGCAAATCAAATAATTTGTTTTATAATCAAATTACCTCATATGTCTTCACACTTTAATGCATGTGACGAGGTATATCTTCACTGTTATAAGGGAAGTTTAGTAAAAAAAAAAAAAAAAGAAGTATTTGACCTGCAATAAATCAGTAACTAGCGGAAAACCCGTGCTTTCTATGCACGGTTATATCTATATTTATATATTTTAAATTAAATATTTTTTAATAATATATTGTATTGTAAAAGAATCTTTTACATAAAATAGAATTTTTAATTTTTAATCGTGATGTTAGTAGTTTTGAATTTTTACTGAACTTTATATTTTCAGGCACATACAACATATTTCTACTTACCAAAGTTTATATATGTATGATGATTACTTTTAAATAATTATGACATTCCATTAAATATATAAAATCATATTTTATATATATCCAACCTTGTATAAAAATATAAAAATTACTTAAATATATTGTTTGTATTATATATAATCTATCTTCCATAGGAAACTATTAAAGTACGTACATTTAAAATATCTTACTTATTAGAAAAATAAAATATAAACCAAGAATGTATACTTACTTTCAATGTGTTAATAGGAATTGGTGATCAGAGAAGTCATAATAGAAATTATGAAATATTATGTTAATTTTTAACAATAAACATTTATGTATACACATATTATTAAATAAAACTGTTTGATTATCATGTTATTTTAATCATAAAAAAATAAATAAATCAAGGATACAAAATAAATAAAAATATTATACATCTTTTAAGCTTTAAGATAAAATCATAAAATGAAAATTGAAAATAAAATTTAAGATATGTTAAGAAATTGAATTAATCTTTGTATTTATTATTAATCTAACATATGTGTACAAAATTTTAAATTGAAATAGAATATACATAAGAAGAAAATAAAAATTCAAACAATTGTATGTGGCCTTTTTCAAAAAAAGAGTTCAAATTAAACAAACATGAAAAATACATATATTTATATATGATCGTAAAGATTTACAAAGCATATGATCATAAATCTAGTATAATCATATCTAAATAGTTCGAGAAACTAATTACAATAAAATTAAAATTTGGTGATTCTTTTCATCTTGTAAAATCTTATTAGTAGACAAAAAAAAAAAAAATCTGAAATAGAATGACGAAATTAAACTATAAAATAAAATTTTAATGGATGAAATCTATATATAAAAGTTTTGGTATATAAAAAAATACAAAATGGTTAAATATTAAACGAAATATGTGCCTATTAACACTAACGAAGTATATTTCTTTTTGTAGGAAAACCAAAGCCAAAAACAAAATACGAATACAATCTGAAAAAAAAATAATAACATTAAACTACAAAATAAATCTAAAATATATAGAAAATTATGGTGTATAAAATGATTAAAAGTGGTGAATACTAAACAGAAATAAAAATTAAATAGCAAATTAAGCACAAGCATACTAATAAATATTAAATGAAATACGTATCTATTAATACTAAATAAATATGTTACAAAACATAAAAAAAATAAAATGAAATAGAAAAAAGGAAAAGAGAAATAAACTGTAAAAAGTTTAATGGATAACACTATAATATGTATAAATATATTGGTGTATAAAAATATACAAAAAAATAAATATCTAGAAACTAAAAATTAAATTAAGTAGAATCATACAAATAGATGTTAAAACAAAACATATACCATTAACACTAAATAAATCTCTTCATTTTTTACCAAATCAAGCGAGCACCATATAAATTTGAAAAACTAACACCATAAGAGAAATAAATTAACAACTAATAAAAAAAAACATAACAAAAGGATAGAGATTATTCGTTCAATAACTTTCAAGTATTATGAAAATTAAAATATAAAATGCTATCATCATAAAAAATAAAAACACCATTCTACCCATAAAAGATGAATGTAAAAGACAAATAAATATTAATAACTAATATACAAAACTTCAAAGATCATGAAAAAAAAAAAAAAGAATGAAGATAATGAAAATATGTAGAACATCGCTCCAGCCATAGAAGAACAATAAAAAGAAGCATACGGCATGCTAGATTTTGAGATCGTTTAATAAAAAATATACAATTGATAGATCTGAGCCTATTTAACAAATGAAGAGATGCAAGGTAGATTTTGTTCTATTTATAAACAAATATGATGGAGACCATGATCGTTAGGTAAGTTTAAGATAAATACAAATTAAATTTATATTATAATATTGGAGATCAAATTTCAGATAAATACAAAATAAATATATAGTATTTTAAAATAGATGATATTTCTAACTAAATAAGATTTTTTCTTGATAATTAAAAATAATTAAATTATAATCTTAGAGATAAGATTTCATGTAAATACAAAATAAATATTTAATATATATTTATCAAAAATATTAACTTCAAGATATATATAGATCCTAACTAATTTCTATTTATCTTAAACGAATACATATTTTAGGATTATATTTTGTTTTTTTATTACTAAAAAATTATTTTATTGGTTAAAAACCTTATAAACTTTAAATTAATTAAAATTTCGCTATATTTATCTAGATAATTCCAGTTATAGCTATGATTAAAAATCAAGTGTAAAAAAAATTATATATATATATATATACAATATAATTAAAAGAACTAGGATGAGGAAATAATTAATAAGTGACAATTATATATATATACATATATATATGTTGTTTATGCATAGAAAATAACAAACATATAGGAATAACAAATTAACATGTGTGAATTGAAAAATATATAAAATTAAAAAGGAAAAATACGTTGGAGTTAAATAAAAATATTTAAATGGAAAAATCATTACTCATGGAATAAAAAAAATATATTATTTGATTATTTATTTTTGGATAAATATAAATATATACAAATATGATGGGGACCATGATATTAGGTAAGTTTAAAATAAATACAAATTAAATTTATATTAAATATTAATATTGTATTATCAAATAAACTTACTCCTAGAATAAAAGATAACTACAAATTAATATTGTATCATTGGAGTTAGGATTCAGGATAAATACAATATAGATATTTTATCAAAATAATAATTAAAAATTAAAAAATAAGCTTTTGGATATATAAAAAATTAATATTTAACATATTTAAGTTAATAAAATTGTGTTTGGATAAGCACAATATAGATATTTTCATCCATTTTTTTATTAAAAATAATAATTGAAATTTTAAGAATAAATTTTGGATAAATACAAAATAAATATTTTAAGTGATAAGATTTGGATCAATAGAAAATCAATATTTAATATATTTAAATGAAATAAAATCACCAACCAATGAAATTTTTTCTAGTGAATAAAAAAATTCAAAATTACCAAAAATTAGTATTCGTCAAAATTGGCTCAATTTTGGTCAACCATCGTTCTGCTACATATATATAGATAAGTCAATCGATGGTAAATAGCTTCTAACCTTTTTTCCAAATTTTCAAAAACCACGTCATTTTTTATCATACTAATTACACAATCGTCATTACTAAAATTATACAAACTCTATAATTTTATTTTATTTAATATCTTATTTTTTTCAAAAAAAATAAAAGACATAATATTTTATAATTGAGTTGGAAATATTAAATGCTATGACTAGTTCACCAACATCTATATTTATATAATTTTTATAGTTTATTATTAAGAAAAATGAGTATTTTATTGTCTCTCCTATTTTTTTTTGCTTAATTTATTTTTTAATATTAATTAACTTTATTTCCTTATTATCATATAACATCCCACTCAAATTAATTTAGAGAAAATAAAAAAAATATCGATCGTTGAAAATCTCCAATTTTGCCGGGCACAAACTCATATGTGTTTTAAGTTTTTTTTTTTTTTCATGATAATATGCAATTTAATTTGTAAAAATATTATTTATTTTTTTATCAACACATCGAATATGTCGTATCACTAGTTACATATAATTGATCAATCCAACTATGATGTATTTGTTTATACAAAGTTTTGTATCTGTAAAAGTAAATTATGAGATCAGAAGAATATTGATAAATAAATTTTATTGACTTACGAGAAAAGTGTTACAATCTTTGGAATGAAGTTATCTCTTGAAATTTGGTATGAAAGTTTGAATGATTTGATGCCAAGAAAGACATGTAACCTTCGTGGTTACGTGATTCATCGTGGCAGAGGACTTTGGACTAAAGTCCTTTTCATTTATTGTATATCTGTTGTATTGTGTGTCATAAATTTCTTGTGCAGTGAAAATCCCTTTTTATAAGTATGATCATGTTTAAATTTGCAATTTGGACTCACTCTTCTATTGGACCTGGACACAGTAGACTTTGATATGAATCCATCAATTATCTGATTGCATTTGAACATGCATGAGCCCACTCAGTTAATCCAAAATAAAATAAAACATGTATTTATCTTAAATCACACCATTATTACACATAAGACCCAAATTTAATATGGATTTTTGCGATTATTAATTTATTATGAATTTTAATATGGAAGTAAGTTATTAACTAGTTTATTATTATATATTTAAAAGAAAAAAAATACAAGCAACCTTTTCGTAATATTACAAATGAGCAAATTATCCCCCTATGAAAATAAAATAACAATCTATCCAGACCCCCGGCTCGATCTGGTTTAGTATCAAGGTTCTCTGTGTTTTCTAAAATACAATAGTTTACATCCCTATATTTTTTAAAATGAAACAATTTACCTTCTTCACAGTGAGGTAAAATTATTTCATTTTAAAAAATTTAAAAGTATATTTACTATTTTTTTTATAAAAAGGTAATTTGTTCATTTATTAAATCATACGATGGTAAATTGCTATTCGCTCATATTTAAAATGATTTGGGCAATCTAATTCCTTTCATTCGGCATAACAAATGTTGAAGAGAGACAAGATAAATCCAAGCCAGAATGGCCCAATTTTAAGTGGGCTTTAAGTAATATCTATCTACATCTTGTTAGCAATTGGGCTTCAAGTTTTTAACTTTTATCTATATAAATATTAATAAATTAGTTTATATAAAAATGTGATGCCAAAATTAATTTATTATACTAATAAGTGGCTTGATTTTCACTAAATGATGACCCTATCAATTAATTATATATAATATATTTTTCCATTTCTCAACATTATCACACATAGGGGTGTTTAACAAAACTGTCGGCCCGCTTCAATCGATCGATCCAACCCAAATCGCACCACAATTAGCAGACTAAGTGTGGGTTGAATTGGTCTTGGTCTAATTAAAAAAAAAAATAGCATTTTAGCAATCGAGTTTGATTTTATACTTATATAGACCGTATAAATCGCGTTCGACCGCGATAATAATAATAATAATAATATACTATAATTTTGCATGTATTTTTATATAAAAAATTAATTATACATAAACTAATATTAAAAATAATAATAATTATTATTATATATAATTATATCAAATCTCAAAAAAGAGAGTGTAATTATCCCTAAGAACTATCAACATTTACTCATCCAATCAAACCAATGAAGTAAACAACCTTCTCCTCTATTATATTATTACATATCCCAATTCTTATCGTACTTTAATCTATCATCCTATAATTACATTATTAAAAATAAATGAGCATTAATTAGCTCAAAATGGATATGGTCCATTATCAAGATCTTTTTTTTTTTTTTAAAGAAAAATTTAAAGACAAGATCAAATAGTAAATTAAAATAAAATAACGTTTTTAAGAAATAATTAATTATAAATAAAGATAAAAATAAGATATAAATAATAAAAAAAAAATATAAAATAAATAATTATTATAGAAATATTATAATAAAGAAATATAATTGACCAATCATGAAAAATTTTAAAATGACTACCAAAAAATAATAAAGAACCATAAAAATATACTAAATAAAAATAAAAATAAAAAACAAAAAATATATAAATTAAACAAGATATATAAAAAAAAAAATATACGAAATTTATTACTAAAAAAAATATATAAAAAGAATAAATATCATATTATAAAATATTAAACGGAATCCAAGAATAATAATTGACAATAAAAATAATATACTGTAACAATTAAACCAATAATTAATAAATGATGAATATATAAAAATGAAATTAAGAATTATAATCAGAATATTGATATAAAAGAACAATATAAATATAAAATATATTATATTAAGATCTATATAATATTTGTAAAAATACTATAAAAAAATTAAACCCAAGTTAATGAATAAAATTAAATAAATAAAAAAAAAGATAACATATTAGAATATAAAAGAAAGTGTAAATTAATATTATTAATATATGTTTAGATAATGATACCCTATTTAAATCGAGATGATATAAAAAGAATATAGAAAAAAATATAAAACAACATATACCCCTAAGAAATGCAAATAAACTATATAAGATAATAAATATTATATACATTAAATATAAAGATATAAGTAAAAACACCCCCCTCCGAAAATAAATTACTAGAAAAAGAAACCCCCGCTAATTATACTAATTTTAATGATGAAGAAATAAGAATTCTAAATAGAAAAATGATAAAATGATATGATATATAATATTATCATTAATAATCGTACATAAATAACAATATAAAAAAAGCTACAAGTTGACTCCTGAACGACATTATAACCTACGTAAAATGATTAAATAGATAATATATAAAGTAATTAGTAACAAATACAAATAACAAAATAGATTTTCCCAACCCGACTATATATACTATAATAATAAAGAATATATTTAAAAAGCTAGAAAAAAACAATATAAACACTTTTAATAATTGAATGACAAACTGAAATGTACTCCGGAAAAATAAGAGCTTCATTATTGAATATATTTACCCCATAAAATGAACCTACACGATTAGATACCCCTAAAAACTATATTTAAAGATTCTTATATACAAAGTTGAACAGAAAAAACCCAAAAGCAATAATACAAATGAAATAAATTACGACTTCCCCCCTCCCACGACTAAGTGAAAAGATGAATAAGAAAGTACCCCCCTATTATAGGAAATACCTATGTAAGAAATAACAACTAAATCAAAATTAATAAAAGTTACGATTTATTGTTAATTTTAATATATAAAAAAATGAAAAAAGATCCCATAATTTAATACCTTAAAAAGATAAGTGAATCTTATACTATATCAAATTATAAAGTATGATAAAGTTACCCGTAAATTGATTTTTGGACACTAAAATAAAATATACTAAAATACAATTAAATAACCAAATTGACAGAAAAAATGAAAATACCTGATATTGAATATTAAAAAAGAATTATTTTTTATTATTGTTAACAAAATTTAAAACTCGCAGTATATTGTTAACATAATTATAAATATTTTTCAATGTTATTAAAATTTAACAATACATTCTATTTTAATTATTTTTATGGTGAATTAATTAAATACTATTTGACTATGATTTATAAATTTTACTTATTTTTTAATTACTTTCTTTTTTTGGATATTATGGGTATTGATAATTTTTTAAATAATGAAAAAGTATTTGTAATTATTTCAAATTTTAAAAGAGTTCGTTGTAGTTTATAGTATTTTATATACGAAAAAAGTGATAATTACATTTCTTTTCCCTGAGGTTTTGTATAATTACATGTAGACACTTTGTGATTTGAAAAATTACATCTATTGTCTCCGATGTTTGTTTTCGTATAACAAATAAGTCAATCTATTAGTCGAAATTCACTGAATTTATTGATATTAACAACAAAATAAAAGAATGAAAATTGGTATTTTTCGTCGATTGACTTATTACTGACTTACTGCAAGTCAAACATAACTTTTTCTAACTAAATTATTCTTATAACAGTAAAAATATATTTCCTCACATGCATTAATATGTGAAGATATAAATATAATATATTCATAAATAAAATTATTTGACTTGTGATAAATCAATAACAAGTGAATTTGGGTAAATATGAGTTTTTATATAATTTTTTTGTTTATACTAGTGAATTCAATTAATTTTGACTACACGAAAACCTATTTATTAAATGAAAGCAAACGTCAGAGTTGTTCAATATAATTTTTTAAATTATTGAAAAATTATAAATAATTACATTAAATGTCAGGGAGAAAAACGTAATTATGCCTTGAAAAATTTTTAAATTTGTTGACAGCCCACATGAGGACAATTGTCTCTCATGTGAGCTGCCGCTTTATGCTTGGACAGCAGTTATCAGCCGGCTTCACTCGCCTACTTCAGCTGTGGTACCCAGAGACCAATAGCATTGGAGCGTGGGGAACACAGATCCATCTGCTGGTGCATGCTTGTTACGGTGTGAAGCTTTCAGTTTAACAGGATTCCTTAAGGACTAAAAGGTAAATTCCTAATACATTTGCGTAATAAAAAATCTGCAATGATTGCTCAGCTTTGGGATATTGCAATACATATTTACCCTTTTGCCCTCGGCTACTTGCTGGAAATGACCTATGTGCCCCTCCTATGCTAGTTTTGAGGACATTTTAAATTGAGTTTTAAAGTATTTTTAAAAAATTAATGCTTTATTTTAAATTATTTATAATATTGCAATAAATCTCTATAAACCATATCAAATAGATAAAACATCATAAGATTAATTAAATTATCTCAAAATTCGTCGTTTTTCTTTTCCGATAATTGTTATAAAAATCAAACTTTGTTTTTAAAATAATAATCTTTATGCAAAAATTAATATTTTCAACTAAAATTAAGAATGATATAACACTATGAATGTTTAATCACTTTCTTTTTTCAAGAATAACAATTTAAACTATATAAGTTTTATATTCCCTCTTTTAATTATGTAAATGTTATTTTATATATTTTTTTATTTTTTTAAAGTGAGCAAATATAGGCTAAAATGCATTTTACCCCCTGTTTTTTGAAAAAGCTAAAAGCCCCCTGTATTTAAAAAATAGCTAAAAATCCCCTGTGTTTAATAAACTCAGCAAAAAAACCCTATTCTGTTAGAAATTAACGGAAGGTGACATGCACGCGCCTGAAGTGCGTTTGGGCTTGATTTTTTGCGAATTTTGACATTTTTATAGTCTTTAATTGACTAAAATACCCTTATATTGTATCTAAAATTACTATAGTCAAAATGACTTTTAAATTTAATTTTTTTTGCATTTTTCTCTCTCTAAAAATACAAATATTAATAATTATAAAAATAATATAATATTAATAATTTAAATTATTATTTAATTAAAATATTTAAATAAATTTATACTTAAATTTAAAATAATTATTATAATTATTATAATTATTAAAACTAAAAATTAAAACTTTCCTTTAATTATATTTAAACATATTTCAATGAATTACTTTTATAATTAATATGATTTTAGTTATTTTAAAATTAAAAAATTTATTCTTAATTAATTATATGTTTAAATTCTTTTTAATTAAGTAAATATTATTTAAATAAATTTAAATACAATAATAATTATTCTTAATTAATTATATATTTAAATATAATTTAAATTATTCTTAATTAACTAAAATATTTAATATATAATTTAAATTAATTCTAAATTAAAAAAAAATTTGGGGGCGACGGCGACGGCCCCGCCGCCGCGCCTTCGTCATTATCTGGGCGACGTCGTCGTCGCCCAGATCAGATCTGGGCGACGCGACGTCGCCCAGATTTGGGGGCGACGGCCGTCGCCCCCATCTGCGGGGCGCCGCCCCCGGCTCGCGCCCCATCTACGGGTACGGCGCAGTCGGGGGTGGCGCGGCAGGAGGCAGCGGGGGAGGCGGGGAGGAGGAGCAGGCGGCGGGGTGGGTGGCGGCGAGGTGGGGTGGACGGCGGGTGGGGAGATGGGGAGGGGGTAGGTAGCAGGAGGTGGGGTGGGTAGCAGAGGGTGGGGGTTGGGTAGATAGTTTTTTTTTTTTTTATTTAATAAAATTATTTATATATAATATAAATTAAATAATTAGTTGAATCCAAACCTTTCATTTTTTTTGAAATCTAACGGTTGAGATTAATTCATTAGATCTAATGGTCATTATTTGATCAAAAAAATCCAACGGTTACTAAAATAAGAGGTAATATATATTAAATAAGGGTATAACGGTCATTTTATAAAAAAGTTAACGCCGTTAGTTACATTTAACGGAAAGGGGCGATTGAGTTATATTTAAGAAAACACAGGGGGGCTTTTAGCCTATTTTTAAAACATAGGAGGGTTTTCAGCGGACTTTTTAAAACACAGGGGGTTTTATGCATTTTAGCCCAAAATATATTTATAGAGAGTTAATATTTATTTATTCCTTTAAGTAAAATAAATTTTGAGTAGCCACAAAATTAACCCTTAATATTGAAAACAAAGCTATATTTATGGGAGTGTATATGGTTGGATTATGAATAAATTATAACCAACTTTTAAGGGATGAGAGAGAAAAAAAGTTCGTGATGGAGAAAAAAAAACGTGGAGTGAAGAGAGAGAAAAATTAAACTGTAATTGTTGATTTATTTTTTAAGTGAATTATTGATTTATTAAAAACATGCAAGTTAGTGACAAAAGAAAACATACAGAAGTGAGGTTATATAGAAATATACAGAAGTGAATTAAAAAAGATGTAATTATAAGATTACTAAAAAAATATTGAAATCATTATTCTGCACATATTTTTTTGAAGGAAACCAAATAAATTAAAAGATAGATTTAGGGACAAAAAGTTGGTACGATAAAAGATTTTCTTTTATAAGCCACTATTTTATTTGTGATACGAGTAATTGGATGACGGGATAAAAAAATCATGTATTATTTATATATTTACTTAAATTTGATTGAATATTGATTTGTATCAGATTTGAGATAAAAATCGAGCCCCATAATGCAACATTAAATACCTTACAAAATTATATTGAGTAGCTTATTCAACATAATAATAAAAAATAGGGATAATTATACTCCATTTCCCTGAGGTTTTGTATAATTACATGTAAACCTCTTGTTGTTTGAAAATTTACATTTAGTACCATTGAGGTTTCTTCATGTCTAGCAATCGGTCCATCCATTAGTGAAATTCAATGAATTTTTTGATATTAAAAAAAATTGAATGAAAAAGTGATATTTAATTTGGATTGACTTATTAATGACTTATTGCAGGTCATACAAATTTTTTCTAACTAAACTACCTTTATAACAAATGACAATATACCTCCTTACATACATTAACGTGTGAAAAATATGTGAATAATTTGATCATAAAAATATCTATTTGACCTGTAATAGATCGGTAAAGTTAATCTAATTTTTATTAATTTTTGTTAATATCAACAAATTTATTGAATTTTGACTAACCAATGGACTTATTATTAGCCACTAGCAAACTTTAAGAATGTTAAATATAATTTTTCAAATCACAAATAATTTACGTATAATTATATAAAATCTCAAAAGAAGTGTAATTATCCCTTAAAAAAACAAGCATTTAAGTATTTGGTCAAAGTGGATCCACAATTTTAGGAGACATTCTCTAGACCTTAGTTTGCCCTAGTTGGGGAAAGGGTATGATAGTCTTTAGACAAAGGGCAAATCAGTCATTCCAAAACATCTCCCAATTTCAAAAAAGAAAAAAACCAAATATCATTTTTCCCGTTGTCCGGATCACATCTGAACCATCCGTCATTGAAATCGAATGGCAGGAAATAGCATACAAGAAATAGGAGGGAAACAGTGTGAGCCGTTGATCTTTCTTTCCGCTCATATAAAATCCCTCTTTAGGGCGGATATTTGCTCGCACGCTGCCTCAGTCGAATCGGTCGAGTAGATAATCCACTCGATCGGCTCTCCAATTTTCCCGTTTTCTCACCAAATTTGAAGGTAATTTTCTTCTTTTTGTTGTTTTGGGAAAGGAACGTTTGGATCTCTTTGTTGCATTTGCGTATGCTTAATTTTTCTGAACTTTTGGTGCTTTGGTGGATGTTGCTGATGCTGTTTTGGAATTTGGTGGAAGATACGTTCGGTTTTTTGTTTTGATTTGAGCTACGAGTTTTTCCTCTTTGGAGTGTGGTAATGTTGGTAGATCGTGTCGGTTAAATGTGCAAATGTTGTTAGATCGAGATATTTATGATGTGTTTCTAATTTTTTGAAAGTTTAAATATCATTTCCTTCATTTCCGAGGTGATTTTGTATAGCATTGCTTAAATATGGTTGTGGTTTTTTCTAGTTTGAAGGGTGCTTTGGTAATCTGCAGATCCGGTCTAGATCTGTTATTTATCTTTTTGTTTATATTTGATATGAATTGTTAGCATTTTAATCTACTGTGAGATCTATGACGAATACCAAATTTTGACTCAGTTGTTGTAATCTTTTACTACGCTGATTTAGTTTCTCGAAATATTGATCCTTATTTTTCCCAATTATCTGTTGATTATATTTCCTGGATTTTTCAGCTTTGGCTTCACCATAGATTTTAACTGAGAACTCTTTCTGTATATTTTAATTAGTGACCTTTTACATATTTTGCAAATTACAGGAAAAATGAGAGAAATCCTTCACGTTCAGGGTGGGCAATGTGGCAACCAGATTGGTTCAAAGTTTTGGGAGGTTGTCTGTGATGAACATGGCATAGATCCAACTGGACGTTATGTGGGTACATCCGATTTGCAATTGGAGCGTGTCAATGTCTACTACAATGAGGCGTCATGTGGTAGATTTGTGCCTCGTGCAGTGCTCATGGATCTGGAGCCTGGAACCATGGACAGTGTCCGCACTGGTCCATATGGTCAGATCTTCAGGCCTGATAATTTTGTTTTTGGCCAGTCTGGTGCTGGAAACAACTGGGCCAAAGGGCACTATACTGAGGGTGCTGAGCTGATTGACTCAGTTCTTGATGTTGTTAGGAAGGAGGCTGAGAATTGTGACTGCCTTCAAGGTAATTTGCAGCAAATATAAGTTTTGGGTTATATTAGTTTTCTACCTCAATTTAAGAGGTCATTATATTTTCCTGTTGGATAATTTTTGAACTTTGCAATTTCTGAAATTTTAATATCAATTTACCGGAGTGTCTATTTTTGAGCATGTTGTTCTTGCTTGTCTGAAGTTCTGCCTATTTTTTCTAGGTTTCCAGGTGTGCCACTCGCTTGGTGGAGGAACTGGTTCTGGGATGGGCACCTTGCTGATCTCAAAGATCAGAGAAGAATACCCTGATAGGATGATGTTGACCTTTTCTGTGTTCCCATCACCTAAGGTTTCCGATACAGTGGTTGAGCCTTATAACGCCACACTTTCAGTGCATCAGCTTGTTGAGAATGCTGATGAATGCATGGTTCTTGACAATGAAGCTCTGTATGATATTTGTTTCAGGACTCTCAAACTTACCACTCCTAGTGTGAGTATATATGTCACTGATACCCCTTTCATGTTTTTCGCCTTCCTATTTGTTTCAAATGGTTCTGAGGTGAACAATTGTTTCAGGATGTTTAAAATTTAAGCTTTCGGTAGCTATAGATTGGTTTTGTGAATTGCTGACTAGGCATGCCTCCAGTTTTATTTATGATATTCATATGTGTGGGCCTTTGGTGTTGGTATATGTTTGTTTTAATTTGTAATGGTCTTGGCCCATAACTGTTTGGATGTCTTCACTATCACTCTGAATTTTGTACTTCTCACAAAATTTTGTGTCTCCATTCCCCATGGGGAGACCTTTTCATGTCTATTTTTCAATTTGCTGTCTCAAGGTCTTCATGATGAGCTAGTAGTCTTCCTCTGTTATTCTTTTAGTCATGTTATAGCTATTTTCTAGTTTGAAAGTATACCTATTACCAAATCTTTTCTTACATGACCAGAAAGCTTTCTCCGGTTGTATATTACCTGTTGAGTTTATTTTTTTTCTAGAATTGGTAAATTTACAAGCCATCTTCACTGGATATTAATATGGTCATGAAGCAGCTTTTCTTGTACTTACTAATCAGTAACCCCCTACATATGCTATAGACAAAAGATTACTTGCTTACAGCTTTGTATTTTTGTTTGATGCAGTTGGTGATCTAAACCACTTGATTTCTGCAACTATGAGTGGAGTTACCTGCTGCCTTCGATTCCCTGGTCAACTTAACTCAGACCTGCGAAAGCTTGCTGTTAACCTCATTCCATTCCCCCGTTTGCACTTTTTCATGGTGGGTTTTGCTCCTCTTACATCTCGTGGTTCTCAGCAATACCGGGCTCTGACTGTTCCAGAGCTTACCCAACAAATGTGGGATGCCAAGAACATGATGTGTGCTGCTGATCCACGCCATGGACGGTACCTCACTGCCTCAGCCATGTTCAGGGGCAAAATGAGCACCAAGGAAGTAGATGAACAGATGATTAATGTTCAAAACAAGAACTCTTCTTACTTTGTAGAGTGGATCCCCAACAATGTGAAATCAAGTGTTTGCGACATCCCACCAAGAGGTCTGTCGATGGCATCAACCTTCATTGGGAACTCAACTTCCATCCAGGAAATGTTCAGGAGAGTGAGCGAGCAGTTCACTGCTATGTTTAGGAGGAAGGCTTTCTTGCATTGGTATACAGGTGAAGGTATGGACGAGATGGAGTTCACAGAGGCCGAGAGCAATATGAACGATCTTGTATCTGAGTACCAGCAGTACCAGGATGCAACTGCTGATGATGAAGGTGAGTACGAGGAGGAAGAGGACGACATGGAGCACATCTAAGATGAATAGTCTCATTTGCAGCTCCCGGCCCCCCCCCCTACCTGATGTTTTTCCTGTGCTTCATTCAGTATGTAATTGGAAATTCTGATATTATGTATTGGATTGGTTGTATTTCTGCGACGACTGCGAGAGGTTAAAAAACTATCTAGTTTCCAGGGGGGAAAGAGTTTATGTTGTATGTTTGGTTGTAAGAGCTATGGTTCTTATAAGTGGTCGTGTTTGTGTTTACGCCATTCCATAATGTATTTCACTACATACCATCCACGTATACGAGTTTCAAATTATAGACTTTTGAGAGAGAAATCTGAGGGGTGAGGTGAAGATGGTTTCGGTGTATGCAGCGTGACGAGTAGGGCATTTGCTCTTCCAATTTAATCAGATGGGGTAGGGGCAAAATGGCAAATCAATCTATATATCATAACATTAATTGCCAATTACCACATCTTGCATGATAACTAATTAAAACAATCAAGATATTTATTGCAAAGGGGTTGCCCGCAATTTCCCCTCATTTATTGATATTATCAATGCACCAAGTACTTGATGTCGGCAAAACCCAATAATATATATATCACAATCAAGATAAATTTAATTTGAATATAACAATCATTGTTGAAACTATGTTAGAAAATGTAAATATCTTAATAAATGTTATAAATATAAAAATTAAATTATAATAATTATGAAATCACAACAAAATATAAATCAAAATATATGAAATGACAACAAGATATGAATCAAAATAAGATTGTAGAAAACTTATTGAATTTAAAATATGTATACAATAAATTTTACAGAAAAATTGGATGTACAATGATATTTATTATCATAGACATCTAATTTCTATATGCTTGAAGATCTTGAAGAAGATTGCAAAGAACTTGAAATAAATGTTTGTAACTAGAAGTAAAAGAGTGAGAAAGTGTGTGGAGAATGCTTGAGAAAAGTTGTGTTTCTTTCCCTTCTGAATTGCTCATTTTATAGAAGTTGATGGTCATCCTATTCCTTCTTCCACTTGAGTAAAAGCTGACTTTGATGGTTGTCAATGCAGTAAGTGGACTGCAAAATTTTTGATTTTTCTGATTTTTTGTTTTGTTTATTTAAAAAATATACAGATAATACAAGAATTTTTACATTTGCAAATACTTTATGGAATTGAAATTACAATAATTTAAAATTTTTACAGCAATAGAAATTTCTAAGGAATTGGGCTAAATATTCCATAACAGTCGTCTTCATTTTCGTCTTCAAAGTTGACGGGTGTTGGAGACTCCTCTTTGTCGCTGTTTATTTCTTCTATAATTTTTTGTATCTCTTCTTGGGTGGTTGCTTGTGCAATTTTTGCAGACAAAATTACTTTTCTTCAGTAGAAATTGTTGCTGCTGTGAATTGATTTCTTTTTCAAAAATTGTTGAAGTTTTGCATTTTGTGAGATTTTATTTGAACCATTCAATGACTGCTGGTTGTTCAAAACTTTCCGTATTCATCTTATCCCACCATTTGACACAACATATTTTGCCAAGAGAGAAATAATTGTGTCCTCATCAATTTGGAGATATTTGAATTGTGGTTAAATTTTTAGTATCCAAGTAAGGTTAAATTGGATGTAAAATTTGAGAAGGTTAGGAAGATGTTGTCTTGGAAATTAATTGGGTTTTAGGTTTTCAAAAAGAATTTGAAGGATTTTTGAACTGACTTTGGGAGAATGTGTATTTTCGGGTCCAAAATAATATCACCATCTGATGAACCAATTTGGAATTTTTTCTGGGATAATTTTGGTGCAAAAAAGAAAATAAAATGACATGGTATTTTTCCCATTTTGTTTGAGAAGAAAATGTTGAAAGGTTTTGGTGTAATCCCAATAAGAAATCAATGGGTAGTTTTTGTTGGAAATATTTTTGAGCTCATAAGGACTTTTTCTCCATTCAGATAGGGAAATTATGGAATTTATGAAAATTTTTCGGTAGCCAATTTGTGAGGAGTTGGCTGAGGCTCCTTTGGGAGGCATGTTTTGAATGTAAATGGATTTTGTAGAAAGGAGAATGTCCTAATAGAATTGCTGAGTTTTTAATGGATCTTCATAGATCCTGTTATGACTTTGGTCGAGAACCATGTGTGCCATTTGCATTGGATCATCTTGGGTTTGCTCATTGATCCAATCATCTTCAATCACACAATCAACATGGAAGTCCGTTTTTTCAATGTAGGGTGAATTTACGGAATTGGTTGGTGAATTGGCTTGTGAACTAACTAGTCTAGCAGTAGAAGTAGATGTTCCTGCTATGTCTTATAGGTTTGGGTAAGTTTTGAAGGAGCAAGAGGAATTGGTTTCCCCAAGGGGGTTAATCTGTTTGTAATTTGTACAGTAGTTTGTAGTGTAGATGATACCTTTTGAGTTAATTAGGTAAGGTTTTTCGGTTGAATAGAAGGGGGAAGAATTCAAAGTGGTCTAGAATTTTGAGGAATTTGGGGTTTTAGTTGGAGTTTTTCTTGCGAAAGAGAGGGGTACTCCAATTTGAGAATTTGTGTGGATGGCTTTGTTAAAGGGCTTACCTTTAGCTTGGATTCTTCAATTGATTTCGACATCCCTGCAAAAATTCTCTTGTCAAATAGTCAGGAATATAATTGTGAGCACATTTGATATATTCAATATCAAAATCAAACACAGATAGTAAAGCTTGCCATCTAGCAAAAATTTGTTTTCAGACTAAATTTTTAATATCTTTAGTAAGCACATCCTTTGCAGCTCTACAATCTATTTTTAAAAGAAATTTTTGGTTTAATAAATCATCTTGAAACTTGGCAATGCATAAAACAATAGATAATATTTCCTTCTTGAATGTAGGGTAATTTTGTTGGGCCGTGGTTTTCCAAACTCTTGAATAATACCTCACTATCATTTCTTTTCCTTCAATAATTTGGCTAAGGATACCCCCATATTCTAAAAATCTAACATTGGTTTGAAAAAGTTTTATTTTTGGGGCTGATACAACTAGACCATTATCTTTTATGAGTTCAAGAAATATTTGTAAATGCTTCCAATGTTTTTCTATATTTTCACTAAAGACTAATACATCATATATATATATATATATATATATATATATATATATATATATATATGATAATTACACTCGTCTTTCTTGAGGTTTTGTGTAATTATATGTAAATTTTTTATAATTTGAGAAATTCACAATACTCTTGAGGTTTGTTTCCTTTTAACAAAAAAATTCCTTGTTAGTCAAAATTTGTTGGTATTAACAAAAAAAAATTGAATGAGAATTGATATTTACCATCGATTTATTTATTACTCACTTAATGGAGGTCAAATAATTTTTTTGGATTAAACTACACTTATAATGATGAAGATATACGTCTTGAGATGCATTAACGCGTAAAGACGTATGAGGATAATTTAATTATAAAAAAAATTATTTGACATGCAATAAGTAAATTAGGGATTAATATAGTTTTTTTTAATTTTTTTTTAATATCAGTAAATTCTAACAAAAAAACTTATTTGTTAGATATAAACAAACCTCAAGAATACTAAATATAATTTTTTAAATCACCGAAAAATTTACATATAATTATATCAAATCTAAAAAAACGAAAAAAAGGAATGTCATTATCCCAATATGCTCTCTCTCTCTCACACACACACGAACATGCATAAGTCAAATCATCCAATCTTTTGGACCCCAGCTTAGCTATGAAGTTGAAAGATTGGATTTTAATATATCTAAATAAGTAAAAATTGTAATTTTGTGGGAGAGGGAGAGAGAGAGAGAATTGTAGTGAGATTCTTTATCAACTTATAAAGAGAGACACCAAATTTATAAGCTAAAAGATGTAATGCTTCCTATACTAAATAATATGCTCAAATAATTAATATGATCCTTAACATTTTAACATTGAATATTAAAAAATATATAATTATATTTTAACTAAAACGTTTTAACACACACAAACCAATGTGTGTATGTGTGTGTGAGTTTACTATTTTAACATTGGAGATTGGCATAGTCCATAGCTTAGTTCTATGGTTAAAGAGAAAAATTAGAGTAGGAGGTATATATATATATATATAATATATATATATATATATATATATTAATAAATTACAACTACTTTTCATGAGATTTGACATGATTTCGGATACCTCCTTACTGTTTGAAAAATTATAAAGACCCCTCTCAAATAGAATGATTGTGTAGTCCCTAAACGGTAAGGTGAAAATTACTATTTTACCCTTGTTGATTTTTTTATAAAAATAAAAAAAAAATTAAAAAATATAATTTTTTTTTGAGGGTGGGTAATAAATAATCTAGAGAGAATATTAGTTCATAAAAATATTTTAAAAAATTATAAAAAATATATATAATATAATTTATAATTCAAAAGGACGGTTTTTGTCAGTTCACTATAAAAATTGGATTAAAATTAGAGGTGTATTTGTATTTTTTTAAATAATAAAAATATATTTATAATTATGCCAAATTTTAAGATAGATAATTGTAATTTATTCTATATATATCCTTATCACCCTTTACAATCTCATATGGAAAGTTGGCAACAAAAGAGAGTAAAAGATTCTATTTATTTATTGCCCAAAGCCATTAGAAAAGAATATATCTACAAATTAAATTTGAGTTGACATCTTTAAAATTTTTCAACTATTTTTTTTTTAAATTAAACATACAAAAATATATTATTGTATTCTAACAAGCAAATTATGATACAAGAAGTGTGGTATTTACTTTAACATTATCATTCCTTGTAAAGGAGAAAAAAAAACTATTATATTCTTTTAATTAGTCGAGTTTCAACCAACCAACGTATATTTCATCCAAAAAGATATTCCAATGAACTATTTAAAATAGGTTAATAAGATATTTGAAAACTTATAAAATATACAGAAAATTTAATCAAATTTGTAATGAATGTGTTTAGAAGATCCAAACATGAAAGAAATATTATCTCTTGTTACAAGTTTATTGAAAAAGTAAGAATTTTCCGACTTATTCTTAAAATTTTGACAATTTTCATCATATTGAATTCGAAATCGTTATCATTAATTAATATCTAATTATTTTCATGATTTTATTTTGTACAAATGTATATTATGTAATTAAAAAAGACATTTTATTCCGAGTTAAATGCTCCTTGATTTATTTTAGGAAAATAATAAACAACCCCTTATTTTCTTTTTAAAAAATAATGATTTTGCCCTTTAATAATCAAACCTCACACTTCAATTGGGAAAAAAATGAAAATTGTTTGTAAAGGACTAAAGAGAAAAGTACACCAAAAAACTCAATAACTTTTTTTAAAAAAAAAGAAAAAGAAAAAACCAAAATATTCTTGAGTAGGTTCTCACATCATTAAACTCTTAAGCTTTTGACAATAAATATATTCTCATCAAGAAAGTAAAAGGGTCAAAATTTGTAGGCCTATCTAAAGTGCATATACTCTCTAATGTTACCATATATCTCTATCCAATTCAATAATAATGAGGGTAAATTACATCTACATCCCCTGAGGTTTGTCATATTATGAATACCCCCTCGTTGTTTGAAAAATTATAAATACCCCCCTAATTTTAAAGACCATCTAACAATTACCCCAATCTATCCATTTTTTATAGTGAACTGACCAAAATACCCTTATGAATTAAAAATTATAATTTTATTTATTTTTTAAAAAAAAATTTTTCTTATCGATTAAGGGATAATTTTTTTTTAATAATTTTAAAATTTTTCATCCATCCCATTCAATATTTTTATAAGATTTTAATTTTTTTAAAAAAAATAAAAAAATACAGTAAGGGCAAAGTTGACATTTTTATACCTCCATCCAAGGATTACATAATTTTATCAACATCAAGGGGTATTTGTAATTTTTCAAACAACGAGGGGGTATTTGTAATTATGCCAAACCTCAGAGGAGGTGGTTGTAATTTACCCTAATAATAAATATTTGAAGTGGTTCCAGAACAGAAAGCTCAACACATTTAGTCCTATGTTTACATGATTTATGAGATTAAATGTGTCGAGTTTTCTCAATTTTGAGATCATTTTAAAAGTCTAGTAAAGCATAGGATTAAAAATGTCGAATTTTTTAATTTTATGAACATGTTAAAAACCTATGTAAAATAAAAAATTAAAAATGTTGAACTCCTCTAAATAATAGGACTAAAAGTATAATTGCGTCCAATTTGGAAAACTGAGGAGGTTTGGTCAAGAATAATTTAGAGATCATGACAAGAATTGGTCAACTTCATGCGCGTGGACTCTAGTAGGAGACCCCTACGTTGCACTCGAACTGAAAATATCCAACAATTTTACACTAAATCTCTGCAAAAATGATATGAAATTAAAATATTACAAGATTTTCCAACCCTCGATCGGTTGGGAGAGGGGTTCCTGCTTATAAAATGGGATATCCCTCGTTATCGGAAACTAAGTTTCTAGGAATGGATATGAGACCGTGACAAAACTCCATTCAGACAAGAATTCATAACTTGAACAACAAAAGTTTAGTGCCCATAGCAACACATTGCCATGTTCATGCTGTCCTAAATGATCAAACTAACAATGCCTACACTACATGATCAGTTGATCTATACGGTATAAGAAACAATCAATCGCTTGGAATTCTTCAGTTCTCAAGCGGGCTTTGGCAATAAATTGTTGGGAAGTTAGTGAAATTGTTCCACTCGGTTGAGGTGGAAGAAACTCGATGATTTGTTAGAACTACGTCAGTTGTTGGCAGAATCTACCGTCGCCCGATGGCCAATCTGTGCTGGTGGGCAGGACGCATAGGCTGATTCCGATGTGCAGCGGTCTGCTTTGGGAGATTGTGCAGCTCGACTACTTGTATCGTTCTCTGCTTCTTGGCTGTTGAAGTACAAGAAGCTCAATGAGACGAACATTGAGATTGTCGTGGATAAGATGAGAAATGTGAACTTAAAGCTGACCCTTTTCGACTTCTTGATAGCGCTCGTGCAGCTTTCTCTTAGAAGCCTCTAATTTTATCTTAACTGAAGCCTCGTCATTGCAGTTGACATTCTGATAAACGGGAACTTATTATAGCAGTAAGATAATTATCAAATCAGTTCAAGAATAGAAAGATGCTTATGTACTCAATTCTCACCTCTTGTTGATGAGGGGCCGGCTTCTTTGGCATTGTGCCTTTCTGCTGGATCTTAGTCTCGTTGTTAGCCTTTGGTTGCACAGCCGGTTTAGGTCTCCTGGTGGGTGATTCATCGTTAGGAGGCCTGTTCGGCTTACAGGGAGGGGACCGTTTCTTCAACGTTGATTCCTGATTTGTCTTCTGTTCAGACTTCTGGTCCTTCGGATGAGTGCTCGAATCACTTAGACTCTCAAAGTTCTGTTTAGAAACATTTTCTTGGTTCTTGTTGAGTGCCCTATCGGCCCCAGGATCTGAAACAATGTCCGAATCAAAAACCAGGATTTCTACGAGAGAACAGTATAGCAAAAGCAGAACAAAAAAAGAGTACTCACTTCCATCGTCATCCATGCCATCAAAGAACTTTGTGAATCACGATTGAGGAACGCCAGATAGGAAACAACAAGTCAGCCTAGAAACGAAAACATGCGAAATCGAGACTTTCTAACCAAGAGAGACAAGATATAACACCTTTGAGAGCTCCATGTTAGTGGGAGTGGCAAAGAGAGCTCCTTCATCCAGTGGAGGAGATGGTAGCCCTTGCTCTTCTTCGACAACGGATGTTCTTACAGATTCTGTTGTAACTTCTGCAGCTTTAAGACGTGAAAATCGCATTAATCCTCAATTCAGATAGACAGCAAATTCAGAATCCGAGGTTGGTAAAAATGAGTTCGAGCAAAGTACCTGCAACGGCTGTTGTAGCATCAACCCATGCATCAACCAGAGTTTTCCAATTCCTGCATTTCAGAGCAAAGGATCAGACCATCAGCAACGGAAACTTTCTTTTCAGGGCAACATAATATAAACCTAAGAGAAAACGGACTGCAATAACTTAACACTGTGACGGTTGCATATATACTGATATCAGTGCGTTCTCGGATGAACAAACCAATTTAATTTTACTTCAGCCTCAAAGAATGAGTATAGAGCTACGAGACGAGAGTACATACTCAATCAATGTCCTAACAAGATTCCGAATTTCCTTTGATCCATGCTTCCGCATTGCGTTAACAGACTTCCCAATTTCTGTATCCTGAAGCAGAAGCAAAGTTAGGTGAGAATGGTTATCGGAAACTGCTCCTAAAACAACAGGCGAAAACGGTCTACAAAGAGCTGGAATGTTTGTTGAACCTTCAGAATCTCCACGGACAACGTCATAAGCTGGAGCCTCCTCAGTGAATCAAGCAGCAATTCACAAGACTGTCAAGAACGAACAATGAAGCAATAATCAAAACCACAACACTCCATGACTGAAAACAACATACGAATTAAGGAACAAAACTATCTAACAAACTAAACAAGAAAACAGGAATAAGAATTCAAGAACTAGGAATGGAGACATCTCATTGTCTTCATCTACAAATGCCTCAACGGGACGAACGAAATCACTGAAAAACCTCAAGAAACCTACACTTACACACCACCATCATGTCCTAAACTAAGCAATGTTGTTCTAAACATCAAAATACAAGTAAAGAACTTCAAATTCATTAACAAGAGCATAAAACAAAGCAAATAAAAGAACCCCATCAGAAGAAAATCCACAAATTCATCATCCCAGTTCAATTAAGTAAGGATCCAAGCCAAACCTCTTCTTGTCTGTTGTCAAGAATTGCTTTGATCCTCAAAACTTCATCCAAAATCTGAGACTCCTCAATCTCATCAGTCAGTACTTCAACATCTCCATAACTATTATTGCTAATCTGATTCACATCCATCACCACAATCTCAGTACGATGTTCATCATTCACTTTACTCTCTTTTGTGTCTTTACTTCCCCTCCCAGCCTCAATCCCACTTCTGTACTTATCATCATCGTCATCTCTTTTCTCCACACTGTCGGGATTTGGGACAGCCAATTCAACTCTGTCGCAGCCAAAACACTTGGTGAATTTGCAAGTGAACAGCATCTCAGCAATCCGATCCCTCTTCAGTTTGAAGTCGTAGGGGCAATCACAAGCAGCAACCATCACCGCGTGCTCGATTATATCAAAGATGTCAGAATTCGCACCCCGGAAATACTCCCTCCATTTGTCAAGACTAACAGGAGTGGTAGCCATGTCGAAAACTCAATCCAATTTCACAAACCCTTCTCTCCAAAATCAGAGCCCAGATAACAACGAAATCTTGAAGGTACCCGGAAATCAAGATGAACTGTTTCTTGAAAAAAAGTTTGATGGGCTGATCAGAAAAAGCGAAGTGAATCGCTTTCTACGCTACTGATGATCGGATATGCGTAGGAATTGTGGATAGGGATCAAATTCAGGTAGAAATCAATGGAGAAATTCAGAGAAAAGTTATGGTGCCGAATGAGTGAAATTCTCAGAAGAATATATGTTGAAAAAAAAAAAAAGAGGTAACGATAGGTATTCTCTCTCTCTCTCTCTCTCTAGAATCTGTTAACAAATATGAAAGAGATTACTTTAGGATTTCGTCAACATATATATAGAGATGTATTCTAACAAGACTGAAATACTAAGAAATGGGCACGTAGAAAACGGGTGTACAGAAGCTTCAGTTCAACGAATTGAATCAACCCTCTCTCTCCTCTCTCTCTGTTTTCTTGATTTCTTTGTTTTTTAAGATTATCAGCTGTGTCTGTTTGCATTGCAAGAGTGTTTGATGTATCAAGAAAAACCCATTACACGTTTTCCCATGATACATATTACCAAACAAGACACAGACAGTTATGTGTTTGGCCTATTGTTATTATTACTTCTTGGATTCCCCAAAATCTTCCTTATCCTATTTTTACTCAAAATTCCCCAAATCTTGCATTATTTGAGTTTTGAGACCCTAAACATACTGAAATGATCAAAAATCATGTTGGTTTATTTATTTATTTTTTCAAATTTTAGTGGGCAAAAAAGATAAATTTTATTGAGAAAGCTGAAGTGTTTGTCGTTTTACATCTCATTGCATGCCTGAGTTTGAGAATTTTTTTGAACCGTAATATGTTCTATAGATAAATATGTTGTAATTTTAGAAATAAAAAGATGATCTATATAAAAAAGTTACATGTCGATCAAGATATGATCTTGCTGGAATATGATAATTTAGTTTAGATAAGATTTATGATCAAGATAAGAGTTAGAATTTTTTGTTTTAGAAAATAATTTGCTCCGGTCTAACGTCAAATCACGAGATAAAATGACCGTTTTCATACTGAAATTGTAGATATGAAGAAATACTAATCAAATATAATGTTTTGAACTCTCTTATAATACTGGAGTTGCCTAAAAAACCAAATGAATTGAATGAGTGAATTTACCATTCCTCGTGCGTATTTATAATTATTGAAATGTTATCTTGATGAGAAGTAGTTGTTCATAAATGCCGTGCGAAGTAGTTTCTACAAACGAACACGTCAGCTTATCTGAGAGTTGCAACCAAAAATAAATATTTATGACTGTTCCAAAAACGTTTCAACGTGGCCAATACCTAACAAAGAAGTGGACATTATTAGAGCAGTCCTAGACTAGTACTCATAGCACAAACTCAATCGAGTCAGTGCAAACTGTATGACCGCATTATTACACTTTCAGATAAAATGACGTAATAGAAGTAAATGCGAAATTGTCACATGAAACTTTTAAGTAAACTTTACTTTTTTTTTTTTTTTTTTTCTTAAAAGAAAACTTTTACTAATTTTTATACTCGAAAGAGGTAAATACGATTATAAATTAACATTGTTTGGGAATGCAAAATAATGTTTTTTATTTTTATTTCAAGTGATGAACTATTATTTTTTTAATAAATCAATTACAATAATTAATATTAGATATTTATATTTAACAACTGACAACTAGAACAATTATATATTAAATAATTAAATCTAATCAACAACTATTATTAAAGTAGAATGACACATATTATAAAAATAAAATAATATCTCATATATTGCTAGTATCTGAATGTATGACCTTCAAATCATAGGATTTCAATGTGATCAATTGAATTATGCAAAGTTGTATTTATGAACCCTAATAAAAATTGAGTAGGGGACTGTTTTTAATCAGCACAATTCAGTTGGAGAGTTTGGGCATAATTAGGGCACGCGTCTGAATATTAGTGGTCAGAAGGGAACGCTATTAATATGAGTTCAAATATTCAAAAATACTCGGATACCCGATTTTCCGCTCTCATCGCGCCAATCCATTTTGGGCCCACTCGATAGTAGGACCCACATTCTTGTGGGCCCCATTTGAATCACAAAAATAATAATAATAATAATAATAATAATAATAATATAATAGACTATTGATATAATAATTGGGAATATTTTAGCAATATTTCTTCCCAGATTTAAGGTTCGTATTTCAGCGAGGGCTGGTTTTGTAAGTCTTTTAAGAAATATACATAAATTTAAAATTTTTTATATATAGATCCCCCAAATTTTATGTATTTTTTTAAGAAAATATATTGACTTTCAGATTCGATTGGTTCAATAATAAAAAATAAATAAAAGGGAAAGGGATGTGAAAAGACGAGCAGGAGAATCATTAAGTTGTTTCATGTTTGGTATGATTGAAAAGAGAATGAATATCAAATACTTTATCTTATTTAGTACGGGCAAAATCAATTGATCTTTTCAAAAATTTTACTAGTTAGCACTTTCTCTTCATTTTGTACTAAAAAATAAACATATGATATTAAAATAATTTTAAGTTGTAAAAAATTTTAAATTTAAATTTAAAAGTTTAATTAATAATTTTTTTTAAACAAGAACAAGAATAATTTTTATATGATTATCTTTTCTTAAAAATTATGTATGGGTGTTATTAGCGGAAAAAAAAAAAAAAAGAAATGAAAGAAAATTATATGTATGAATAAATAGGAGTAAATAAAAATAAAACACGTATTTTTTCTGTTTTGCCTTATGTGTTACTTTTTCATCCAATTCCGAATGAAAACAAAATTGAACTCCAAAAGAGTTTTATATTCATTTACTTCAACTTTTCGTTCGTCTATTCCCCTTAACCAAACACCAAACTTTTTATTATAACATCCATTTGTCACGGTGATCAAAAAAACAACCAAATGTATAAATATAATTTTTCTATCTCCTCAACTTTTATTTTTTAATTCGCCCATACTTATGATATTAGTACGTATTTTTGCAATCATATGATGATGAATGCGTATTGTGGGAGGCAGATCCAAATTGTACTGTTATTCATTTCTGCTACAGATTGAATTGATGCAAAAGTCAACAACTCTGCATCTGTCAATGTAATTATTTTTATTTATTAGCACAAAAATAATTCCTCTGAAGAGTCAAATCCATTGAATTCAAAGCTGATCAAAAGTCAAATAGTGACATTTCAGCTCATGCAAGACCAGTACAGTAATCCATCCTCCATACCTCCGGCCACTGCATTCACATTCACCACAAAAGGTCTCAAAATTTTCATGATTCTTGAATTTCTAGCCCTACATATAAACATATATATACACAACAAAACAACTAGAAAGATTTTGAGTTAAAGACTATGTCCGACACGACAAAAATTCATCGGGTGGCCATCCAGTGCGATGGCCGGCTCATTTGAGCAGTTCTAACTGAAGTGGGCATATTCCACTTGGGCAGCGATGTGATCGCCGGGTGACAGTAAGAATGACTCACAAGTTCATCAAGGCACTGAGATCATCTCTGCTGATCTCTCTCTGACCTTTCTGGCTCCTCCTACCAAAAGCTTTCCTTGCCAGAACTCTTTTGTTCTCTTGTAGTTGCAGTATCCTCTCCTCTATGGTATTTCTAGCGATCAGCCTCACAATCTTGACGTCCTCCTTCTGGCCGATACGATGGACTCTGTCCATTGCTTGTTCCTCGACCGCTGGATTCCACCATGGTTCCAATAAGTATACTGTTGAGGCAGCGGTAAGATTGATACCAGCACTTGAAGCTTTCAGACTTGCTAGCAAGATCGTCGGCCCTTCTGGCACCGGGACTCCAAAGTCTTTTATTACCTGTGCCCTCCTTTTTGCATTCATTGTTCCGTCTAAGCGGAGCACCTTAAACCCAGCTTCTTTCAGCGGCTCTTCTAGTAAAAGCAACATTTTCCGGAATTGGGAGAAGATAACTGACTTGGAAGATGTGCATGCATCTCTGGATGCGGAAAGAAGTTTTAATAGAGCAGCAACTTTGGATGATGGACGAGAAGATGAACCTTCAGATGTCGTTTGAGAAGACTCAGGAGGGGCTTTGAAGAGGTCAGATTCAGAGAGTGGGTGGCGGCACATTGGACAGCAGGGTTTAGTTCGTTTTAACGTTTTAAGGATGCAGGATTCACAAAAGATGTGAGCACAGCACGTAATTACAATGTCCATGGTGGAGATATGCAGATTGGACAGTCGAAATCTTCTCCATCTTGTAACACTGAAAGCAATTTTTGCAACAATGCTGGGTTGTTCTTCACATCTGCATGGATTTGGTTAGCATCTATTAAAAGCACATCAGAAGAATCAATTCAAAGAACATGTATAGTAGCTAGGCACAATCAACAAGGTAAAAGAAAACAAACCTAAAGAGAGCTTAATATATTGTTCGACAAAACCAACTTGATCTCAATCAGAACGAGAGAAGGAAGAAAAGGGTAGAAAGTCCATGCAGGCACCAATTTAGTTAACAATGCAAAAATACAAACTGAGACAATTGTGAAAAGATTACGAGAAACATAGGAACACAACAGACAAGAAAATGCAAAAAAACTATGTGAGATCATGCCAAAGTAATTCTAGAGATTGAGAGAATGGAGATCCATAATTTAGTTAAATCTAACTGAATACCTTCAAGTTGGCTTGGTGGAAGTAGAGCTCTGAGATCTGCAGGGCACAGTGCGAGATCTGTGCAGATTTGTCGGAGTCTTACAAGTATGCTGAGAACAGTAGAATAGTTTCTCACAACACTTTCATCAGAAATGTAGTCTTTGACGATGTTCCTGGCCTCTTCTTCCATCTGATCATAGACCCTGCGCTCTTCTTCATGGAGGTCCAAAAAAAGGTTTCTATGCTTTTAGATGGCAGACCAACCAAACCTTTATCTTTTGTTCTCCTCAAAGATATGGCTGCCATAAGAACCTGAAAATCAAATGTAGAGTCGTGTTGTTACATCACAGATACTTGTCCAGAAGTGGAGATACAATTTTGCAGAAGGTGACAGACAGCCTATAAAGAAAGAATTGGCCTTCCTGCTCGTAGCATCCACTCAAATAGAGATTGCTATACAGACAACCATAATTTCACAAACTTGTCTACAATCTGACTTGGCAATCGGTCACTCTTTTGACTGTTCATTAAGTGAATGGACCACGGACTTAGAATGTAGTCATCAATCTAATATGGATTAAATTTGAGTTTGTATGTTAGACCGTAGCAGTACTCTCTCAAAGGAACTATGAAAGACTTGTCAGAAATTACTTAAGGCAATTACTGGGAACATGATATGGAGGGTACAGAAAGTAGCCCATTATCCTAATTCAAAAATCAAACAAACAATTAATTACGTCATTTCACTGGTAAATTCCTTATCCAATCTTTAATGCATACCAAACAAAAAAGTAAATCTCCAAATAGTTCACTGTTTGACAAGGATTTGCAGTGAAGTTCTATGGCAATAGACATAATCCATAGAAGGGAGTTCTTTGAAGGTTTTCTTTTTTCATTATGGTTAGTGGATAGCATGGAACACTCGATTAATGCAATATACCAACTCATTCATAGTTAAAATGCGTGTTATGTACATAAAAACTTATATATTGATCTCCATGCACATTCTCCTTAAATAATTTGTCACTTAAAAAAGAATTGGGATAGGAACTAAGAGACTAATATGCTAGATTCTTTCGTCAAATTCAGGCATAAAGAGCAGAACAGAGTCTGCAGTTTTTTCCTGCATGAATTAGGGGCCAAAAATTATTATTGTTCCTGACCAACAGTCACCTAGATAAGACAGGAACAAATCCTAAGAGGTTTGCAATGCACTTACCTGCAGCCGGGTGATGCCCTTCTTATCTCCTTGAGCAAGCGGGCGCTGTATCAAACTATTCCACAGGCTTTTCAGGGAAAGAGGTTCAAACCTCAAGAAGGCCACCAAAGAAAACAAATCAAAAGAGTTATTTTGCACAGGTGTCCCTGTAACAGCCCATCTACGCTTAGCGTTCAGATTAGTAACTGCACGGCTCTGTTGAGTGTTCACATTCTTAATCACATGCGCCTCATCCAATATAACTCTTCTCCACTCAATCTTCTTAATAGGAGATCCGTCCCAAGATTCCTCACTAGCTAGAATAGTATATGTTGTCAGCACAATATCATGCCTCTTAAGCTCTTCAGCATCTTTAGTCCGTTCTCCATAGTACATGTACACCTTAAAACTGCCCTTTCTTGTGTGTTCTTCTAACTGTGTTATCCAGGCAGAAAAGACAGAAGGTGGACAAACAATGAGCGTCGTCTGTGGGTCCAAAGAAGAGGATTCATCAGAGGCAGGTCTTTTCCCCTTTCTGTTAGCACTACCAACCTCAGTTTTTTTCTTTTTCATTGAACTATCCACCTTTCTGCTCCCTCTTCTCCGCTTTGATGTTTTACCAGACAATGCAATATTTTCCTCTTCACCCAATTCTGCATCATCTTGAACATCTATACTGCTAGAAGAGTGTACAGCATGAGCCCATTTGTCAAAAGCAATCAAGGAGAGCAGTGTAAGAGTTTTTCCCAAGCCCATGTCATCTGCGAAAATGCCACCTCGTAAAGGCTCAGGTCTTATATCAGTCTGGTAATTAGTTAACACATTCACATAAACCCCATCTTTCTCTGTCCAGAAAGCAGGCAATTCGCATGAATTCTCCCTACTAACTAACCATCCCAATCCCTCCTTCTGATGAAAAAAGAGCTCTGATTTTATCATGTCTTTTGGTGGCTCCAATGCTTCTGACTTCCCTTCATTACTAACTTTCAAGTCCAACAGTTTGAATATCTCATCCACACTCTTCTCTGCTGGAATAGATTTTTTCTCTGTCACTACCATTGCTTCTGATAACGTAAAAGACACATTGTTTTCTGAAATTAACTGCAAACCCACCTATCTCAATCGCCAATTTGACTCTCTCAAATTCCTCTATCCTTGCAAAAATGTGAACTTGACAGGGAATCTTGAATCTGTTTCCCTTCCCTGGCGGTTTTGGCACAATACCTGTCACATGTTCAACACACACTAAAAGTGAACATGGACAAGAAATTTTCATTCTACTCTTGGAGACACAAACAAGCAGAAACTCAAAAATATATAACTTCAAGAACAAAAACAACAGTCATGCACACAAGATCATATAAAATGCAACTACCTTCAATGGTGATCAAACGACCATCAATCAGAGGGGACAACACGGCGGCAGCAGAGCGATCGAGGTAGCCCACCTGGACCGACCTCATATTGAGAACTTTGATGGCGTTTCCATCATACGGGTTCAACTCATCGCGAACCAAACCGACCAATTCCCGGCCACTAATAGTTCCCGAGTAATGCCGAAGCCCAACCACATTGACAATCATAAAACCCACCATTAAACTTTCAGCCGCGGAGGGAGAGGAGCCATCGTCAGCAGCATCGTATGAAGGGGAGGACGACCAGCGGCCCGAGCTCATGGACGCTTCTGCTGGGCCTCGTCGACCTTCAAATTCTGCTTCTATTTCCTTCATGTCTTCTGTTGGGTAAAGGGTTTTGATTCAGGGTTTCCCTCGAGATTTTGCAAGGGTTTTCGAGATGAATTCCTTAGGGTTTTTCCTTCACAGGGATTGTTGAGCGGTTTGAATTTTGAAGAGGAAAAGGTTTCGAGAAGGGTGGAAAGGAACGTTACAGGCGGCGGTTCTTGCCCACATTAATGCGGGTACATAATTTAAATATTTGTATTATATTTATTTAATTAATAAAATATAAAAAGTGAACAATTTATTAAAATTAAGGATAATTACACTCCCCCCCCCGATGTTTGGTGTAGTTACACGTAAATCCCATATGGTTTGAAAAATTATATTTAGTACTCATGATATTTGTTTTCATCTAACAAATAAGTCCATCCATTAGTCAAAATTCACCAAATTAACTGATATTAACAAAAAAATTAAATAAAAATCTATTAATTGATTTATCACTGATTTATTGCAGGTCAAATAATTTTTTTTATGTTCAAATTACCCTCATACATCTTCACGCGTTAATGTATATGATGACGTATATCTTCACCGTTATAAATGTAATTTAATCCAAAAAAATTTATTTAACATGCAATAAGCCAGTAACAAGTCAATTAAGGGTTAATATATATATATATATATATATATATATATAAATTTTTTATTAATATTAGTCAATTCAATAATTTTTACTAACCGGGGGACTTATTTGTTAGATGTAGGCAAACCTCAGGGATGTTAGGGGTAGTTTTTCAAACTATAGGGGGTCTACATGTAATTAAATCAATTTTTAGGAGAAGGGAGTGTAATTATCCCTTAAAATTAATATCTAATAATTTTTATTTATACTAAATAGAGATAATTATATTTACACCCCCTCACCTATTGTCTTTTTACACAAACAACCCCTGTCTTTTGAAAAAAGTACATAAACCACTCTAGCAGCCTTTAAAACCCAAAAATACCCCTAATTCACTAGGTTAACCTTTAAAATAATTTTCAAGGATAGAAATGCTTTAGGGGTGTTTCTGTAATTATCAAAAGATAAAAAGGGGTGTCAAATTAATATTTATAAGTATGAGTAATATGACTCCATATATTATTTACACTAATTTTTAATTTAAATTTAAATTATTTTATTAACTTTTTTTATTAAATTTCTATATAAAATCACCTTTTAATAATTAAAATATTAAATTATTCAATTAAAAATATAAAAAATTAGGTAATAGATTATAATTTTAAAATAAAAAATTATCGCACTTGTATAAATTATTTAAATTAAAATATTAGTTACCCTCTATTTTTATTTATAATTTTTACTAAAATGAAAAAGAAAAATAATTTATGTATTTGTTATAAATCTAATTAGAATTAATAAAATAAATAAATTTATTTATTAAAATGATATTTTAATAAAATGGGGTTACGGTGGGCATGACCGTGTGGTTGGCGAAGAAGGGATTACCTTTTTTTGAAATAAATAATTTATAATTTATAATATCTTTTATAAATAAAATATTTATTTTTTTAATTCTGATATGATCTATATAAATACATAAATTACTTTTAATTTCATTTGAGTAAAGTTTAGTTATAAAAAAATAGAAGATAAATAATCTTTTAATTTAATAATTTTACTAAGAGATAATTTATATATTAATTGAATAATTGAATATTTTAATTATTAAATGATGCAATTTTATACAGAGATTCAATGAAAAAAAAGTTAATACAATAATTTATATTTAAGTTTAAAATTGGTACAAATTATTAAAAAAAGTATGGGGTCATATTATGCATTTTCTTAAATATCACTTTGACACCCTTTCTACCTTTTTTGTAAAAATTATTTTGAAGGTTGACCTGATCAACTAAGGGTATTTTCGGATTTTAAAAGCTGTCAAAGGTGGTTTTTATAATTTTTCAAAAGGAAGGGGCGATTTGTGTAAAAAGACAATAGGTGAAGGGTGTAAATATAATTATTCCTATTAAATATGCATTAATAGATATCATTAATAAAAACAATAAAGAGATGATAATTTTATATAGGGATAATTACACTCCCCTCCCCTGAGGTTTGGTGTAATTACACGTAAATTCCCTGTGATCTGGGAAATTACATCTACCACCTCTGAAGTTTGCTTTTGTCTAACAAATAAATCCACCCGTTAGGCAAAATTCATCGATTTTGTTGATATTAACAAAAAAATTAAAAAAAGTATATTTACCTCCGATTGACTTATTATTAATTTATTGTAGGTCAGATATATACTTTTATAATTAAATTACCCTCATACATCTTCACGGGTTAATGCATGCAAGAGATATATCTTCACCGTTCTAAGGGTAGTTTAGCCAGAAAAAATATTATTTGAGCTGCAATAAGTCAGTATAAGTTAATCGATGTAAATATCATTTTCAATTCAATTTTTTTTTATCAATATCAACAAATTTGATAAATTTTGATTAATAGAAGGACTTATTTGTTAGGCAGAAGCAAACTTCATGGGTGCTAGATGTAATTTCTCAAATTACAGGGGGTCTACGTATAATTATCCCAAATCTCCAGGGAGGGGAGTGTAATTATCCCTAAAAAGAAAAAAAGGGGGGGGGGGGGGAAATTACATTCCCCTCCTATAAGGTCTGATGTAATTACGCGTAGAACTCCTAAGATTGCTTCCATCTAACAAATAAGTCCCATTGTTAGTCAAAATTCACTAAATTTGCTGATATTACTAAAATGAAGCATGAAAATTGATTTACCTTCAATTCACTTACTATTAACTTATTGCAAGTCAAATAAAATTTTTTTTTCAAACTAAACTATCATTGTAACGGTAAAAATATACCTCCTCAAATGCATTAATGTGTGAAGACGTATGAGTGTAATTTGGTCATAAGTTAATAATAAGTCAATTGGGGGTAAATATTAATTTTTTGTTGTGAATATTAGTAAACTCAGTGAACTTTGACTAACAGAGGAACTTATTTGTTAAAGGAAAGCAAGCATCAAGAGTGGGTGCTATTAATTTTTTAAACCACAAGAGGTCCATGTGTAATTACACCAAATATCAAGAGAGGAGAGTGTAGTTATCCAAAAAAAAAAAAAATCCATCCACGAAATACAGAATAAAAGTTGAACCTAAACTACAACTATTATTAAATAAAACAACATCTACATATCAATGGAATATTGAAGTCATACGTCATAAAAGTTAAATCAAAATTCACACCTTGATGAGATTTAAATTCATGACTTTATAGTTATAGTGTCTTAATTTTCTAACTAAACTATGTAGAGTGGGTTATAATTTTACTAATCACTTCATCATACACTTTTTTGACCAATTGATTGCAGTGATTGGACTTCACATTTCAACAAAAAAAGTTTAGAGTTTGATCATTGTAATTCATAAATAAATAAATAAATAACAATTACCATAATAATTATTTGGGGCCAAACAAAAAAATATTATAAATTTGCAAAATTAGTGATTATTATTTTTTATGTGTTGTAAGTAAAAAATAATGATTGAACCGAGAATAATAATAAAACATTTATACTAATATGAAAAAAAGATAAATACACTTTTTACTCACAAACTACAACGCAGATTATTTTTTTGTTGTGTTAATAATATATTTAAATTAATTTTTATTTATTTATTTATGTTTTAAAAATATGATGTATTGATTTATATATTTTATTATAAACAAAATATTTATTATATGTATATAAAAGATGACATGCCATGACGACTCGTATAAACAAACACGGCCACTTTTTAAAAACTAAAAATGAAATCCTTTCCCCAAACTCTTCTCCAAGTCTTGTTTGGTTCAACAAAAGTTACATTTTTCCAACTCTTTTGGGATCCCATGGCTTGGGCTTTTCACCACACAAGAGTTGTAATGGTGAATTTACCAAAAAGGGCTTGTGTTCTGCCTTGAAAATCCATGAAAATAGCTCCAACAGAATTGCAACAGACAAGGTATTATTGGAGGTCAAGTTTTTGATCCTCAACAGTCAATGAAACCTAGCTCAATTGACAAAATTGAGGCCCTATGATTTTAGAGGTCATGAATTTGAATCCCGGTGGGTGCGTGGGGTGTTGTCTACTGTATAATAGGAGTTGTCTACTGCATAGTAGGAGTTGTTGTCTATTGTAATAGTAGGTATTATTGAGCAGAATATAATTATCGTAATAGTCTTTGTTATAATATTGATATCGATAGGAATTATTGTATTTGTAACCGATTTATTTCAATACGACTTCAAATTTAGCCAAACTCAGTCCGAATTAAAACTTTTCGAGCAGTAGCTATACATATATATATATATATATATCTTTTTTGAAGTGTTAGTCTTGATTTTCTCATTCAAGAACTGGTTCTAATTTGTTCATATATATTTTTTCAATTTTTTGTTTAAATTGAAGAAAATGAAAATTTTATTTATTAATTAATCTATTTTACATGTAATGATATTGTGAAAACCAATGCTATTTATGTAGTTAGTTGATGCAATAAACATTAGTAGTTGCCGTTCCATAATGTTCCATAACCATAAATGCATTTCCAATTATAGCAGAAGGAATATGTCTCCTAATAAAGGCTTTTCCTTTGTACCCTCGTTTACACCCTTTTTTTTTTTTTTTAACACTTATTTATTTATTTTTGGAATATGTTATTGTGCGCGCAATAAAAGTATAATGATGATAGTTCATGTTGTGCGCTAGTTGTTAGGTACAAAAGAAAATATAATAAGGATAAATCACAGTTATCTTTCGTTAAATTTAACATAATTATAAATAGGGATACTTACACCCCTCTCCTAAAGTTTGATGTAATTACACGTAAATTTTTGTAGTTTGAAAAATTACATCTAGCACTCCTGAGGCTTGCTTTCATCTGATAAATTAGTCCATCCGTTAATGAAAATCCACTAATTTTGCTGATATTAATAGAAAAAGTGAATGAAAATTGATATATATCCTCGATCGACTTATTATTGATTTATGGTAGGTCAAACAATTTTTTTCGAACTAAATTACCTTATAATGCTAAAGATATTCCTCCTCATATGCATTAACACGTGAACACATATGAGGGTAATTTGATCATAAAAAGATTTATTTGACCTATAATAAGCCAATAATAAGTCAATTGAGGGTAAATATAGATTTTGTTTCAATTTTTTTTGTTAATATCAACAAATCTGGTGAATTTTGACTAATAGATGGACTAATTTGTTAGACGAAAACAACCTCAGGGGTGCTAAATGTAATTTTTCAAACCACAGAGAGTTTACGTGTAACTACACCAAACCTCTGAGGAGGGGAGTGTAATTATCCTTTATAAATATTTTATCGTTGTTTGAGAAATTACATATCTCTTCAAATAGAAAACAATTATATAACTTCTAAAAGGTAAGGTGGACATTATTATTTTATCCTTGATATTTTTTAAAAATAGTTTTAGAAAAAATATAATAGAAATTAGGGTTGGTAAAATAAAATAATCCATAGGGCATATTAGTTCATAAAAATATTTTAGAAAATTTTAAAATATATATAAAATCATAATGCATAATTCAAATGGATATTTTGATTACTTCACTATAAAATTGGATGAAAATTTAACGGATACTAACGGTATGAGCTTATTGTTAGATGTTAAAATTAGGGGTATTTGTAATATTTCATACAAGGATATGGTATTTGTGATTATTGTTAATTATACTTAGACCCTCTTTGAAAATACGAAATTGTATTTTTCTCCAAATAAGTTTTGAAATTATACTTACACCCCATTAAAAAATTCTTTAGTTATACCTGACCCCATTCTGTTATAATTTAGATGAAAAATGCCGGCATTAACGAGAGAAATTATATAAATTTTTAATTTTTACCTTCATTTAACATTTCTATGTAATATTTTTGTATTTATAAAGTTATAAAAAGTAATATATATATATATATATATATATATATTTGGAGTGATGTTAATATCATTTTACATTTTTTCCTTTATAAGTACAAATATATTATATATGAATGTTAAATGAGGGATAAAATTAAAAAATTACTTAAGTTTTTTACTAACGTCAGTATTTTTTGTTCAAACTCTAACGAAAGAGGGTTGGGTATGAGCAATGAATTTTTAGAAGGAGGTGTAAATATAATTTTGAATTTTTTTTGACAAAAATTGTAATTATATATTGTCAATTATAATAATAAACATCAAATACTTATAACTTACCAAAAATCACTGCAAAAAGTAGAATAACATTCGCACATTTAATGAAATTTTAATCCATAACTTTATATTACGGAAACTTAACTCCATTAACTAAACTAAATTTCATTGGCAGATTAACATAAGTAACTACTGACCCCATGTTTGTGTTTGGCTTGTAACATGTAGCATCAACTATGTAAAGTTTTTACACTGTATCACATGTTGTCCAAATAAACCATTTAATCGTACGTAGATTAAGATTGAGCTCCCATAAAAAAATTTGACGTCAGGAATTCGAATCTCACTAAACGTATGAACATTTATTTCACTTTTAATGTGAATTTATCAATTTATTATAACATAAATTTATTAATCAAATCAATGTGTTGCTAAATTTATTGTTACTGAAGTAATTATGTAATCATCGATTCTACAAAATAGTACCTGTATAAAGTTGTGAACTCACTAAAAGAAATGTTGTTGGCTACAATTTTAATAGCCATGGACTAATAACCGTAGTAAATATTTTTTATTGACTACGATAAAATAAAATCGATGCAAAAATATAATTTCTTGCAGATACTACGGCTAATAACCATTGCATAACCGTGGTGAATAACTATTTTGTACGACTATTTTATTTTTAACAATAGCAAAATTAATTATAGTTGAATGTAGTATTTTTTGTAGTGACATAAGGAAGCCCTCTTGCAAACGTGGGGTGTGTATATATATATATATATATATATAATATATATATATATAATTGATTAAAGACTAACTAATCAACATAATTTTTGTTGTGATTCTAGAAAATTATTTAGACATTCGTCCTATCAAATGGACATATCCTAAATGGCTTTGATCATGTTATTGTGGACCAATAAAAAAAAAAATTAATTCTACATAGACAAGTAATTAATCACATTAAATCAAATTAATGACACAATAAATATAGATAATTATTCTTACACGTGTTATGTAATAAATTATACTTCTAAAATTATATATTTGTGAGGGAACACATGGTTCGGTCAATGTTGTCCGACCGAGATATGCAAATATTTGTCCAACAGTGTCCGATTAAAGACATCCTTGCTTGTGGATCACATGATCTTGTAATGATACAATATATAGAAAATATAATATGTTATACACACAAAATAATTATATTACTTATTTGAATACTAAATTTTTTAAAAAAATATTACTTATATCAGTCATTACTTGAGTTTTAATTTGAATCCAATACATTTTAATTAACATACATTAATTAATATGAATATATCTGACTGTCAACATGCATTTGAAAGATCTCTTTTAAATTTTTTACGACACATTTATTTCGAATCATTAAATTATAATGGCATAAACCATTAAATTACAACAGTATAAATATATAGAGTTTTATGTGATTCGATCGAGTCATTCTTCTTTTTAACAATTCAGATAGCAAAATCCGAATCTAATTCAAATTTCTTCCTCTCTCCTTGATCTCTTGGAACATAAGTGTTACGTTGCTTGAAATCTAAAGGGAGGAAAAAATAGGTATGCCAGGCAAAGTGACTCCTGCATCGACGATGAAAAGATTGCCAGAGATATGCTTGGAGGAATCATGGATCAAGAACCGCAGAAGTGATGTGAGTGCGGGGTCCGATGTGCCGAAAGTTCTTAAAGGGACGACTCTTCTTTCGATGTTTTTGAGCCAATCTTTCTGCATTAGATCTTGAGTTATTTCGGATTTGAAGAGCCCTGGAGATATAGAGTTCACTCGTATTTGAAATGCCCCCAATTCCAAGGCCATGACCTGAATTGACGACATAAATATAATACTATATATGTCACAAATCAAGCAAGTGACCAGTTAGAAAATCTAGATTGAGTTTAGTTAAATTTGAACTAATTATATGATAAATGCAACATACTTGGTCATGACAATACCTTGGTCATGACGTTGATGGCAGTCTTGGCACAAACGTAAGCCAGTCCTCCAGGCAGCTGCCCGCGCTCCAGACCAGCAATGGACGAGATATTAACGACGGATCCGCCTTGTCTGTCGTCACGCATGCGCATACAAACGTACTTAGAAACCAACCATGTTCCGGTTAAGTTGGTCTTAATGTTATCATTCCATTCCTTCTCTGGCAGGTCCAACGGACTGTGCACCCCACCTACAACCACATACTTCTACACATTACCAATCCATTATTGAAACCCGAATATTTTCTTGGACGAATATACGTACATCATTGAATACAGACACAAACTCCTTCCATCCCATAAAAGATGTCGGCATATCAAAACTACGCACCCAACACAAACTTTGTATAGAGTACTTCATCTTCATAACATCATCCCCTATTAAAATATGACTCCTAAAATTTTCCGTTGTCATTGCTTATGTAAAATATCAAGGTAAAATGTATTTTACCTTTTTGTGATATGAGAAAAGAACAAAAAATTTCATGTGATTCATTTTCCAAACAAAATACCCCATATATTTTGAAAAAAAAAAAAAAAAAAAAAAAAGTTGTCCTTAAATCGTTGATAGGGGATAATTTGTTATTTATTTATTTATTTATTGGGATTTTTTGCTCTTTTTTCACCACAGAGAGGTAAATTACATTTAACCGTAAAATATCAATATTCAATTACTAATGAAAATATTCACCCACGAAGATAGAATCAATAAAAAATCTTCTATCCCACCTTAGCACTACACATGGATCATGCATTATACGTGATTTTACATTTAAATTATATAGTTTATTTAGTTATAATTTTTCCTTTTTCTTTAGAAAGAAAGAGATTCGTATCAATTAATACTTGAAATAATTAAAGTGTGAAAAAAAATATCGATTGTACAAAGATTATGCGCTTGTTGCAGTTAACCAAAAATTAGATTGGGGCATTGTTTGGATACCATCCACAACCAAACATGCACCACATCTTTTTTTAATAAAGGAAAGAAAATTAACCTATCAAAAATTAACACAATAAATGAAAACAAGGAACAAAGTCTCGTTTTTGTTCTTTTTCTTTTTTGTTTGTTTTTTTTTCCCTCTTACCTCTAATGCCAGCATTATTGATCAAAGCATCGATTCTTCCAAACGCAGCCCAAGCCTTCTGCACCGAAGCCTCGATGCTAGCCGCGCTTGCGCTGACGTCGAGCTCCAAAGCCACAGCTCTTGGCTGGTCTTGGCTCTGTCCATTCCGGCTGTTTATCTCATCGCAGAGTGATCGCAGTCGGTCTATTCTCCTGGCAGCGGCTATGACTCTGCACCCGGCTTTAGCCAAGTCCAAACAGAAGTCTCGGCCCAACCCCGATGACGCGCCGGTCACCATCACCACCTTGTTGTCCAGCCGAAGCCACGGCTCCAGTTCGGTGGCTACTTGGCTTCTGCTCTCCATGCTCACCTCATGTACGGTGGGTGTTTGGGAAAATAGCGGATGCATTTATACACAGCCACAGGAAAAGTTGTTCAAAGGTAGGAAAAAGCTACTTTCGTAATTGCTTCCCCGAACAACTTAAAATTGACATAAATGCCCTCATAGAAAATCCAATCATGAGTGACGGAACCAGGAAAATAGTTTAACTATATCATAATTTAATTAGTTAATTTATTAAATGAAATATTAAAATTTTCCAACGATACCATAAAAAAAAGAGTAGAGAAATTTGAACATAGAAAATGAGTGATATCATAATGTTACTAATTATATATGTTTAGTGATAATAATTTTTATTTTATCTCAATAATGAATTTTATCGTTTCAATAGAAATTAGTAACAAAAAATAGAATATAAAGTTGTCACTATATATAGGGAACTTGCGTAGAACCCATGATATGCACAGGTATATAATTTTTTTTAAATTAAATAAATATTTTTTTAATATATTACCTAATGAACGAATTGATTTCGTAAAGTATTTTCTTTTATCTTTTTTAAGATAAAATATAGTAGTTTTCAATTTTTAATCTATCTTGATTATTGAAAATTATATTTTCCTAAACATACAATATATCGTACTAACCAAAATTTGTATTTTATAAGAATTACTTTTATAAAATTATTACATTCTATTAAATATATAGATCACTTTTTTTTTTTTTTTTTACATATATCCAACTTTATAGAAAAATATAAAAAAATAAGAAATTAGTTAAATGTATAATTTTTTATAGGGTAAAATACATTTTGCCCCCGTGAACTATTCTTTATTTAATATTTACCCTCTAAACTAACAAATAATAACACTTACCCTCTTGATTGGACAAAAATGTCGTCATGCCTTGACCGATTATATTATTTTCAATATATTTTAGTATTTTGCACATTAAATCATCACTAAATTATTTTTAATTAATTTTTAATGAGTAAAGAATTTAAATTAAAAGTGGAGTATATATATTAAATACAAAATAAATATAATATCAGCCCAAACTCATATATGCTTCTTAAAAGAAATTGACAAATATATATGCTTAACCAAAATTAAATACTTTTAGAAAAAAAATTGAATAAATATTTTATCATATACTGTCAAATATACTGACTTATTACTGACTTATTACTGACTCATTGCATGTTAAATAAATTTTTTCGAATTAAATTACCTTTATAACGGTGAAGATATACGTCCTTAGATACATTAATGCGCGAAGACATATGAGAGTAATTTGATCATAATAAAATTGTTTGACCTACAATAAATTAGGAGTTCGAATCTCACTAGACGTATGTATATTCATTTCACTTCTAATGTGAATTTACCAATTTATTATAATATAAATTTATTAATCAAATCAATGTGTTGTTATATTTATTGTTACTCACGTAATTATATAATTTCGGTTCTACAAAATCGTACCTATATAAAGTTGTGAACGCACTAAAAGAAATGACTGTTGGCTACAATTATAATAGTTATGGACTAAAAATCATGGTAAATATTTTTTCGTAGATTATAAAATTGGTGCAAAAATATAATTTATCGCAGATACCACGGTCAATAACCATTGTATAACCGTGGGTATATATATATATATTGATTGAATGTTATATTTTTTTAGTGACATAACAAAGCCCTCTTGCAAACGTGGGGTATATATATATATATATATATATATATATATATATATAGTTGATTAAAGACTAACTAATCAACATAATTTTTGTTGTGATTCTAGAAAATTATTTAGACATTTGTCCTATCAAATGGACATATCCTAAATGGCTTTGATCATGTTATTGTGGACCAATAAAAAAAAATTAATTCTACATAGACAAGTAATTAATCATATTAAATCAAATTAACGACACAATAAATATAGATAATTATACTTACACGTGTTATGTAATAAATTGTACTCCTTAAATTATATAGTTGTGAGGAACACATGGGTCGGTCAATGTTGTCCGACCGAGATAAGCAAATATTTATGTCCAATAGTGTCCGATTCAATAGGGGTGTTCAATAAAATCGTCGATCGCCCCCGTTGATCGATCCAACTCAAATTGCACTGTAATTAGCGGGCTAAAAGTGGATTGAGTTGGTCTTGGACTAGTTAAAAAAAGATCGGATGATGATGATAATAATAATAATAATAATTACGTTTACGTAGAACGTATAGACCACGTTTGACCTACCTCTGTTTATCCTACCTCTGTTTACGTAGAATGTATAGACCACGTTCGACCTACCTCTGTTTGTCTTACCTCTATTTACGTAGAACGTATAGACCACGTTCGACCGCAATGATGATGATGATGATGATAATAATAATAATAATAATATAATAATAATAATAATAATAATATTATTATTATTTTATTATTATTATTATTATTAATAATAATATAATAATAATATAATAAGAAAAAGAAGAAGAAGAAGTAGAAGGAGGAGGAGGAGGAGGAGGAGGAGGGCAATAATAATATACTAAATTCTTCATATGTTTATACAAAAATTTTGACTATTCATAAACTAATAGTCAAGACAATAATAATAATAATTACGATATTTTTTGTTGGTATTGTATAATACATATGTATAAATATATAAATGAGATCAATTAATTCATTAATTCTTGATTATTAGCAATCTTCTATATTATTTTTTCTGTTGATAAATATTGAAATAGATGATATCACGATTTTGTTACAATCTGTTTTATTACCATCTTATTTTGTTTCAAATGATTTTTGTTTTATATTTATATATTATTATGACCAATTGCTTATATAATTAATTCAAAATAATAATTTTTTCACAATCTTATTTATAAAAAAATGTTAAATTCTTTTATATTTATTTATATTCTTTTAAATAAACATATAACCGTGTACAAGTGTTTATTTTTTTACACATTGTAATTGATATATCATACTTTTATAATTAACACTACAAACAAATACATTTATTTTGACAAAATAATTATAACAAAAACATAAGTTGTCACAAAATATTAATTTAATTGTATAGGTGGTTGTTTATATACTAAAAACCGCCCCAACCCACCCCAACTCAATTAGACCGCGAAGTGCGGTTTTGATGATTATTGGGTTGGACTTGGGTAAAATTTTATAAAGACCGCAAATATTAGATTTGACCAAAAAATTACTTAAACTGCCCCAACCTGCATCGCGTACACTCCTACGATTCAAGACATCCTTGCTTGTGGATCACGTGATCTCGTAATGATACAATATATAGCAAATAGGGTTAATAGTAATTTACCTATATCTGATATTCGAACATAGCAATTTATCTCCTTATGTTAATTAAATAAGCAATTTACCCTTCTCTGTTAAAATTAAAATAGCTCGCTACCTACCTGTGAGTTTTAAATGGTATAGTACAGGTGAAATGTCAAATATACCATCCCTTATAATGAGAATAGATGGTTGTCTTTCAACAGATGAAGATGAGAGAGACTAAGAGATTGAAAAACCCTAGATCTAAGAAACCCCCCAAATCGTTCTGAAGAAACCTTTGAAAACTGAAAGAACTTGCGATTTTTTTTTTTGAAACTTGGTTGAAAGCTATAGATCGTTGTAGTTTAGGATAGAACATCATTTTTTAGGGTTTTGAAATCGGACGTGTTGACGTCATTAGGGTGGTAAAATATCTTATTTTTTATTAATGACTATAACCGTGCCTAAGGCCGTTCCAAAAACCATGATAATAGTTAGCCGTTAAAAACGCCGCTCCAAAAAATACTTTTTTTTTAAAACTTTATTAATTTGGAATGGTCAATTTTTCATGAAAATCATCACAACAACCGTTACAAAATAAGGCGGGATAAATAACAAAAAATAAATTTGTAACGGCCTATTTAGAATAAGCCGTTACAAAATCTGTTACTAATTAACATTTTTGAAATCAATGCAAAAAAAATGGTGGGAATATTAAATTCGAATGACAATTACAAAGATCGTTACAAAGGTTAATTACATGGACCGTTACCAAAACTGTTACAACAAATGAGCCATTTAAAAATTTTAGATTAAAAAATACGACATCTTTAGATACGAGCATCTGATCTATACCAAATTTAAATAAATACACATATGTGTTTATTAAATCATATAAGAGGGTATGATTTTAAATCACATGGTCTGATTTAAAAAATACATCGAGTTGAATGATTATTATTACATTCCGGGAACGATATTTCGAAATCCGTATACCCAATAAGGCTACAACTTCGCCGAATGAATTATTTTATAGGTGTGATCATATCTGACGGTTGGATCTTAATTTTGACGGTCCAATTAACTCATGCAGTTAAACACTATAAAATAACAATTACATTAATGTAATACTAACATTTATGAATATACAAATTTATTACAAACTGCATATATGTATCAATGTCAATTATATTGTTCCACATAAATTGTACGATGCCACAACACACAATTGTATCAAATGGCATTTTTTTAAATTTTTAAAAAAATAATTAAAAAAATTAGAACACCATTTTTAACAACTTTAGGAACAATGAACACAAAAAAACGCTGTCATTTTCATATATTGTAACGGTTTTTGAAATGAAGTTTGCAACGGGTTTTGTTTTCCCCCATTCTTTTTCTTTCTCTCTTTTCTCTCTCTCTCTCCTCTTCTCCCCTAAAACCTTCGCCACCCCTGCCACCACTCCCCTACCACCCATTGTCACCACTAGTTGCCGCCACCACCTCCCCCAAATCCATTGGAAGCCCCTCTCCCTCACCACAACCATGTTTTATTTTTTACTTTTTAATTTAAATCTAACAATTTATGTATATTTTGAGTTTATTTGATGAGAGGATGTTGGGCGATGGGTTTATTTGCAGGATGGTGTTGAATATTTGTGAATTATTTTTTTGATTGATTTTTTGTGATTATAAACTATTTTTGTGTATAATTTGTTGATTAGTATATTGTGAATAATATTAGTTGGATGATGTTTAATTATTGGTTAATTATCGCTGAAATTAGTTGAAAAATTTTGCATTATGAATTTTTTTTTGAAATTTTGTAAAATTTCTGTAATTTTATTAAAATTTCAAATTTTTTTGAAGCATTTCTGTAATTTTTTCGAAATTCTGAAAATTTTAAAAAAATTGCCAATTTTTTAAAATAACTGAATTTTCTTTTTAATCTTGTAATTTTAAAAACAAATTCCAAATTTTTAATAATTTCAGAAATATTTTTGAAATTTTGGAATTTTAAAAAAATATATGGATTTTTTTCAAAAGCTGTAATTATAAAAAAATTCCCAAAATGATGAATGGAATTTTTATTGTATATATATTGTATGTTGTATTATTAAATTGATTGTATATATGTTTTATGAATATAATGTGCGGCAAGAGAGGGAGAGAGAGAGAGAGAAAAAGAGAGAGAAAGAAGAAGAATGGGGTAAGAAAAAATCTACAAGTGTTATATATATATATATATATATATAATTTTTGGAACAGTCGTGTGAAAAAAGCTGTTATCAAATCCACTTCAAAAGCTGTTACAATATATAAAAACGATATTGCTTTTATGTTCATTGTCCATAAAGCCGTTACAAAGGATGTTTTAATTTTTTTTTTTTTTAAAATTTAAAAAACTACCGTTTGATCGACAATTGTGTGTTGTGGAATCGTACAATTTATGTGGAATAATATAATTAGAATAAATTAAAGAACAAAAATCTTGCATTTTACATTGATACATGTACGCAGTTTGCGATAAATTTGTAGTTTTATAAATATTAGTATTATATTGATGTAACTATCATCTTACAATGTTTAACTGCAAGGGTTAATCGGACCATCAAAATTGACATCCAACTGTCATATATAATCACACTTATAAAATAATTCATTTGGCGAAATTGTAGCCTCATTGGGTATACGAATTTCGAAATATCGTTCCTGAAACGTAATAGTAATCATTCAACTCGGTGTATTTTTAAATCAGGACATGTGATTTAAATCATATCGTTTGATTTTATTTAATGGACACATACTTAGTAATGACCATTCGAATTTAATATTTTCAGCATTTTTTTTAATTTTGATTTCAAATTATTTAAGTAGTAACTACTTATTCTAAATAGGTCGTCATCAATTTATTTTCCGCCATTTATCCAGCCTTATTTTGTAACGGTTGTTATAAAGATAATTTGGCCGTTCCAAATTCATATCACCAAAAAAATCGTTACAAAAATCATTACAAATTAGTAACTGCAAATAAATTGTAACGGTCTTAGGCACAGTTACAGCCGTTACAAAAAAAAAAAAAAAAAAGATTTTTTACCACCCCAATGACGTAAGCACGTTCGATCCATTACAAAACTCGTGCGTATTGAAACGGCCTTATGACCGTTACAAACAAGCCGTTACAAAAAACGCATTTTTTTGCAGTGATTGAAGAACTGATTCTAATTTTGTTCATTTTATTTTTAATTTTTTTGTTTAAATTGAAGAAAATGAAAATTTTATGGTATTTTTAAAATTTTCATACAGGATATGCTATTTGTAATTATTGTTTAATTACACTTAGACCCTTTTTAAAAATACGAAATTATATTTTTCTCCAAATAAGTTTTGAAATCATATCTACACTCCATTCAAAAGCTATTTGTTTATACCTGACCTCCTTCTGTTACAATTTGGATGAAAAATATCGACATTAACATAAGAAATTATATAAATTTTTTATATTATTCCTCATTTAATATTTTTATGTATATTTTGTATTTGTAAAGGGATAAAAATAATATATATACATATATATATTCCTCATTTGCAGTTTTTTTAAGCTATGAATTAAAACTAAACCAATAGTACGGTTTGATTTTATTCTAAATTTTAGAATTACGATTTAAAAAATAGATTATAAAAAATGGTTTGATCGGTTCGGTTGGGTGGTTTTGGGCGGTTTGAATATTATTTAATCACCCCTAGTGACAGAGCCAGAAAAATAGTTTAGTATGTTATTATTGAATTAGTTAATTTAGCGAATAAAATATTAAAAATTTCAATCGTCACCATAAAAAAAAAAAGAAGAAGAAGAAAATTTGATGGCATAAAAAAATGAGTAATATCATAATGTTACTGATATATACATATTTATTGATAATAATTTTTTATTTTATCTCAGTAATAAATTTTAGATCATTTTAGTAGTGATTATTGTTTTTCACAATTAGTTTATTATCAGTAGAAATTAGTAAAAAAAAAAAAAAAAAGTATAAAGTTGTCACTATAGAGAACTACAGGGAATCAGACACATATATAATTATGGCGACCTTGTGCAATAAATAATTTATATCATTATAATTTATTGTTATTTAGTTGTCAATATAGAAGTATAACTAATTAGCTGTAGTGATAACTTCGTGCACAATTCTTCACACTTATAATTATGTAATGACAAAATGAAATAGAAAATATTATCACTTGATATATTTTTTTAGTGACAACTTTAAAATTATGAATTATATTTTGTTACTATGATTATATATATTTTTTGTAACGAATTTTAAATTTGTACAATAATAATTGCAAATTAAATGTAGCATATAATAGTAATATAATTAGTAAAACTTATAGAAAGTAAAATTTTTTTTAGAGAGGGGGCGGAAGCCCTGTCGGCCACTAGGGCTAGACAGGGGTTGACTTCGACCCCGTATCTTGGTATGAAAATAAAATTAAGGCAATTGCGCTTTTAGTCTCATAGGGTAAGGAGCTCAATACTTTTTAGTCCTCTATTTTATCAATTTTTTTTAAAAATAGTCCTAAATTATAAAAACTCGAGCCATTTAGTCAACTGTTATACGGGATTCTCAAAATTAAGAAAACTCAACACATTTAATCTACTTTGCAGGATATATAGGGTTAAATGTATTGAATTTTTTTAATTTTGGAATTATTTTAAAAATCTTATAAAGTAGAGGATTGAAAGTGTTAAATCCCCTAGCCTATGGGATTAAAACTATAAATCTCACCTAAAATTATAATCCATTCTGCTATTTTTAAAACTAAGCCACCATGTCAGACAATAATTACACACATATAATTGAATAAATACGATATAAATATTAAAAATTAAAATTAATGTATAATAAAAAATGAATCAACTGATTAATGAGAACTAAAGTGAATGACATATGTGATGGTGTCTTTGGCGATTAAAAAATGGTGCATACATTTTGATTAACTAGTCATTGTGGCACATCATCCCTACGTACATATAATAAATAATTTTTTACACTTAGAAAAAATATATAAATCAATATATTAAATTTAAAAAGGAAAAAAAATTAATATATCAGTTAAAATAAAATTTAAAAACTTGAATTGTTTAGTTATATTATTAATTTAAGAATATCTTTTATTTTATAAAATATCGATACGGCAGCGTAAGTAACCGCCGTTAGTGAGTAAAAATGGCATTTTCTTTTTTATATAGTATCAATAAATAATTATATTGGTACGCATATTTAAGAGTATAATCAATATTTTTAAATTTTGGGTTGCAGGGTAACAAATCGTTAGTGGTAAGTTAGCATAAATTATTGTATCTAAATGAATTATTATAGCAATCAAATGATGGTATTTTTTGTAAATGAAAATCATATTGTTTTAATTCATCGATTCATTATTTATTTATTTTTAATTTGAATGTCACGAACTAAAACGTGGCTGAGATGACAGGATCATTCATTCATTCATGAGTTAAAACAAGCTTGTCTCAAATGATGTTCCCCAATTTTATCGGACCACCACTAAGAACTTCATTAATTAATCTTTATAATTTGTATTAAAAATTGGACGAAAAAGTGAAACAAGCTGGACGGGAGCATCCTCCTCTTGATTTTTATTTAAATAATGGATTTTAAATCTTTAATAATAAATTATTCGAATTTATTTGGACAACTTTAAATCTAAAGAATTCCGAATCCTTCAATTCTAATTTTATATGTTTTGCTGAATATTCATGAATTTTCGATTCTTTTCAATTGAGTCATTTCTTCGAATTATTCCATCAAAATTAAATCCAAATTCAAAAAATACAGTATGACGTAAATTACATCGACACCTTCCCAAGTATACAAAATACCTCTTATTTTGCAAAATTACAGCTACACCCCTGAGGGATGTTAGTATAATATTTTTTAAAAATATTTGAATAAATTTTGACTTTGAACAGAAAATCTAATCATTACAATTATACCTTCAAGGCGGTAATTGTTGTTTAGCAAACGACAAAGTAAATTTGTGCATTTTACCCTAATTTCAGTAGATGCCAATATGATTTGCTTTTCATATTATCTTTGTTAAATACCAAAAAAGAAAAAAAAAAATAGAGGAAAAATAGTTGGTAAAATTTTAAAATTTGTTCTTTCCTTGGCATAATGTATTCATTGTACTAAATAAGAGTGAGTATTTAAAATTTATTTTATTATCACAACATATCAATCAATTTCACAACCTCACATTCAATTAAACTCTATGGCCCATGTGTTAGAATTAGGTGGACATCAAGTCAATTGTTGATTCATCGTCATTAATTTTAAATAATTTTTTTAGTAAAATATTAATATTAAAAATTATTTTTTGGCCAATTTTATCTTAATCTTTATATAATACTTGTAAGCATTTGGTTGAAATCCTTATATAATGATACTACGGGGTTGAGTTGCGCATAGGATGGTGATCATTAAATCAACTTATATGATTTGATTTAAAATATTCCAAGTTGATGAATCAATTGGGACAGGGCATTGATCATGATTCTTTAGAGACTTGCACTATGTGATGCGTTCATATGATGAATGTCGCATTTCATAGACAATGACGTATGATATCTGCGCACTTTAGTGGGTGCTTGATATGGAATTATCAAAGCCACTGAACTGACTCGTATGAGTTGTCATATGGAAGCTAATGAGGCATGATCAGTATGATTAGAACTTCTTGGCTGTGATAGTACAAGAATTAGTTCTTTGACTTGAGGAGCCACAATAGCCTTGTGTACGGGGAGGTTGTATCTTGGTCATGGCTGACGTGGTTACTTAAATACGTAATTACCAAAAAGCTCTATATCAGTGCAGTCAGAACGTGCATGGAGGTTAGTGTATTCCGAGAAAGGATCAATCGCCCATCATATATAAGATGATGGTGATCTCTTATGTTTTCTATATTGTGTACTCTCTAGAAGTCCGTAGCCATGGTTGTCAATTGAATAGGAAAATATAATTTTCTATATTAATTGAAGTGACACACAAATAGTATATATAAATATATATCAAAGTCCAGAATGGGGATTGATTACGAATTCCATGCCCAAGACTTTGATCATGGAGATTGCTTGATGGAGGAACTGTATCTGTATGGCATGCGCAGCTTACATGTAGACGTGTATGTATATATATATATATATATATATATATATATATATATATATATTCTTTTTTTAACCTTTTTAAAAAGTTTCTATTACATCCTACCTAATTTTTTAATTTTTTTCTACCTAATTTCTTAATTAACGTAACTTGCTCCTAAATATTATAATGAGCTCCAATTTATTCCGTTCAAGTATTATTATATTCCAATTTAATTTATAATTTATTTACTAATTAATTAAATTTTGTAAATATTTATCAATTAATCCCACAATTATGTTACATTACAGGTTCACGAACATTCACCTATTCTCTAGTGTCATGGACTACTGTTAGGTGGCCACCCATGCATGGTAATGGGTACCATCTAATTAAGGAGTTAATTGATGGTGCTTAACTAAATATGATTTAATTAATCTGAGCAAGTTAGTTGTCGATTAAATTGTATATGATACAAGCCCAAGTCTAGCTGAGTAGTGAACCTAAAGGGTCATATCCAAATCCATGATGAAATTTTTCAAAATAATTAATTTGATTAATTACGAATTAATTATGAAGAAGACGAAGCAAAGTTAAACTTGTCTTCTTGAGAAGAAACAAAGTTGAATTTGTCTTCTTGAAAAGAAAAAAGTTGGAACTGTCTTCTTAATAAGAAGAAAAATTGAACTTGTCCTCTTAAGAAGAGGAAATAAAGTTGAACTTGTCTTTTTAAGAAGAAGAAACAAAGTTGAATTTGTCTTGATAATAAGACAAAATAGTAATAAGACAAAATAATTTTATCTCATCTTGAGTTTTGTCTTTTTTTTTTAGAAGCAAAAAGAAGTATAATTGAGCTTCTCTTCATAATAAGACAAAATAATTTTGTCCATTTTTAAGAAGAAGAATCCAACTTGAACTTTGCCTTCCAAACTTGAATTCTATAAATAGGGAGGGCTCATTGTTACGAAGATGAGATTTAAGCTTATGCTCTCTTGATTTTTTTCTCTCTCCGCTCGTTGCTCTTGTTTTTCAAAGAGAAACGAGTTCTCTCGTCTTCTCGATGATCAACTATTGATCTACCATAATCCTTTAACGCCTATTTTATCATAATTTTTTTAATAAAAAAATGTTAAAAAATTAACTTAATTTTATCACCAAATTAATAAAATCTTTTCATAAAATTTTGTTGTGTATTTATTGTACTCAATAATTTATTAACTTTGAGTCCGTAAAAAAAATAAATTCGAACTATCAACTCACTAATTATATTATATTTATTATAAATAAAATATATTTTTTCAATTAAGAAAATTTTAATTAAATATAAGGTCATATTGTCTAAAATTTTAATTGTTAGGGATAAGTGTTACATTTATTAATTTAGGGGGTAATTGTTACACGACGAATAGTGGGGCAAAGTGTATTTTACCTTTTTTTCTTAATCCAAATTATGTTCGATTGAATTAAATTCATTACATAGCATGTATAATATACTTGTATTCAATTCATCACTTTTTGAACTATACATCAATTGCACAACTAGTGTATTATACTTGTCGTATAATTAGTTCAGATAGAATTTTATGAGCAGTAGTTATATTTTTTCTTTTTTTGTTTTTCGGAAGTGTTAGTTTTGAACTTCTCAGTCAAGAACTGGTTCTAATTTTTATTATTTTTTTGTTTAAATTGAAGAAAATGAAAATTTATTAATTAATTAATTTTTAATTAATCTATTATTGCATGTAATGAACCAATGCCATTTCCAGTTAAAGCACAAAGAAGGAATATGTCTCTTAATAAAGGGTTTTCCTTCTCATCCTCTTTTACACTTTTTTTTTTTTTTTGGGAGAGTTAGTTGTTAGGTAAGAAAGAAATATATTAAGAATTTAACAAAATTATAAATATTCTATCGCTGTTTGAATAGTTAATTACATATTCCTTCAAATAGAAAATAATTATGTAACTCCTAAATGGTGAGCGGACACTACTATTTTATCTATGATATTTTTTTAAATAGTGTTTAAAAAAATATAAAAAACAAATTAGGATTGGTAAAATAAATAATTCATAGGACATTAATGTTCATAAAAATATTTTAATTTTTTTTAAAAAATATATGAAATTATAATTCATAATTCAAATGGGCATTTTGATCAGTTCACTAAAAAATTGGATAGAAACCTAACGCCCACTAACGGAATGGGCTTGTTGTTAGACGGATATGATATTTGTAATTAGGGTTAATTTAAAAACTAAAAATACGAAATTATGTTTTCCTCCAAAAAAGTTTTGAAATTGTACTTACACCAGCTTCAAAATTTCTCTATTTACATCTGAACCCCTTCCATTAAAATTTGGACAAAAATTGCTAACATTAATAGAAGAAATTATATAATTTTTTAATTTTACACCTCATTTAATATTTTTGTATTTATAAAGGGATAAAAATAATAATATATATATATATATATATATATATATATATATGGAGGATGTTAATACCATTACATTTTTTTCCCTTATAGGCATAAAAATATTATATAAGAATATTAAATGAGGGGTAAAATAATAAAAATCTAATAATAAATAAATAATAATAATAATAATAATAAAAATAAATAATTAAATATGATGTGATGTACTTTTATTGAAGGGAAAATTGCATTTTTGGCGCCATCGGATAGGTACTGTTGCAATTTTGGTCACATACGTTATGAACTTAGTACTTTTAGTCCCACAGAAAGGAAAAGTGTTGCACCTTTGGTCCCAACTCCGTTTAAACCGTTAAGTGATGATAGAAAATCAATTTTAGAAGGTCTAAGGTGGTTTTTTATGGTTTGAAAACTACTAGCCTTTTCGGAGGGAATTATATATGATTTTGTTGCATTTTTCATGCATCTTACTATAAAATAACAAAATTTTCACATAAAAAATTTGCAAAAAAATTAAGCTGCACAGTTATAATAGATAAAAAAACATCTCTGCAAAAAAATAAGTTGCACACTTATGATAGATAAAGAAAATATTATTATGAATGAAATATTAAATTATGTTATTGCAAAATTAAAATGACCACAAAAATATTAAAGCACTGCAAAATTAAAAGCAGAAAATTAACTAACTGCATTTACGCCAAAATTCACTATTTGCCCTATACATATTTAGACCTGTTTTCTCCGTGCCAACTATGCACAAATATGCAATTTACATTCCAAAAGAATTGCCAATATTTGCAATCGCCAAAGAAAAAAAAATTGTACATTTGCCCAAAAATTAATTACAGAACCAAATTCAAATAAATGCACTTTGTTACACTGCCAAAATATTCCAACTAAAGAATCAAGTGTTTGGTTTCTATTTATTTGTGGCATGAATTGCAGCTAGAATGTTTGTCATGGTGACAAACTTTTTTGGCAGGGATAAAACATGGTTAAATCTGTATAGTGCAAACAGTGAATTTTGTCATAAATGCGATCAATTCATTTTTTACTTTTAATTTTGTAGTACTTTTTTTTTTTTTTGAGGTCATTTTAATTTTGCAATCACATAATTCAATATTTCATTCATAATAATATTTTTCTTATCTATCATAAGTGTGCAACTTATTTTTTTGCAAAGATATTTTTTTATCTATCATAACCGCGCAACTTTTTTTCTTTTTTCAAATTTTAGTGGTAAAAATTTGTCATTTTATAGTGAGATGCATGAAAAATACAAAAAAATTGGATATAATTCCCTCCAAAAATCCTAGTAGTTTTCAAAGCATAAAAAACCACTTTTAACATTCCAAAAGTGGTTTTCCATCTCCACTTAACGTTTAAAAGGGGTTGGGACCAAAAGTGCATCACTTTTTCTTTCTGTGAGACCAAAAGTGCTAAGCCTGTAACGTATGGGACCAAAATTACAACAATACCTATCATGTGGGACCAAAAATGCTATTTTTCCTTTATTGAAAGTAGTTAAATGATGGAGTGAGATAAGATACATCTCACAAGCATTCACAAACATTACTTATTGGTGTAGAAATATCAATATAATTAAGTATTTTTAATTTCAATTCTAGTACAAACTGTTACGTGATTGATGAATAATTAAAAAAAAATAATTTTTTTATTGAATTGATTACAATTATATTAATAATCTTAATTATTATCAATTATGACATTAAATGTCAAAATACTTATAACTTATCGAAAATCGCTGCAAAAATAGAATAACATTTGCACATTAGTGAAATTTCATTCCATCACTTTATAATTTCGGGGACTTTATTTCACTAACTAAACTAAGTTTTATTGACAGATTAATAGAAGTAACTACTGAACCCATGTTTGTTGGTTGGTTTGTAATATGTAAATGAATTCTGTGCAGCGTCAGCCATGTAAAGTTTTTACACTGTATCACATGTTGTCCAAACAAACTTTAATTGTATCTATGTAGGTTAGGGGTGAGTTCTCGTAAAAAAAAAAAAAAAAGATAATTACACTCCATTTTATGAAGTTTGGTGTAATTATACGTAGGCCTCATGTAGTTTGGGAAATTACACTAGTATTTCTGGTGTTTGCTTATATCTAACAAATAAGTCTATCTGTTAGTCAAAATTCACCGAATTGACAGATATTAATAAAAAAAATAGAAATAAATCTATATTAACCATTGATTAACTTATTACTAACTTATTGCATGTTAAATAATTTTTTTCAGATTAAATTACCCTTATAACGGTAAAAATATACGTCCTCTGATACATTAACATGTGAAAACGTATGAGAGTAATTTGGTCATAAAAAAAATTTGTTTGACCTGCAATAAATCAGTAATAAGTCAATTAAAGGTTAATAAAGATTTTTTTCTAATTTTTTTTATTAATATCAGATAATTCGGTGAATTTTGATTAACGGGGGGACTTATTTGCTAGATGAAGCAAACCTCAGGGGTGTTAGATGTAATTTCACAAATCATAGGGGATCTACATGTAATTATACCAAATCTCGAAAGATGGGAGTGTAATTATCCCTAAAAGAATTTGAGGTTATGAATTCGAGTTTCACTAGACGTGAGGATATTTATTTCACTTAATGCAAATTTCTTGTAATGTAAATTTACATATTAATTATACTCCTCAAATTATATATTAATTTTATATATATATATATATATATATATATATATTCTTACATTATAAAAGTATTTAAGGTAAATTACATTGACACTTACTGAAGTCAAATCAAAGTACATAAACACCTCTGTTGTTTACAACATTATATATAAATACACCTCTTGAGGTTATAATTGTAATTATAAGTTACAACTACATTTTCTCTTCAGAGACAAAATTTACACAAACACTTCTTAAAAATGGTAAATAGCAATTTAACTTCCTGTGATATTGTAAATGAGTAAATTACCACTCTATGAAAATAAAATAGCAATTTTACCCCCTTGTGATTTTTAAAATGAAGCAATTTACCTTCCTATTTTAAAAAATATAAAAAGATAAATTATTATATTTTAGAAAACACAAGTAAATTGCTATTTTTTTTTATAAAGGAGTACTTTATTTACTTACAATAATATAAGAGGTTTACTTGCATTTTTTCTTCTTAAAAAATATTCCATTAATACCTGTGGAGAGTATATTTATAATTTTATATAAGACTTGCTAAATACTGGGAATGATAATGTAATTTAGCCAAGTATTTAATACAGATTTGATGAGAGTCGATGTTAACTAAAAATTCGTTCAAAGTCTGACAAATTTTGATATTTGTGAGGGGGCACATGGGTCGGAGTCGGACAACAAGGCAATGCAAATGTTTATGTAGAAAGTTAACCGATTCAAGACATCCCTGCCTGTGGATCACATCATCTCGTAATGATAATATATAACAAATAATATATTATACACACAAATAATTACATTTTTTATTTGAATATTAAATAAAAAATATAAAATACATTATTCATTAGTTGAACTTTAATTTTTAATAAAAAATAAATATTTTTAATTGCCAGTAATTAATTAATATGAATCTGTTTGATTATTGACATGTATCTAAAAGATCTCTTTTAAAACCTCGTACCACACGTTTATTCCGAGTCATTAAATTATAATAGCATAAACATATAGTGTTTTTACGTGATGTGATCGGGTTTTTTTTTTTTTATTTATAATAATTCGAATAATAAAATGTGAATTTACTCGAAATTTCCTTCTCTTGATCTCTTCGAACATAAGCATTACATTGTTTGAAACTTAAAGGGGTAAAATCCATATTTCCCCCCTGTGATACCCCAAATGTTCAAATAAGTCCCTGTGATAAAAAAAAAAAACCATATACCCCCTGTAAAATTTAAAAAGGTGCATATTATCCCCCTGTAAAATTCATGTTCCCAAAAATTGCAAGTAAATTTGTATATTTTGCCCTTAAATTATCAAATCACCCCTGTATTTAAATTATACATATTTTAAAAATATAATATAAGAAAATATAATTTAGTTATATGTATATATATATAAAGAAACCTAAAAAAAATAAAACAAAAAAATAGAGATTACTCACCGACGGACGAGAGATTGGCGGTGGGTAGGGTATCAAAATGATCGTTCTCGGAAGGGCTTTCTAACAGTGAAAAGCACACGTCGAGAAGTCGTCGGATGTCGAGAAAAAAGCGATAGAAAATTGGGGGGCGCGGGTTAGGGGCCAATATGCACTTTTTAAAATTTTACAGGGGGTTATATGATATTTTATTTATCACAGGGGCTTATTTGAATATTTGGGGTATCACAGGGGGTAATATGTATTTTACCCAAACTTAAAGGAGGAGAAAATAGGTACACCAGGCAAAGTGGTTCCTGCATCGACGATGAAAAGGTTGCCTGAGATATGCTTAGAGGAATCATGGATCAAGCAGCGGACAAGTGATGTGAGTGCAGGATCCAATGTGCCGAACGTTCTTAAAGGGACGGTTTTTGTTCGACGCTTTTGAGCCAATCTTTCTGCATTAGATCTTGAGTTATCTCGGATTTGAAGAGGCCCGGAGATATGGAGTTCACTCGTATTTGAAACGGCCCCAATTCCAAAGCCATGACCTGAATGTGATGACACAAAGATAATATTATATATGCCATAACTCAAGTAGAAATTCTAACTTAAATCGATTTTGGTCAAATCTAAACCAATTATATAACAACTGCAATACACTTTGTCATATAATACCTACCTTGGTCATGGCGTTGATGGCAGTCTTGGTACAAACATAAGCAAGGCCTCCAGGTAGTAGACCGCGCTCCAGACCAGCAATGGATGAGATGTTAACGACGGAACCGCCTTGCTTGCCTTCACGCATGCGCATACAAACGTACTTGGAAACCAACCAAGTTCCAGTTAAGTTGGTCTTAATGTTAACATCCCAGTCCTTCTCCGACAAATCCAACGGACTGTGCTTCCCACCTTCAACCACACACGTACCTCAACACAAATTAGCATCACCAACCCACTTCTAAAACCTGAATACAATGTTTTCAGAACCGGACCGGAGATCGAACCGGTCAAGTTACTGGGTCACTGGGTCACTGGTCCGACCGGTCGGACCGGAATAAAAAAACCGGGAGACCCAGAATATATTATATACATATATATATATATATACATATATATATATATTTGTAACATATCTATATATTATATATCAAAATTTATTAAACCTTATTGATTGTTAAATATTTGTCCCGCATTAAAAAGAATAAACGAAACTTATTTTAAACTATAAATATGAAAAGTTTAAGCCAAGCTTATTATCCCATATTGAAAAAAATAAGCTAAAACTTAAACACTTTAGACTATATATATGAAAATTTTAAATCAAGCTTATTATCTCACATTAGAAAAGTATAAATCAAAATTTAACACTTTAGACTATATAAAATAAAAAGAGTTTAAGGCAAACTTATTATCCACATTGAAAAAATAAGACAAATTTAAATACCTTAAACTATAAATATGAAAAGGCTTAATCAAGCTTATTGTCCCACATTGAGAAAGTATAAAGCAAAATTTAAACACTTTAAACTATAAATATAGGATGTGAAAGCTTAAAGAAAGCTAATTATCCCACATTGAAAAAATATAAGCCAAATTTAAACCCTTTTGGCTATAAATATGCAAAATTTTAAGCCCAAAAAAATTTAAATAGTGAATTTTTTTTTTTTTTAAATAAGGGTCAAAACCGGTTTTTGACCGGTCACCGGGTCACCGGTTTTTACCGGGTTTGACCGGGTTTGACCGGTCCTCACCGGGTTTGACCACGCTGGGTTTGAGGGCATGGACCGAACCGGACACATGGCCGGTTCCCGGTCGAACCGGTCGAATCGGCCGGTCCGGTCCGGGTCTGAAAACATTGCCTGAATATTTCTCAGACGAATATACGTACATACCTCGAATACAAACACAAACTCCTTTTGTCCCATAAAAGATGTCAGCAATTTTTACTTTGACTAGACTCATAGGGTTAAATACCTAATGTGAAAAAAGAATTAGTAAATTATTCTCCGTGTTTCAAAAAATAAAGCAAATTATTTTATTTTCTAAAACATAGCGGATAAATTGCTATTTTTTAAAAAAAATTATTTTTACTCATTTCTTATATCACATGAGATAAATTGCATTTTCGCTATACTCATGCTAGTAGACAGAGGGAGCTGAATCAACAGATCAAAACTATGCATCCAACACAAAAACTTTTTATAGAGTGCTTCATCATCATAACATCATCCTCCATTAAAGTATAAATCCTGGAATTTTTCCATTGTCATTGCTTGTGTAAAATATCAAAGGTAAAATACAATTTATCTCTATGTGATACGACAGAAGAGCAAAAAATTTTATGTGATTTTTCTTTTAACAAAATATCCCATATATTTTGAAAAAAAAAAACATTTAAATCATTAATAAAGGATAATTTACTTTATTTTTCAAAATATATGAGAATAATCTACTTTTTTTTTTCATGAAATTTTTTAACTTATTTTTATATCACACAAAAATAAATTATATTTAACCTTAAAATATCAATATTCTATTACCTATGGGAATCTTCACCAACCAAGATAGAATCAATAAAAAATATTCTATCCCACCTCAGCACTGCATAAATTACTTTTAAATTATAGTTTCATTTAATTATAATTTTTCTCTAAAAAAAGAAAGAGATACGTATCAATTAACAATCAAAGTCATGTGATGGAAGATTTCAATTGTACGGATATTACCTGCGCTTCTTGCAGTTAACCAAAAATAAGATTAATGTGATGTTTGGAGGAAAATTCTGGTTTGAACTTGGTTTGATCGAATCAATCCAATCACAAGATGTATCACGCTTGTTTGTGATTGGTCACTTTTCCTAAACTATATACCAATCACATGTCAAGTGTATTGCACTTGTCATATAATTGATACAGGTTTGGCCGAACTTGGTCCGAACGAGAATTTCGGATACCATATACAACCAAGCATGCATCACATTTTCTTTAATAAAGGAAAGAAAATTAACCTATCCAAATTAACACAATAAATGAAATCAAGGAAAAAAGTCTTTTTTTTTAAATTTCTTTTTCGGTTTGGTTTTTTTTTTCCCCCTTACCTCTAATACCAGCATTATTGATCAAAGCATCGATTCTTCCAAACGCAGCCCAAGCCTTCTGCACTGAAGCCTCGATACTAGCCGCGCTTGCGCTGACGTCGAGTTCCAAAGCCACAGCTCTTGGCTGGTCTTGGCTCGGTCCATTGCCGATCCAGCTGTTTATCTCATTGCACAGTGATCGCAGTCGGTCTACTCTCCGGGCAGCGGCTATGACTCTGCAGCCAGCTTTAGCCAAGTCCAAACAGAAGTCTCGGCCCAACCCGGACGATGCGCCGGTCACCATCACCACCTTGTTTTCCAGCCGGAGCCACGGCTCTAGTTCGCTGGCTACTTGGCTTCTGCTCTCCATTCTCACCTCATGTACGGTGGAGTTTGGGAAAATTGAGGATGCACTTATACAAAGTTGTTTAAGGTGGGAATAGCGTCCTTGCTGTCCCAATAACTTGAATGGACGAAAATGCCCTTATCGAAATTAAATCTAATCTTATATTTGAAAAAAAATTTTAGTAGACATCATCTATTATTAAAATAGATGAGAGAAATTATATTATTTTTATCTCATATGCTAAGGTTTTTTTCAATATAATCACATTTGTTATAATTTTTTCACGCAGTGTCCCATTACTTGAATGTTTTTTTTTTAATTTTAGTTCTCACATGCATTTTCCGTTCAATAACTTATGGGGTTCTTAGCAGGCTGCTACGGGGAGCCGCTAGAAAAAAAATATACTATTGGCTACGATTTTATTGCTATGGATTAAAGTCGGGGTGAATAACTTGAAAATTTTCTCAAATTTAATCCTCACGTGCATATTAACGTGTCCTACTACAAGAATATATATCATTTAACCATGATTAATTGTCATCTTTAAATATTAATAGCCGTATCCAAAAATCATTAACCACGAAAATGAGTATGATTAATATACTTGTAATGGCTAAAAGCCATGGCAAAAATAATTTTCATGGTGAATAAGTTAAGTTTTGCATTGATTTTTATTTAATCGTAGTTAATAATAGTTTTTTTACCACGATGTCAATCTATAGCCAAGAAAATCGTAACTAATAACAACATGCTAATGAATTCGTTAATTACTGAACAAGAGGACTAAAATTGAAAAAGAATTTAAATTATGAATGTATTTGAAAAAATCATAATAAATAAAATAAAATTAAACAATACCCTAATACATGAAATAAAGATATAAATTTTTTCAAAAAATAAATTAACACCCGCACATTATTCACGTCTCAGTTTCGGCAATTAAACTATGTTATGAACAAAAATTGACATTTACTCATCTACCAAACCTACGCTCGCCTTATTCAGCAAATTGTACGAACACGTTAAGGGGGAAAATACGGGTCATGCAATGACGGAAATGACCTTGATTATATATAATATTTGCAATATTGGTTAGGGAATGAAATTATAGTTCGTGATGCTAAATAAAAAATTATTATTGGCTATAATATTAATAACTATAGCTAAAAATTATGATAAGTAACTATTATTAATTAAAATTTAATAAATCAATGCAAAAAAAAATAGTTTTTTCACTATAAAAATTTATTTGTCAAAGTTAAGAGCCATGGTAAAAATATTTGTCATGATTATTAGCTATAACAAATGTTTTAGCCCTCTAAAAGACTATGGCCAATAACCATTGCCTGACCGTGATAAATAATTATTTGCTAAAATTATTTATTATTAATCATAACAATAACCATAATTAAATGTTATATTTCTTATAGTTTGATCCTACTGTATAGTTTTTAGAATTATGATATTTAAAAATCAAATTATGGTATCTACGTACTATAAATGAGGACAATGGCTCATAAATGTTCAGTTACGCTTGTTGGCCACAATATTAAATTATCTCATTTTTTCATTGATTTATACAATATTCTTTTTTAAAAATAATTTGGGTTAATTATATTTAGACCCCTTATGAAAATGCAAAACTATATTTTCTTTCAAAAAAATTTTGAAATTATACTTAGACAGCCTCTGAAAATTCTTCCTAACACATGACACCCTTCTATCAGAGTTCGGACGAAAAATGTTACTGCTAACAAAATAAAGTTATATTAATTTCTAATTTTGCCCTTTGTTTTATATTTTTTATGAATATATTTTGTACTTTTTTCTTGAAAGAGAATATATTTGTACTTATAAAGGTATAAATGCAATATATTTGGAGTGAGGTTAACATCATTACAATTTTTTTGTTATAAGTACATATTACATGAAAATATTAAATGAGGAGTAAAATTAAAAATTTATACAATTTTTTTGCTAAAGTAGCATTTTTTTTTCCTAACCTTAATAAAAGGGAGTTAGATGTAAATCGTGAATTTTTGGAGGAGGTGTAAGTGCTTTATTTTTTAACTTTTTTGGGACAAAGTATAATTTTAGATTTTCAGAGAAGGTCTAAGTATATTTAACTTGAATAATTTCAGTATTATAAAAATTTGAAATCATCATTATAATAAGTTTTTAGAAAAAAAAAATCCATTTCTATTGAATTTGAGAGAGTTTTTATACTCGTATCACGGAGTTTTTATTTGCATTTGAACTTGATATATAGTTTATATTCATATGAAGAAGTACTTGAAGGAAAATTAGTTTAAGAGTTTAGATAGTTTAACCTTATAGATAAGTGCATTATTGAAAGTTTAAACTCTTATCAAGGAGAGTTATTGACAGTTTAGGCTCTTGTCGAGGAGCGTTATTGACAGCTTAGGCTCCTACCAAGCGTCCCAAAGTTTCAGTATGATGCGACATATTCTTTGCCTATCTCTTGTCCAACTTCATCAGTGTGAGCACTTAAATGTTTTCGTTCATCAAGATCCATGATTATCTCAATGGTATGTGCACGAGTTGTTAATTTTTAAAAAAAATTGGTTTGATTCCTTGAAGTATATATGTAGCAAAGACCCCAATGCATTGCTTGGATGGATATTTCAATTGTTAAAGTCTCGGATAATATATCCTTGCAATTGAGGTGCAAATTTCTCTAGCAGTTGATATAATTAATAACAGACTCTTCCTTCTGCTGGGGGAGTTTGTAAGTTCGATCGTGTTGATTGGTCTTTTAGTATTGTAAAAGCAATTGAGAAACTCGTGTTCTAATTGCCCCTAACTATCAGCTAAGTTGGTTTCCAAGTCGATGTACCAGTCAAATGTGCTTCCCTTAAAAGATCGAACAAATTGTTTATGAGATAATCACTGTAGGTCCTTGCACTATTGCACGTCTCAATGAAATGAGCATCGTGTTGCTTTGAGTTTTCCTTGCTATCAAATTGTTGAAACTTTGGAGGTTGGTAGCTGATTGGCATCTTCAAACTATCAATATTTTGAGTGTATGGCTTGGTGTAAGTCACAGATGACTTTGAGCTTCGATCGATTTTGTCTTCAATAGTCCCCATGATGAACTCTTTCAATTGGTTGATGGGAATCAACCCTTCTGACGAGACTTGCAACTCTTTGGTTGATGGTTTTCCCATTTCATTGGATTGTTGCTTTAAGGACGTCTCTACTTCGTTATGCCTCTCAACTTGTTTTTTGGCCTCGTGACTAGTATCAACATTGTCAATTTTGTTCATCAATTTGCTGATTTAAGATTCTTGCTCTTGAACATGCTTTGCTAGACCTTCTATTGCTTTCGTCAAACTTGTAATTTGCTCCTCCAAGGTTGTAGTATCTTACACCATGACAGGAACTATATTTGCTGTTGAGAGATTGGCTGAGGAATTGTGATCCTTCAATTCTCCATCATCTTTATTGGTCTCGAAGATATGGGGTAGATATTTTTCAAACAACTTCATGGAAACTCATCTCAACTCTCAAGGTATGCTTGCAACTTATTGACATACTTCTTGTGGTGACTTCAATACTTTCATTTGACTTGAAGCAATGATTTTGATTGCAGAAACCTTGTTGGTAGCTATTGCAATACTTTAAAACTTTCAGTAAAAATATGAGAGGTAGAAAAGGTCCCATTGGGCATGCCAGAATTTGTAACCCAAATTTTGTGTTTTTGAATTTATTGAAACAAGAAACATATTACAAATAATTTTTTGATATAATCGAATATCTTGTGGGTATAAAATTTTTATTTGGAACCTCTGATTCTTCACTTCAAGAACACGATCTTTGATTTTGACAACTTCAAATGTGGAAATTGACATTTTAATCTCCTTCAATGTTGATTTGGATCTTCAATAACATTAATTTGAGAGTCTTTCAATTTATTACCGAATTAAACGCTATAAACTTCGAATACTTGACTTGAACTTAAATATCTTTTGGTGGATTTGAAGATTTGATCTCCGCCAAAATGGATTTGTATTTTGATAATATTAATTTGTGAGTCTTCCGACTTCTTCTCGAATCAAATGTTGATGAATCATGAATACATAAGCTCTCTCCTTGTCTTGAAGATCATCCCACGAAGATCTTCAAGATTCCCCGCATTGGGTCTTGCTCCAAATCATGTACAACATACGAACATACCTTGCTCAGCTTGGTGGATTACTAACAAGTAACCCATTACTCTCCTAGAAGGAACCCATATCCCAAACATATATTTGGAAGACTACATACTCTATCTCAGATAATGTTTATCCCAAAAGAATCCTTGTCCCAAGATATTTTTGGAGACTCAAACTCTATCTCAAATATGAATGAATATTAGGTCACGGGTTCATAAACCCAACTTGATGATCAACAGATGGGATTCTGGAGGGAGAATACATCTAATCAAATCAAAGCACCTATAAGATATGGATAAACTATCATTTTTGTAATGTTTGAAATAGACTCTACCTATTAATGATGTCTTAGTTTAATAGTTAAGATCAAGGTCTCATAAACAACTTCAAGATCATAGATTCAAATTTCGAATGATGAAAAATCCGTGGCATGCATTGACGGAAATGACCTTGAATAATTATTTGCAATCTTGGTTTGAAAATGAAATTATATATAGTTCAATCTACTATTTTTTAGAACTATGATATTTAAAAATCAAATTATTGTATCTCCTATATATGTTCTAGTTCCATCAATGTAATTATTAATTTATTTTAGGTAAATTACGTTGACCTTCACTAAAATTAGGTCAAATTACACAAACACCTCTTGTGTTTTACAAAATTATAGCTGCACCTCACGAGGGGTTTTAATGTAATATTTTTCAGGAGCATTTGTGTAAGTTTTGTATTTGAAGAGGGGTGTAATTGTAATTTCAACAATAACCTTAGGGGATGTAGCTGTAATTTTACAAAAAAAAAAAAAAGGAATTATTTGAATATTTTGATCTAATTTCAGGGAATATAAATGAAATTTATCCTTTATTTTAATAGTAATTTTTTTTAGGTAAGAGCTATAAATTATTATTAATTGAAATAATTTGATTACAACTATTTCTTTCGGATATCAATATCTAACAATCCTGTTGGGTTTTTGCACCCAAAGCAGTGAGCCCAAAAACAACGAACCAAATGCAAAATTATAAAAGAAATAGGGTTTCAAAAACCACTAAAGATTACAGTAAATAATCGACAAAACAGAAATGAGAAACTAGGTTCAGGGAGCCAAATCCAGAGGGACAAACCACGGCCATATAGGCACAGCCACCAAGGCACGGAACCACACATGTTTGTTCTCTTTCTAACTGGTTATTTTAGACTAAAACCATGGAGGTATTTATAGAAGTGACGCCATTAAGGACGAGAGAGAGGAGGACGGCGGTGGAGGATTTCAAGAATCAGAGTTGGCGGTGGAGAGGAAAACCAGAGAGAGAAAAGGGAAGAGGAAACGATGATGAGGAAATGGAATTAGGGCTTGTGGGTATGAAAGCAAATCGAGTTGGGTAGGTGAGGAGGCGTTCGGGGCATGGGCTGGTAGCAAGTGGCGGGTTTGGTGGCTGATAGACTTGGGCCTACCTTAAAAGGTCTTGGACCACAAAAAATCCCAACAATTCCCCCTTGGACCAGGACCCCCAAAAAGGAACCCAGTCTAAGGGCCGAATTTGGCTTTCATCATCGCCAAAAGTACCTGCAAAAAACAAAGATGTTAGCAACAAATGCAGTGATATTAATGAGGCAGATATCAACTTATACAGAATATCAACAGAGGAGCTTAGCTTATCCTCAACTAGATACCCCACAACCTTAAGGCTCGGTCAAGTGAGGGATAAGCAAGGGGTTAAACCTTGGTTTAAAGGAATAAGCACAAAGTAGCAATAATAGTAAATAATTGCACAAGTTCGAACCACAAAGCAACTTGACCATTAAGCAATAAATCGTATTAAGCGATAAGCACTTAGCAAATTAATCAACCAATAGCCAAAATATTTCAAGCGCCACAAATCAGTTATTTCTTATTTGACCAGCCTCTCTGAAAATTGTAAGTTTACACATACAAAGACACCAAGATCTGAAGGGAAATAACAACTTGCCAATACAACTACCAAACAATCACCTTGGCGATCAACCACTTATCTAGAATACTTCCCGAAGCTTGCTAGTGCTAAAGCCAAAACTACCATGCAACAATAATCATGGACCCTCAATAAAATGTAACTTTGATATAATAACATATGAAGAAGATCAATTCGACAGCATACTCAATAACATGTAAACTGTATATTTATCATTAGGCAGAGTCTGGATTAATACCTAATATTGTTGATTGGAACATACTTCAGTTTATGTTGCATATGAAAATTCATTCTCAAGTAACTCTATCAAAATGAGCTCAATTCGGCAAAATTGCAGAATTTTAGAAAAAAGCGCAAATCTCTAGGATATGCATAAATCACAGAAATCACACAAAACATAAGAACATAGAAATCGAAGAAATCGCACAAAGCGATAAAGTGAATAATTTTGCAGCAAAACAACATACTGTGGGCCCAAAAACAACGAACCGAATGCAATATACAACAGAAATGGGGTTTCAAAAACCACTAAAGATTACAGTAAATAATCGACAAAATAGAAATAATAAACTAGGCTCAAGGAGCCAAATTCGGAGGGACAAGTCCACGGCCACACAAGTACTGCCACCAAGGCATCGAACCACACAGGTTCTTGTTCTCTCTTCTAATCGGTTATTTTAGACTGAAAATGTGAAGGTATTTATAGAAGTGACGCCATTAAAAACGACAGAGAGGAAGACGACGGTGGAGGATTTCAAGAATCAAAGTTGGCGGTGGAGAGAAAAACCAGAGAGAGAAAAGGGAAGAGGAAAAGGTGACGAGGAAATAGAATTAGGACTTGTGGGTCTAAAAGCAAATCGGGTCGGATAGCTGAGGGGCAGGTCGAGGCATGGGCCGGTGGCAAGTGGGCTGGTTTGGTGCCCGGTGGGCTTCGGCCTACCTTAAAAGGTCCTAGGTCACAAAAAAATCCCAACAAAATCATTAATATAGTCATACTATAATCCATAATATCAAATACACTCAAAATCAACGCCGACTATTACATTAGAAACACCACATATTATTCACTAAAAATAACATCTCACGCATACAACAGGGTTCGAACCCATGATTTCTAACGTCATGAACCTTATTTTCGTCAACTAAATTAGATCTCATTGACAATAGTAATTATTAATTATTATCTTTTTGCTTGAGTATCACGTGGAGCTCACACATATTTCTGATAAACTCATAAAGGGCGTTAATTAAAACCACCTCAAGTTCACATGTCTGGATGCTTCATGAGAACATTTAAGGAACTCAATTTTCACAATTTTTTCTTTTTTTAATGCACATGTAGATCTTTGTCGAGATTTGGTTGGATGAGACAAAAAGATAATCGAAAAAGAATATATCGTTGGTTGAACTCCTTTTTCTTTTCATAATTTGAGATTTGTATTAAACAAAGATATTAAATAAATTCCAGAAAATTCAATTATTCAAGTTTAGAACATTAAAATACACCCAATGCCAATAAAATCATTCAAATTTAAATGATGCGTCGATTGCGCGAGAGCATGAACCATAAAATTTACTTGAATGTGAGGTGTGAAATTTTATTGGTACGTTGTGAAAATAAATAAATTTTAAATACTCACTCTTATTTAGTACAATGAAAATATTATGCCAAGGAAAGAACAAAATTTAAAATTTTACCAGCTATTTCCATTTTTTTTTTGGGTATTTATCAATGATAATATAAAAAGTAAATTATATTGACCTATGACTAGGGCAAAATACGCAATTTTTCTATGCTTTTTGCGAAACAACAATTACACCCCTTGAGGGGATATAGTTGTAATTTTACAAAATAGAAGTATTGTGTACTTTAGAAGGTGTCGTTGAAATTTACCTTATAATGCATTTTCTAGATTGATGGAATGATTTAGAGAAATGATCAGAAAGGAATCAATTTGAAAAGAATTTGAAATCCATCAATATTCACAAAATATAGTTTTAAATTAAAATTGAAATATTTGAAATCCTTTAAATTAAATTTATCCAAACAAATTCGAAGAGTTTTATAATTAAAGATTTAAAATCCATAATTTTAGTGAAAATCAAGAGGATGATACTTCCGTCCAGTTTCTTTCACTTTTTCGTCTAATTTTAAATAAAAATCTTGGAGATTAATTAAGAGTTAAATTCATTTTGACCCACTGTGATATGAAAAATATAAAAAAAAAAATCCTGTAAAATTTAAATATAAAAAATCACCTTATGTTATGAAAAATAATCTCACACAACCCCCTGATCAATCTAGTCTCAAAGTTTTTTTTTTTTCAAATGTGTAATTGATACTTTATTTTTTAGAATTTTTTTTAATATTTTCAATATTAATTTTTTCAAGTTATAGTGCTGGTCCAATAAAATTAGAGAAAGTATCCACAAACATCATTTGAGATAAAGCATGTTTAACTCATGATTAATGCACTCCATTAATTTATTTGAACTGAATGATACGACAACCTTTGACCCTCTCATCTCAACCACGTTTTAATTACCAAATATACCAACATATCTGTCATTATCTTAGTTTTTATTAATTACTTGATTTATTTTTAATCATATTGATTTTAATTTTTAATATTTATATCGTATATATTCGATTATATGTGCATAATTATTGTGTGATATTGTGGCTTAGTTTTAAAAAATTAGCATAATGGATTATAATTTTAGATAAAATTACACTTTTAGAATGGTCTCAAAATTGAAAAAACTCGACACATTTAATCCTATATAGCCCTATAAAGTAAATGATTAAATGAGTTGAGTTTTCTCAAATTTAAGAATTTCAGATAACAGATTATTAAATGGCTCGAGTTTTTCCAATTTTCAAATTATTTTAAAATTTTTGTAAAGTAAATGACTAAAAATATTGAACTTCTTATCTTGCGAGACTAAAAATATAATTGTCGGAATTTTATTTTCATATCAAGATTGGATTTCCTATGAGGGCATTTACGTCAATTTCAAGTTGTTCGGGGAAGCAATTACGGAAGTGCGCTTTTTCCCACCTTTAAACACAACTTTTCCTGTGGCTGTGTATAAATGCATCCTCGATTTTCCCAAACACCACTGTACATGAGGTGAGAATGGAGAGCAGAAGCCAAGTAGCCAGCGAACTGGAGCCGTGGCTCCGGCTGGACAACAAGGTGGTGATGGTGACCGGCGCGTCGTCGGGGTTGGGCCGAGACTTCTGTTTGGACTTAGCTAAAGCCGGCTGCAGAGTCATAGCCGCTGCCCGGAGGATGGACCGACTGCAATCACTCTGCGATGAGATAAACAGCCGGATTGGCGATGGACCGAACCAAGACCAGCCAAGAGCTGTGGCTTTGGAGCTCGACGTCAGCGCAAGCGCGGCTAGCATCGAGGCTTCGGTGCAGAAGGCTTGGGCTGCGTTTGGAAGAATCGATGCTTTGATCAATAATGCTGGCATTAGAGGTAAGAGGGAAAAAAAGAGATTTTGATTGGTTGAATATGGTATCAAACAGTGCCTCTCACTAATTCTTTTCCTTTTATTTTCAGTTAACTTTAAGGGTATGATTGGTATAAAAAAATATATAAATTAAAAATGAAACAAACATTCGTCAACTTATTCCAAAATGCTATATTAGGATTAGGAATACCTATTCGATTAGGAAAACTCATTCATTCCTATAACTACGGGATTAGGTATTCCACCTTTCGTTCCTGGTATTAGCTATTCCAAAATAGATTTTTTTTAATTTTTTTGGATTGCTAAAATTAATCAAATTATATATTACTTTAAATATAATGAGTATCAATATAAAATATTTAAATATATGTTATCAAAATATAAAAAATTATAGGGTAAATTACAACCACCTCCGCTCGTTGTTTGAAAAATTACAAATACCCCTTAATTTTAATGGCCACCTAACAATTAGCCCAATCCATTCATTTTTTTACGATGAACTGACCAAAATACCCTTGTAAATTAAAAATTATAATTTTATTTATTTTTTAAAAAAATATTTTTTATGGACTAAGTGGATAATTTTTTTAATTTTTAAAAAAAATTCATTCATCCCGTTTCATATTTTTATAGATTTAATTTTTTTAAAAATAAAAAAATACAATAAGGGCAAATTTGACATTTTTATACCTCCATCCAAGGATTACATAATTTCATCAAACTTCAGGGGGTATTTGTAATTTTTCAAACAACGAAGGGGTATTCGTAATTATGTCAAACCTCAGGGGAGGTGGTTGTAATTTACCCAAAATTATAATATAAATAATTAAGTTTTAAAATATTTTATTAAATATAATAGCAAGTTAGTTCAAATATCAAATATTTACTATAGCTACAAAATTATATAACAAAATATATACCATATATTATTTTATTTATTTTATATTTTTAATATTTGCTAAATTTTTTAAATAATACGTATTCTATTAGAAAGAAATTTGAATATACGACAACATCCAAATAATATGTTGTAATTTAACACTAGAAGAAAAAAGACTATTAAATATAATTTTGATAGCTATGAACTAAAAATCGTGCTAATAAGTTTTATTGACCATGATTAAATAAAATCGTTGCAAAAAAACATAGATTTTACATTAAGAAAAAGTTATTTTTCATGGTTAAGAACTATGGTAAAAATATTTATCATAACAAATATTCTAGCCACCATTGCAGATACCACGACTAACAATAATTGCATGTCGTGGTCAATAACTATTTGCTATGATTTTTTTATTTTTATCAAGGCTAATTGCCATAGTTAAATATTGAATTTTTGTAGTGTAATAATGAATTTAACGTTCCAAAATAATATCTTCTATGTAATGAGATTTTTCTGCAATTGTTATTTGTTGTAATTTTAGGTTTGATTACTATTTATAAATATATAAATGAATGATTTTAAGAGTTTTTGTTCAATTCTTCTCTTATTCTTTTGGAGGATTCTAGTCCGAACCCAATTCGATTGAACTTAAATTAATTATGTGCAAGTACAATATAGTTATCATGTGATTTGTATACGGTTTAAAAAATTGATCAATCACATAACAAATGTGATACACTTGTTTTGTGATTGGTTTGGTTCGACCAAACTTGATTTGACAAGAATTTTACATCTTTTAGCATACCAAACATGACATGAATGATAACTAAAATCATTCATAGATTTATTCTATTCCCATCCAAATTCATTAATACATACCGATCGCCTCTTAATTGTATATTCTCCGTATCATCGAGATTTATATCACACTTTGGTTATATCAATGTACGATTGCTACGTATTTCTTTCATTTTTTTTAAAGAAAAAAGAAAATTAAGTAAATAAAACTATAATTAAAAAGAGATCTTTTCACTGTATTTGCATTAGTTGGTGAAGATGGGCACTGGTATTTAAATATTGATTGATATTTTACATCACAATGACAATTGGAAATTCCAGGACTCATATTTTAATACAAGATAATGTTATGCATAATTATGGAGGTATGTGGTTGTAGGTGCGGTGCACAGTCCATTGGATCTGTCGGAGGAGGAATGGAATGATAACATTAAGACCAATTTAACTGGAACATGGTTGGTTTCCAAATATGTTTGCATGCGCATGCGTGATGGCAGGCAAGGCGGATCTGTCGTTAACATCTCATCTATTGCTGGTCTGGAGCGCGGGCAGCTACCTGGAGGCGTTGCTTATGCTTGTGCCAAGACTGCCGTCAACGCCATGACAAAGGTATTTTTTGTTGTATAATTGGTTCAGATTTGACCAAATTCGATTTAAATTCTCTAACTAGTAACTTGCTTGAGTTATGACATATAGTATTATTATCTTTGTGTCGTCACATTCAGGTCATGGCCTTGGAATTGGGGGCGTTTCAAATACGAGTGAACTCCATATCTCCGGGCCTCTTCAACTCCGAGATAACTCAAGGCCTAATGCAAAAAGATTGGCTAAAAAATGTTGAACAAAGAACCGTTCCTTTAAGAACTTTCGGCAAATCGGATCCTGCACTGACATCAGTTGTGTGCTACTTGATCCATGATTCCTCTCAGTATATCTCAGGCAACATTTTCATCATCGATGCAGGAGCCACTTTGCCTGGCATACCTATTTTTTCCTCCCTTTAGATGTCAAGCAACGTAACACTTATGTTCCAAGAGATCAAGGAAAGAGAGGAAGAAATTTGAATTAAATTTGCATTTTGCTATCCGAACTATTAATAATTTAATGAACAAGTAGACAATCACACTTGGTTATGGTATACACATGGCTTGTTCTCGCTCAAAACCCGAAAGTGCTTATAACTTCCTAGCAAAGTGCTCAATTCCCGTGGCATTTTATTAGCTTGTCGATGTGATTGACGTAATTTAGAAAAAGTGATCACATTAAAAAAAAATTACTATTACTTATGGTTTTACTAACTATGAATTAAAAACGTAGTAAATAACTATTATTAACCTTGGTTAAATATAAAGTAATGCAAAAACATAACTACCATGAAAACTATTTTTACTATGGCTATGTGCCATGATAAATTTTTTGCCATGACTTTTGGCCATGACAAATGTATTAGCAACACTCGGAAAAACCACGGCTAATAATTGTTGCATGGTCGTGATCAATAACTTTTTACTATGGTTATTAATATTTAACCATGATAATTAGGCATGATTAAATATTATATTTTTTTGTAGTATCAATTACTTAGTAATTAATTAATTTTATTCGACCAAATTTAATTTTGAGTAAGAATTTTCGGAGATTGATCAAGTACAAATAACAAATATTTGCTCACCCACTATGCTTTATTTGGCAAAACTGCAATTAATCGAAGTATCGTATAGAAAGCAATTATTCAAATATACATAATTTATTTACACAAATTATCAATATACGTAATCATAAAAATTACACCTGACAATCAAAAAGCAGGGTAGTTTGTGTAGTGATTTTAATTTTTTAGGGCGTATGAATAATTTTTTTAAAAATAAGGGTAGTTTGTGTAATGGTGTTGACTTTTTTAGTAGGTGTATGTGTAATAGTTTAAAAAATATAAAATAAGTTATGTAAATAAATTATTATAGGTTTCACTGGAGGATGTAGATGTAATTATCCTCAAAGAAAATGAGCGATTTTATAAGGGATAAATTGGCCATTTCATGACACCACTATATGTTCTGCGGACTTCATTTCATCAAGTACCGAAATGCCACTTTTGCCCCGGAACATCCAATTAACAACTTAGGCCACCTTTACTTCAGGTGATTAGCCATGATATCATGGCTAATCACCCATTATTTTCTATTTACTTACTTTTTCAGTAGCCCGTGATTTAATGCTTGAGCCCGATACAGCTGGTGATAGTTCCATGACATGAATCAAGAATTTAGGGGTGAAATTACTTAATTATTGGGGCCCACCACATTGTGATACTTAATTATGTTCCGAAATTGTCCTCATTCTTCTAGGTAAATTGCCATTGTTAGCCTTGCTTTTCATTAATTATCTTACCAAATTTCCATCATGACAAGACACCATGTCAGTCACTTTTTTGACAATAACAATGGCATACTTCTTGACGATGATTCACCTTCATGTTGCATTTGAATTCACCTTCTTCTCACCTATTTGAGGTATTGCAAGCTTCCCCCAGTATTGGCATTCACACGGTTTCTCCATTCTCTAGTCGCTATTATTTTTTTATATAGTTTCACCCTTCTACTTTACAAATTTTCCATTATTATTTAGTTATATGCTGGGATATTTTCTGATTCAGGTTTATTAATACAACTATTTTCTCGAAATATCAGGTTCTTTAATACAACATATTTCTGATTCGGAACTTATACTCACAGATGTTTATGTTTAACAAAGAAGAGATGAATGAACTCCGTAGTCTTCGCCTCCGTCTTCCTCCTAGAATCTTCTGAATGTGAAAATGGAGAATGGAAGGAGAAATATGTTGCAGTTGGGTTACCAAAGAAGAAGGCAAAGCATTTTCACACTAAAAAATTAATCAAGTATGTTAGGCGGCTAGCCCACAGTGACTCACGAAACAAAGAAAAGCTAACTTACTATTACAATGCAAATAATGAGAACAATAATAATTACAGAACCAAATAGAAATATAGTAAAGTAAACAGAGAAAAGGAAATCAGAAAAGTCTTCCGATAAACGGCTCAGGGAGCCTTGACCCGAGGAGAGAAATAACTTCTCACGGCCACCAACAACACAACCAACACAACCACTGGTTGCACCACCACCACTCGGTCACTGAGACCCCAAAGACCACACAGGTAAAGAACCACACAGGTGAAAAAAACCACTCAGGTATAGAGAAGAAAGAAAAGGGATTTATCGTCGGTTCGAACTACTCTCCGTCTGAACACTTGAGGGGATTATAGGCTGCGGAATGTAAAGACGGAAAGAGAGGGGAACGGTGGAAACCATTGGAAACAGCCGATGGTGAAGAACCCAAAGGGCCATGGAGTAATGGAGACGTCCGTTGGTGAAAGAGGGAAGGAGAAGAAGTCGGCGTATGACTGAAGAGGAGAATGGGGGGAATTAGGGTTAGACAAAATAAGTAGGTTAAAATATTGGGTCGGGTGAGTGGGTCAGTCGGGTCAGGATCATGGGCTGATAGGTGGGCCGCCCGTCAGTGGTGAATGGTTGAGAGTTGGGCCGTGAGTTGGGCCTTCCTAAAAGGATAGGTCATGGGCCATATTTTGTTACATACTCCACCTTGGACCAGGACCGTTTCCGGAAACCTGTCAAGGGATCGGGTCAAGGTATAATCATCATCGCCGTTCTTCAAAGGGTTCCTGCAAAACAGATAAAAAAGACAAGTAACAGATATAGGTTACATATTATTCTAAGTTTAGAATATTGAGACATGTTTTAAATTTTTCAACTGGTAAACATTTAGTGCCCATATCTGCAGGATTAGAATCAGTGTCTATTTTTTCAAGGTTTATAAGATTCTTACCAACAATATCTCTTATGAAATGATACCTGACGTCTATATGTTTAGTTCTATCATGAAAAACAGGATTTTTACAAAGCTGTATAGCAGACTGACTATCTGAAAAAATAGTGATCTTTTGTTTTAGAAAACCAATTTCTTTTACAATTCCTTCAAGCCAAAGTGCTTCTTTAAAAGCTTCAGTAGCAGCAATATACTCTGCTTCGGTCGTAGATAGTGCAACCATTTGTTGTAATTGTGACTTCCAAGTAATACATGAACCACATAAGGTAAAAATATATGAAGTAGTAGACCTTCTACTATCCCTATCATTAGCATAATTAGAATCAACATAACCAGTAAGATCAACACCTTTAGCACATTTAGAAAATATTAAACCACGATTTGCAGAACCATTTAAATATCTAAGAAGCCATTCAGGGCCTCCCAGTGAGGTAAACCAGCGTTTGACATATATCTGCTGAGGCAACTAATGGAGTAAGCAATGTCAGGTCTAGTGCATACCATCAGAAACATGATAGAACCAATCGCATTAGAGTAAGGAATATTCTTCATTTTCTCTTTTTCTTTTTCTGTTTTAGGGCACTGTTCTTTACTAAGTTGATAATGAGAAGCTAGAGGAACAGATGATGACTTAGAATTTTTCATACAAAAACGTTTTAGGATGTTATGAGTATATGATTTCTGATTTAAGAAAATAGTGGAATTTTTTCTGTTTCTTTCTATGTTCATTCCTAAAATTTTCTTTGCTTCCCCTGGGTCCTTCATTTCAAAATTTCTTTTAAGACTATCCTGTAGACTTTTGATGTGTTTTAAGCTAGGGCCAGCTATTAGCATGTCATCCACATATAAAACAAGAAAAACTGGAATATCACCATCATATTTAAAATAGAGACAGTGGTCATACTTGCTTCTTTGGAAATTCAGAGTATGCATGAACATATCAAATTTTTTATTCCACTGCCTAGGAGATTGTTTTAAACCATACAACGATTTTTTCAACAAACACACATAGTCAGGTTTGGATTTATCAACAAAAACATCAGGCTGTTGCATATAAATATTTTCTTCAAGATCACCATGCAAGAAAGCAGTTTTAACATCCATTTGTTTTAACTCCCAATTAAAATGAGCAGTAAGAGCAAGTATAATGCGAATAGTGGTGTACTTAACAACAGGAGAAAATATTTCAGTATAATCTATCCCTTCTTTTTGTGTAAATCCTTTTGCTACAAGTCTAGCTTTAAATCTTTTCGAAGTGTCTTCTTCTTTTATCTTAAAAGTCCATTTGCAGTCAACGACAGAGCATGATTTAGGTTTAGGAACAAGCACCCATGTGTTATTGTCTTTAAGAGATTTCATTTCTTCAGCCATAGCACTAAGCCAATTTCTTGAGTTTTCAGATTTTAGGGCTTCCTCTACTGAGCTAGGTTCATTTGGTTCCTATTCAGCTAGCTAGTGTTTTCAGAAAATCAGTACTAGGTTCTTCTTCATTTTCTTCCCCCTGTTGGTTATCCTCCACCTTATTAAAGGTGAGATCTAAATTATCATTGTTTTTATCCTGTGAGTCATCTAGACAGGGCATTTCATTTTCATTAAAAATGACATCTTTACTAATTAAAACTTTAAAACCAGGCTGGCTTCTAAGCCACAGTCTATAACCTTTTATGCCATCAGGATAACCAATAAAAACACATTTTTGAGATCTAGGTGCAAGCTTATCAACACTTTGATGAACAAAAGCAGAGCATCCAAACACACGTAAAGAGGAGATATCAACAGCATTACCAGTCCACACAGATTCAGGTATTTTTCCATTTAAAGGGACAGAGGGGGATCTATTAATTAAATATGCAGCAGTGACCAAAGTCTCACCCCAGAAAGATTTAGGTAACCCAGAGCTAATAAGCATGCATCTAACTTTTTCTAGTAATGTTCTATTCATGCGTTCAGCAACACCATTCTGTTGAGGGGTATAGGGGTTAGTCTTGTGACGCTTAATACCACATTCATCACACAAATTTGAAAAACTTTGGTTACAGAACTCTAAACCATTATCAGTGTGTAAAACTTTCAGTTTCTTTCCAGTTTGGTTTTCAACCAGAATTTTCCATTTCCTGAAATTTTCAAACACATCAGATTTATGCTTCATTAAAAACAAAGACTTTTCTTGAGAGAAGTTGTCAATAATAGATAGGAAATACTTGTTACCACCATGTGTAGAAATATTTGAAGGACCCCATACATCAGCATGCACATAATCAAGAATACTGGATGAAGATACGGGGTTGGGGTTTTGTGAAGCAGGAAACTGAACTTTATGCTGTTTACCCATGACACATTCATCACAAAATTTCAATTTTTCAATTTTATCAATAAGAACTCATTCCTTTTGAAGTAATTCAAGACCTTTTTGACTAATGTGTCCCAACCTTTTATGCCATAACGAGGTTTTATCAAAATCAGTCATAGAGGCAGCAAGAATATCATAATCCACAGTACACACATACAGATTTCTCCTTCTATCAGCTTTAAACACAGTTAATGATCCCTTCATTATCTTCATAATTCCTTTACCCCATCTACCTTCTAAACCTTCTTCCTCAAGAGCAGCACAAGACATTAGGTTATGGTTTAAGTCAGGAACATATCTGACATTTCTTAAGGTTAACTTATAACCATCACTGAAAGTAAGAGACGTCACCAAGACCTTGAATATCACATCGTTTTTGATTTGCCATTGACACAGAACCAAACTTTCCAGGTTTAAAAGTAGTGAAAATTCTTTAAAAGGACTTAAGTGAAAAGTACAACCAGAATCAATCAACCATTCATGCATGTTTAAATCATGAACATTATTCACATCACATACCATAAAAACATCACCAGTATTTTCAGTTACAGCATTAGTATCTTCTTTATATTTATTCTCTTTATTATCCCTTTTTGGTTTTCTACAGTCTTTGATGTAATGACCTTTAATACCACAATTATAACATCTTCTTTCTTTTGTCTTGTCATCTCTGTTTTTGTCATCCCTGGATCTAGATTTGCTCCTACTTCTACTTCTGCTTCTACTTCTTCCCTTACTGTGCCTTCTATATTTATAATCAGAGTTACGATTTTTTGTCCTTCCTCTTACCATGTTTACTTCATTATTAGACTGACTAGTTTTATTGGTTTTAATGTCCATTTCTTTACTCTTTAAACCATTTATAACAGTATCAAGACAGACATTATCCCTACCATATTTAATAGCAGCTTTTACATCACTGTAAACATCATAGCATTAAGTAAAACAATAGGTGTATAATCATCAATGTTCTTATCCCCAGTCAGTTTTATATCTTGAACAAGTTTAGTAAATTCATCAATATTTTCATCAATTTTTTGACATATCTAACTTGTAACGAAAATTTTTCAAGCAAGAAAAGTTTACTAGGTAAAGAGGAGTAAAAAGTTCTTCTAATCTATCCAGAGTTCTTTAGCAGAATTTTGTTTTCCAACCTTTCTAATCACAGAGTCGGACAGATTTAAAATAATCGAAGAATAAGCATACTCATCATTATCACGTTTCTTATCATCAGAGACATTTTCAGCATATTTTCCATCAATAGATTTAAACATTTTTGTTGAATCAAAATCCCTTTCATTTTCTGTTGCCAAATAGAGAAATCGGATTTTCCATCAAATGGTTGCAGATTATAACCAGCCATAATAACAGTAAAGTAAAATCAACAAAAAATGACAGTTGATAAGGAATGCTGGGGCTCTAGACTACTCCTCTACCAGATACCCGACGACCTCAAGGGTCCGGCCAGGAGAGGGAATAGACAGAGGATTAGGAATAAAGGACAAATGAGTGATAACTGAACCAGAAGCCAACAGTCAGAAATCAACAGTAAAACTAGTAACTCAGAAGATCTTGGCACACAGCCAAACAACAACAGTCAATAAACAACAGAGGGAGTAAACGACAGAATATCCTTTAAAAATCGCACACAGCGACCAAGCAACAACCCAGGCACACAGCCAGACACCAACAGTCAAAAAATCAACAGAAGCAGTAAACGACTGGGTAACCCAGAAAATCACACAGCGACCACAAGGCAGAAATATAACACGAAACAAAATAATAAGAGAGAGAGAGGAGCGAGGTTACCGTAGTTACGCCGGTGCCGGTGAAGACCGGCTCTGATACCACTGTTAGGCGGCTAGCCCACAGTGACTCACGAAACAAAGAAAAGCTAACTTACTATTACAATGCAAATAATGAGAACAATAATAATTACAGAACCAAATAGAATATAGTAAAGTAAAACAGAGAAAAGGAAATCAGAAAAATCTTCCGATAAACGGCTCAGGGAGCCTTGACCCGAGGAGAGAAATAACTTCTCACGGCCACCAACAACACAACCAACATAACCACTGGTTGCACCACCACCACTCAGTCACTGAGACCCCAAAGACCACACAGGTAAAGAAACACACAGGTGAAAAAAAACCACTCAGGTATAGAGAAGAAAGAAAAGGGATTTATCGTCGGTTCGAACTACTCTCCGTCTGAACACTTGAGGGATTTATAGGCTGCGGAATGTAAAGACGGAAAGAGAGGGGAACGGTGGAAACCATTGGAACAGCCGATGGTGAAGAACCCAAAGGGCCATGGAGTAAGGAACGTCCGTTGGTGAAAGAGGGAAGGAGAAGAAGTCGGCGTATGACTGAAGATGGAGAATGAGGGGGGATTAGGGTTAGACAAAATAAGTAGGTTAAAATATTAGGTCGGGTGAGTGGGTCAGTCGGGTCAGGATCATGGGCTGATAGGGGGCCGCCGTCAGTGGTGAATGGTTGAGAGTTGGGCGTGAGTTGGGCCTTCCTAAAAGGATAGGTCATGGGCCATAGTTTGTTACAAAGTACTTTAACAATGATTTGACAAATTTGACTTTTACACAAGGGTAAAAATGTCATTATATGTATTATCATTTGCACAATGCTAGAAAGTAAATCTGTGAGTAACTAATAAAAAAGTATAGCTAAATTGTAATAATATGAAGTAAACACTTGAGAAGCCAATCATCAACATAGTTATCAAAATCTTAATCACAACTTAGTGGATCACAAGTTAATCACATCAAAGGAAGTAAAGGTGGCCTTAGGGACAAATGGTTGGGGAGTTACTTATTTTTTTATTAATTAAAAAAAGAAATTTTTTAATAAATTAATTTTTTTATGTCGAATTGCGGTTAGCAATCGCGACTCGAGCTCAAAAATTTTTTTTTTCAAAAAATAGAATCGAGTTGCGGTTAGGATACGTGACTCGGTGTCGCGGTTCCTAAGGTGTGATAACCACAATTGAGAAACGTGTCAGCTTTCTTTTTATTTTTATATATAAAGGCTGCACTACTTTTTAAATTTTATTCAATGCTATTGCTAGGTATGGCATGCAAAGAGTCGCAAGGAAACGAAGAGACTTACACACACAATTAAACATTAATTGCTCCACTTTCTTTTCATTTTTATTTTTTAGTATATTATATAAATTACTATTTAGATATTACAGATATATTATATATTATTTAAATTTAAATATAATATATATTATTATTTAAATATTAATAATATAATTATTAATTAAAAATTAATTAATTAATTATTTTATTTTTTTGGAAAAAAAATTAATGGTCGACTCGACATAAAAAGGTTAATATATTAAAAAAAATATTTTTTTCTTGTATTTTTCTTTTTTTAATTAATAAAAAAATAATTAACTCAATGGTTGGACCACCGATCATTAAATAATATTAAATAATTTCACCTACATTTAATTTAATAATTGCTATCATATCCCACTTAAATGTTCACTTCGTTCGCCAATAAATTAAATTAATCTAATTTTTCACTAATTTATCATAATAATTTTAGTATCATAGAATTTTGAAATCACAAGGCCAGCATGTTGGAAATCATCATTGATATTAATGTTTAGATATTTATTTCAGTTTATATGAATTTATTATTTTATTTTATTATTATTTATAAGGTTAATTACAATTAGACATTTTTTGAAAATGTGAAATTATACTTTTCCTAAAAAAAAATGAGAATTTCACTTATACCCTCCGAAAATTCTTTATTTAAACCCGATAACCCCCTTCCATTAGGTTTTCAACAAAAAAATGCTAACGCTAACAAACAAAATTACATAAATTTTTTAATTTCGCTCCTCATTTAATATTTTCATATATATATTTGCACTTGTAAAGAGGTATATATGTATATATATGGAGTGAGGTTAACATTATTATATTTTCCCTATAACTACAAATTTATTACACGATAATGTTAAATGAGGGGTAAAATTAAGTCTATGTAATTTTTTTTTACTAATATCAGCATTTCTCGTCCAAATTTTAAAGTAAGAAATAAGGTGTAAACAACGAATTCTCGAAAATGGTATAAGTATAATTTTAAAACTTTTTTAGAAAAAAAAATATAATTTTATATTTCTAGAAACTGTGTCTGAACGTAACTAACCCTCTTTATAATTCCACAATAATTTATTCTCGTTAAAAATATATTAATTTCATCAAGAAAGCTTATTCACTATAAATATATTCTTATATTTATTTAAACTTTTGTGTAATACAAAAATTTTGCAAAAAAAAAAAAAAAAAAATCAAAGTGAAGAAAAAATTGGAACACCTAAGAGACTATAGCCAGAGTCGACAATGAAAATATTGCCTGAAACATAGGTAGAAGAGTCGTGAAGTAAGTAACGAACAAGTGATATCAATCCTGGATCCGATGTTCCAAAAGTTCCTAAGGGGACAGGGACAGTTTCTCACATTTTTGAATTTTTCTGAACGAGTCTTCTGTATCTCAGATTTGAATAATCCCTATTGAGTTCTGTCTTCATCTCTCCGAAATCCAGTGCCATCTTAAATAATAACTAAGTTATTTCATTACATCATCGAAAACATTCTTGATGTCCAACTCTTGACATACTCTAGATATTTAAGTGTACGGAGTTTGATTCAATATTATATTTTATAGGTCCAGTGTTTTACGAGCACTCTAATATATATAATTAAAGGACGGTCGATTGTTTTGAGTTATACGTGCATTCCTATCATGGTAAGAAAACCAAAACCTATGAAGATTATTCCAAATTACGATCTTGGTATGAATTGTTATCGTTATTTGAATGCTTTGTACCCCATAAAAACAAATAACTAGAATATAAAATGACAATTAAAAAAAAATTGTGATACAAATAAAAATTTGGGACACTATTATTTAAAATTATCCAATAGAAAAGAGTTTGACAAAAAATAATTTCAAATAAAATAATTTTGATTACGTAATTTAAAATATTAAGAATAAAATTTACCCAATAATTGAATAAAACATATATATGTTCAAGTAAGTAAATCCAGCATCAATAATTCAAATGATCAGTAATATTTGAATAGATAAATATAAGTTTATGATTTTCAAATTTCTTTTTTTAAATAAATATATAGTAATACGTATTTAAATTAATCTATAACCACAAAAAAAAAAAAAAAAAAAAAAAAAATTGGCCTATCGTATGATCCTCGAAGAAAAGAGATTGAATCATGGGGGTTGGTATTTAGTTCTTTAAATTTTTACCGTAAACTCTACAAAATCTCGAAAATGAGATTGTGTTCTTTAGAAAATAAATTTTGTACTTAATTAGAAGATTGATTCGATTCGCCAAGATTCGAGTTTGAATTAGAACATTGTAATTAATATACCTTAGTCATGGTATCGAGGCCAGCTTTTGAGGAACTGTAGGCGATGCCATCACGATATTGTGTCCGATTTAGGCCGGAAACTGATGAGATGTTGATGATTGAGCCTCCTCGGCCGGCCTCGTGCATCCGTCTAGCGACAGATTTTGCCACCAACCATGAACCCGTCAGGTTTGTGCGCACCGCTTGCTCCCATTCCTCCTCAGATAGCTCTATTGATGATCTCACAGGCCCTAGTTATTATGCGCAAAAGAGAAGGTAATTGCAATCTATCTACATGTGTTATGGATAATAGACAAATAGACTCCTTATGAAAAATAAATTACAATTTATCCCCCTATATTTTTTTCAAATATAGCAATTTACCTCTCCTATATTTTTAAAACAGAAGCAATTTACCTCCTTATGTAGGGAGGTAAATTGCTTCATATTTTAAAAATACGGAAGGTTAAATTGCTATTTAAATTTTTATAGGGGGTAATTTTCTCATTGTCAATATCACAGTAGGATAAATTGCATTAAACCCAAAAAAGAAGACAATTTTTTGTTATTTAATAAATACTAGTTAGCAACATGTGTTAAGGTGCGAAAAAATTAATTTTTTTAAATTAATAAATTAGTATAAAATACAAAATATTTAAATAAAGAAAGAAATTTAAAATTACTAATTAATTCGTGTAGAAATTAAGTCGGTAAATCTTTTTTAGTAATGAGCAATTCATCGACTAACAATGGGCTATTTTAAAATTATTATAATTACAAATAACTTCTCACTGTATGAAATATTATAAATACCCTCCCAAAATCAAGGATCGTCTAACAAATACTCCCTACAATGGATTGTCACGAAAAGACATTTGTTAGATGGTCATTAATTCTAGGAATATACTTATATATAATAATAGGATATTTATAATTATGCTAAATTTAGGGGAACAAATTGTAATTTACCCTTAGTTTTAAGCAAAATAAAAAAATTAAAAAAAAATTATGTGGCAAAATAAAATTCAAAAAATAGGCCGTCTAGTGTGTGGCCAAGGCGAGGGAGAATTGTTACGACTTCAATATTTACATGAACATATTATAAAAATTTTGGTTACTATTTATGTTATTTGATCTCCATAAATAGTGGTTAAGGCTGAGGTTTTCATCGACGAGTTTAAAATTATGGATTCAAATTTTATTAGATGTGTGGATATTTATCTCATTTTATGTGAATTATTATAATTTATTAATTGTTCTTAGTTATATTAATATCTATACTATGTATAATTGAAAAGCACCCTATTAGTGTCTTTAATTTATTTGTATGTTAATTTTTTTTTATTTTTTAAAAGGAATAATTCTTTTTAACTTTCCCACTCATTATAATTTTTCATAAATACCTTTTGGTAGTTTTTTTTACTCCATTTTTATTATACTAGTCGTTGTTGCACGCGTTTTGCGAGCATATAAAAAATTATGATATGAGATGAAGAAAACAAATCATGATGAGAAAAAAAAAGAATAAAGAAATATGGGGTGAAATGATAGATAAATAATATTTTATAATTAAAAATATAGAAATTTGTGAAAACAAACAAATATGGAAAAGTTTAGAGAGAAACATGGAGTAGTGGGTGAGAGAAATTCTTTTATAAAATTGTGAGATTATTTAAAAATTATGAAATTATTATTTTGACCAAATTTGTTTTGAAGAAAAAAATTAATTTAAGGGTAAAATAGGGCAATCTAAAGTTGGCACGCTCAAAGGGTTTTCTTTTATAATAGTACTAGCCATTGTGGCACACCCTTCCTGCGTGTATATAATAAATAATTTTTTATATTTTAAAATATATTATAAATAAGAGCAAAATAAACAAATCAATATATAATATTAAAAAAGAAATAAAAGCAAACTTATTTATTAGTTAATGAATAATTTGGAAAGTGGAATTAGTTGGTTATCTTATTAGTTGAAGGGCATTTTTGACTTTATAAAAAATTGGTGCGGCGGTGTCACTAACCGCCGTTTGTGAGTTTGGAGCCCCTTTCATTTTATATTAGTATTAGTATATATATGTATATATATATATATATATATATTATCTTATATATTTTAAGTAATTTTTAACTCTATACAAAGTAAACATATAATTTACAATATTATATAAAAATTATGCACATACATAAAATGCGCCACACTTATTAGTGCCTAAAAAATATAAAGAAAAAATATATAAAAAAAACACAATTAAAATCAACAATGGTGAGTAAGAAAAATAATTCTTAGAGCATATTAGTGCCTAATAAATATCGTTAAAAAGTTTTTAATATTATATAAAATTATAATTTATAATCCAAAAGAATATTTTCGACTAACATGCTACGAAATAAACTCATTGCTAGACAAATGTTAAAATCAACAATAAGAAATATTTGTAACTATATCGCGCCTCAAAAGAGATAACGTGCGGATATCTATCCTTATAACTTTACATATTGTAATACTATATCCTTTAAATGTAATACTATTTACATACTTTTTAAATATAATAAAATAATATTATCAATATAAATAAATAATTAGTTATAGACTTAAATTTGTAATTTTATTTTATAAAATATTAAAGAACAAACATAATTATAATTACTTTTACATATATTAAAAAGCTTGAGTTATTTTCTATTAGTATTTTAATTTTTAAAATTATTATATTTATTTTTCCTTTAGGTGTGTAATGTGTATATTACCTCTAATACCAGCATTGTTGATCAAAGCATCAATTCTTCCAAACGCAGCCCAAGCCTTCTGCACAGAAGCGTCAATTGCGGCGCCAGCCGCAGTGACGTCGAGCTCAACAGCCATTGCTCTTGGTTGGTCTTGGCTCGGTCCCATCGAGCTCGAGGAGCCGTCGACCCAACTGTTTATCTCCTCGCAGAGTGATTGCAGCCGGTCCTTTCGCCGTGCCGCGGCCACAATGCAGCAACCGGCTTTAGCCAAGTCCAAACAGAACTCCCGACCCAACCCCGACGAGGCGCCGGTCACCAACACCACCTTGTTCTCGAGCCGAAGCCACGGCTCCAGTTGGGCAGCCACTTGGCTTCTGCTCTCCATTCTGATCTCTTGTGTTAAAGCTGCTCCATGTAAATTCTCTTATATAGGGGAAGATGATATGTATAGATGGTGACAAAATTGCAAACTAGTCCTGCAGTTTAGGATCATTTTACACTTGATCCCACGTTTTACGATTTCAAAATTAACCCCATTTTTTTCATACTCATTTGCAATATCATAATTAAGTTGCTTGCATTTCCCATACAATTTCCCTCCATCTCCAGTAGTCAGGGTCAAAACAATAGTCAGGATCCATATAACGTTTGATAGTGGCTGGGGAGGTCATTTTTGCAATATTTTTGGACTCTTCTTGCAAGTTTTAATTAAACATTGAGTTAATTTTAAAATCTCATAAAATGTGGAGTCAAATTTGAAAGGCCCTAAATTATAGGATTGATTTTGTAATTTTACCTATTAATGGTGGTGGAATGTCCACGACGCAACATCAAGTCTCTACTTTGCAATATTAATAGTTTGGTGTATACGTACTTTACATCGTGATGATCAACCATACATCTATACTAATATAAAATGGAAAAGAGCTCCTTACTCATAAATGGTGATTAATGATATCATCGCATCAATTTTTTGTAAAGTTGAAAATACCCTTCAATTAATAAGATAACTAATACATTCCACTTTTCAAATTATTCATTAACTAAAAATTAATTTTCTTTTCTTTTCTTTTTAATGGCATGTATTGATTTGTTTATTTCGCTCTTATTTATAATATATTTTACAATATAAAAATTATATATTATATGCGCGCAAAACCGGCGTGCTACAACGGCTAGTTTGATAAGAAAAAAAGGATAATTACAATTTTCTTCTCCTAAGGTTTGGTGTAATTACACATAGACCCTTTGTGGTTTGAAAAATTACATCTAATACCCCTGATGTTTGCTTTTGTTTAATAAATAAATCCCTTCGTTAGTCGAAATTCATCGAATTTGCTGATACAAAAAAAAATCGAAAAAAGAATCTATATGTACCCCCAATTGACTTATTACTAACTTATAATCGGTCAAACAAGTCTTTTTATGATCAAAACACCCTCATACGTTTTCACGAAATAATGTATCTGAGGAGGTATATCTTCATCGTTACAAGGGTAGTTTAGTTCGAAAAAAATTATTTGACTTGTAATAAGTCAGTAATAAGTCAATCGAGGACATGTCAATTTTCATTAAGTTCTTTTTATTAATATCAGCAAATTCAGTGAATTTTGACTATCGAATGGACTTATTTGTAGATGAAAGCAAATCTCAAGGATATCAAATGTAATTTTCCAAACTAAGTGAGGTCTACATGTAATTACACCAAACCTCAGGTGATGAGAGTAGTGTAATTATCCAAAAAATATATATCGCATTGTAGTTAATGTAAGAAAAGTTCTTGGAGACGTCTTTTAAAGAACTTGAATTGACAAAAATGTCCCTCATCAATTTTTGATAAAAAAGTTTAATTACATTGTGATTTTTATTATTCGGGCTCGATTTTATATTTACATAATATAAAAGTGAATTTCAAGGTACCAAATTCATTTTGACACAATCTTTTAACTAAAATTGGGGCCAAGTTCTTTTATGCGACTTTAAATTCATAATTCAAGTATTTATTAGTGGTAATTAAACTGGATAATGTTTGATAAAATGTTGTGTTTATAATAAAATCCATTCTAAAAATTATTTATTAGTTAACTCTATTGTGTCTCGTAACACAAGCTGCCAAACATTTGATTCATTAATTAGGGTTTGTGCTCTCTACTAAAATTGAATGGCAAATTTAATGCGACATTAATTAGTTGCCTAAACTTAATTAGGATTGCAATCCCATTTTCCTCTCATAATTTAAGCTTTTTACTTAGGTACCATCACTAAGTTGGGGTCATGAACTCGAGTCCCCAGTCATCTCATTTAATATGAATAATTTATTAATAAGTATTTATCTCACTTGATATGAATTTATTACAATACAAGTTTATTGAATTTAATGTAATGTGAGGTTTTTTTCTTTAGGTAGAGCGATAAATTATTATTAATTGAAATAAATAATTATAAGTACAATCATTCCTGTCGACATCAATATCTAATAAAGACTATTTTAATTATCATATCATGCTCATTAATACCTACTATTACAATAGACAACAACCCTACTATGCAGTACACCAATTCCTGTTATACAACAACAACATCACACGCACTTGACAGGGTTCAAACTCATAACCTCTAAGATTATGAGACCTCGTTGGCAATATATATGGTTATTGATTGGAAGTATACTTATCAGAAAATTGATCTAAATTATTAGTTTATTAATTTTAATGTAAATTATGCTATAAAAGAAAAAGAGGAAAAATGAAATAAGCGTTTTACAATTTTTTATTGATATATATTCAAGTTAGTTTATGGTTAATTTTTTTTTTTTTTATGTAAATGATGTCAAAATCAATTTCTTAACTAATAATACTTCACATATACACTTTATTTTTCAATTTTGTTACAATAAAAATCTTAAATTGTCCAAACTTTGGATGGGTTATTATATTTCTTTTTAATGACTTAAAGTTAATTAAAAATAAATGTAGATACAATAAATTTGGATCTATTGAGGGCACGATGCGAGGACTCTAGTGTAATTCTTCTATTTTTAATTTTTTTCATATTATTCATTATTATATCATTACATTCAAATTTAAATACTAATTCAATATGTTAATAGCTTTTAAATCAATTAACGCATTCAAAGTAAAAAAAAAAAAAAAGAGACACTTCTATTAAAACAAACCAATCTCATATTTTACTAATAATAGATATTGTTTAATATAATTTTTGAAATACTTTCGATTAATACTGTCAACAAAAAAGATAAGGACATGCTAATCTTTCATGCATATGAAGTCAGAAAAAGTCTTATCCAAATCAAATTCGGACGAATCAAATCAATTATACAATATGATACACTTATTGTGTGGTTAGTTAATTTATCTGAATTATATATTAATCACATAATAAATATATTACACTTATTATCTAATTTATTCGATTTAGATAAGAAGTTTTGGTAAAGTAGAGAGTGTGGGTGAGTAATTAATGAGATTTTTAAGTGCTAATTAGACTTCCCTCTTCCCCACCGTAGCCCAATAATCCGCCCACCCTAAGCCCAAGATTTACTAGATCCCAGGAAAACGTGGATGGCTGACATGTGGCACAATCCTGAAAAAACCTAAGAAAGCCTTTCATTTATGAATAGCAGAGTGGTTTCATTATTAATGCGAATTTTCAACCTATTTCCTTCAAATCGTCCCACTTGAGCCTAACAGCACGACCAGAAGAGTGCGATGTGCAACAAGTCCATCATTTTGACATCGTCTATGAAAAATAATCTAGAGATCTGACCTTGTCGAGTTGGGATACATGAACGGCGGGGAGAGAAGAAAGAGGAATATCAGTGTGAGTTAGAAGGGGCCAACACTCCCACGAAGCCTAGTGAAACTCTTAATGCTGGACCAAAAGCATGATTAACATAATGTGAAATAAATATCCACACAATTAATAGAATTTGAACTTGTTGATAGAATCTCAATTTTAACATCAATCATTAGGTTAAAACGTCATTGATTAGCGTTTAATGGATAATATTTACTTAAAATTGAACTTTGAAAAGGCTACAAGAGTTATAAACGCACTCTTATAATCTACTTTGCAAAATTTTATATATATGCCTAGCCCAACACTTGACAATGACACTGCATTTGTCAAGAAAGAGAGAGACAGTGCTACAATAATCCAGGTTCAGTTTACAAGAGAACTTAGTACTTATAATATAGGTTAATTACGTATTGCCATTCTAACTATTATCGTTTTTATACTTCAGGATCTAATTTTTTTTTTATGTCAATTTACCATCTCAATTTTATAAAATTTTGTACCTTGTCATTTAAAACTATTTTTCCACCAAGTCTTTTATTAAAAAAACATCACATACAATGCACATATGATATTTAAAAGTTATTTGATATAATATTTTTCACATATGCACATCATATGATGTTTTTATGACATAAAAAGTTTAGATACCAAAGTGTTAAAATGAGCATAATTTGGATGGCAAAAATATAATTTACCCTATAATATAATAGGGAACTATAACGAGCTCTCTGAAATTTATCATAATTATAAATACATCCTCGTTATTTAAAAAAATTACAAATATCCCTAGAAATTAAAGGCCGTCTAACAAATACCCCTTGTAACAGCCGATTATAGTGGGTATTTGTAATTACGACAAACCAAATCTCAAAGAGCCTATTGTAGTTTACACTATATAATAAAATATAAATTCCTACTTAGAATTTAACTTTACACATTACATGCATGAAAGAATCATAATAATTATTCAAGTTTCTCGACTTCAATTTCCTACTTATTGATTAAATCAGACTTCATCTACAGAGAGGAAAAAATGGGGATACCAGGTAAAGTAGCACCTGCTTCAACAATAAAAACGTTGCCAGTCACATATTCCGAACAATCATGGACCAAGTACCGGACGAGCAATGTGAGTGCTGGATCTGTTGTGCCATGAGTCCGTAGAGGGATTGTTTTAAAAGCAACAGTTTTGAGCCAATCTTTTTGTAGGAGACCCTGTGTTATCTCAGACTTGAAAATTCCAGGAGATATGGAATTCACTCTTATCTTATACATCCCGAGTTCCAGGGCCATCCCCTTTGTGCAATGTGATAATGAAAATATTAACAAAATAAACATTTGAAATCCAAAGTAGAAACAGAAACATAGCATCCAGATTCAGATGGTAAAATAGGAAAGTGGACAATGTTGGTTTGGAAGCAATCAACAAGAATACGAGTGATTCTCAGCATATTGGCTAATTCTAGTTAGTTACGTTGACATCTACTTAACTGTGGTCAAATTACATACACCGCTTTTATTGATTGAATTATCATACCGACAATCCCTGTTAGCCATTTTTTCATTATACAGCAAGGGACATCAGTGAAATTTTCATTACAGTGCACCACCTTAGTGCAGTAAAAACATCACTAACAGGGGGTGTTAGTGGGAGTCAATGTGGTTATTCAACAGTAGGGATGATTTGTGTAATTTGATCATAATTGAGGGGATATTCTTGTAATATTCTCAAAATTTATCGCTGGAAGACCACACTAGACACTCGCAGGAATAGGCAGCAAATGTGAATTTGCATAAAGTGTGTAATACATTATAACACTTAGTCCACGACACATAAGCAGCACAGCATTTATCCCGAAGATGAAATTCAAAGCATAAACATACTCACAGGCCACAACGATTTAGGGTGTTTGGCTTAGCTTATATATATTTACAAGCTCATAGATGTAAAAAAATGTTTTAAGAGTTTAAAGATATTGAATCTTATTTTTAAAATAAGCTATCAAAGTGTTTGGTTAAATAAGATGTTAGAGCTTGTAAAACGTTAAGAGTATTTGACATAATAAGCTCTTCATGTTGTAATAATAGCCAAAAAAAGACATCAAAATTGTTAGAATTTAAAATTATATAAACAGTATTTTTGTTTTGGGGGTTGCGGGGGAATTGTCAATAATATGAATGGTAAAAGCAAAATACTAACAAAAATGTAGAGTGTTTTTGTCTAATGGATGTTAAGATTAAAGAGCTTAATTATTAAAAATGGTGGGTTGAGCTTACTTTTTATTAGAGCTTAGAAGAACCTAGACATCTTATTTTGAGATCTTATAAGCTTTTCAGAGAAAAAATTACCACACAGTTTTTATAGAGCTTACAAGTTGTCAAACATCTTACATTCTTATATTTTGAAGAGCTCATAAGCTTAGCCAAACAGCCTCTTAGTCTAGTGGGATCACGTAAAGCTAGATGAAGAGCCTTGAGCATTCTTTCAAGTACCTTTGGCTGATGACGCATTGTTTGTATGACTTTTCATGCTCAATATGGAAAGTTACCAGCAAATGGCATTTTTAAATCACCTAGTGTGGTAAAAAGAACGCATCAACCAACAAAGAGCAATCTTTTTACTTTCACTAAAGAAATACCTTTGTTATGCTGTTAACAGCTGCTTTGGAAGCGGCATATACAAGGCTTCCAGGTAGTTGCCCACGATTAAGACCTGCAGTCGAGGAAATATTGATGACAGATCCACCCTGTTGAGCATCACGCATGCGCGAACAGACGTACTTGGAAACCAACCAGGTTCCCGTTAAGTTTGTTCTAATGATATCATTCCATTCATCTTCCGACAAATCCAATGGACTGTGGACACTACCTATAACAAAACATCGGAGCTATAGACTTAACCTTTGTTTGGTTCAATAAGAACAAAGGGGAATGGAATTTCAAATTCGCTTTATATAGGCAAGTAAAACTCTTTTCCTTCAAACTGTTTGATATAATACAAAGGATGTAAATATTAAATACTTATATTCGTTCGATATATCAAACATAAGGTGGAACAAGAAGATTAACTTTTATAATTCCACCAATTTTGTGCTAGATAAAAAATAAATTACTGTAGAATAAATTTAAATCACTACATCCTATTTTTACTTCCCTCCACCTAACCTTTCAAATCAAACACAAAAATTGTTCTCAAGAGGGTAAAATTGCAGTCTACCTACCTGTATTAGGAAAAATAGGCAAATAGCCCATTTATGAAAAATAAAATAGTAATTCAACCTCCTATATTTTTCAAAAAGTAGCATTACCTCCCTATATTTTTAAAATTGAAGCAATTTATCTCCTTAGGCATGGAGGTATATTGCTTTATTTTTTAAAACACAAAGGGGTAAATTGCTATTTATTTTTCATTAGGGGGTAATTTGCTCATTTATAATATCACACGGGGTAAATTGCTATTCACGCTTCTCAGGAACCCGCTCACACTCCACTGTTCTTATACATTTCGATTTTCGCCCCAACCAAACAAGCTATTAAACCATGGTCAGCATCAAAGTAGAAATAGCTCTAGCTAAACTGCAAAAGATCCAAAAGTAAATGTGCACGCACATTGAATTCGTTGCACGGGCATAGATATCAATTCACATAAGTATGTATGATTCAGAAATTGCGTAAAATATATTTAACCCTAATTAAATTCATAAAGTTTCCATCAGGAGATAACTCAACAGTGCAGGCATTTCCCCAAAATTCCCTCATAATCACAGAAAAAACCCTAGAAAATAAAAACAAAAATCAGATATTACTTTTATTGAAGTAAGAATTTGGTTTTTTACCTCTCACACCAGCATTGTTGATCAAAGCATCGATTCTCCCAAAAGCACCCCAAGCCTTCTCCACGGCGGCGTTAATGGTCGGCCCACTTGCGCTGACGTCAAGCTCCACAGCCACAGCTCTAGCTCGATGAGGGCCCTGCTCGTTAGAACCGATCCCGTTGTTAATTTCATCGCAGAGTAATCGTAAGCGATCGACTCGTCGAGCTGCGGCTACGACTTTGCAGCCGGCTTTGGCTAAGTCTAAGCAAAACTCTCGGCCCAGCCCAGATGACGCGCCGGTCACCATGACTATTTTGTTTTTAAGCTCGAGCCACGGCTCCAAGCTGCTAGGCCTCTGCCCCCTGCTCTCCCCCATATCTGTTCTACTGTGAGTGAGTGTCTGACTGAAGTTGAATCATGCAAGTCGCAAGATACTCCTTAAATTCTTCAAATTTATGTTGAAGGGATAATTATGGGATAATTATAGTTTAGTTCTCATACATTGCTATTAATTTATTTTTAATTCCTAAATATTTTGAAGTTCTATTTCAATCCTTCAACTTTTAAAATATTAACAGTTTCGGTTTTGGGCCTAATGAGCGACCATTTTGCCCTTTCAAATAAAGCATATAGTCCAACTATCTATTTCCTATACTCATGATTAGGCCCAACATGCTTCCGAAAATAAAATTAAGCCTAAAAAAATTCATACCTTGTTTGATCATCTTGCTCCCCGGTATTCCAAGTCCTTAATTTTACGGATTTCATCTAATCACACTACCGCAACAAATGGGTCGCAAGCACATGACTCATTCAACAATAATCAATACAGTCCTATTTTGTTTCCTACCTTAAGGCGTCGAGGTATTCCAGAATAGAGTCTTAATAAAATTTTGGATAGACAAGTTGAATAGAAACTTTACTTTATTGAAGAAAAATTTAAAATATTACATAGATTTTGGGTAGTTTGTAAAATCGAGGACTTGGAATATCCGAGAGCAAGACGGTCAAACAAGGTATGAATTTATGGAGGCTTAATTTATTTTTGAAAATATGTTAAGCCTAATCATGAGTATAGAAAATAGATAATTGGACTATATGTTTTATTTGAAAAGGGCAAAATGATCACTAATTAGGCGGAAGGACCAAAACTGTTAATATTTTAAAAGTTGAAGGAGTAAAATAGAACTTCAAAATATTTTAGGGACTAAAAATAAATTAGTGGCAATGTATGAGGACTAAAATTGTAATTATCCCAATAATTATAGTGTCCTCACAACAAGTTTAACTAAATTATTTTAGGATAAATTATATTTTGCCATTCAATTTACGTTCGTTTTTATATTTTGTTATCGAGATTTTTTTGTATCAACTTATTATTTTAATTTTGTAAAATTTGCATTTTGGTATACATAATTGTTACTTTATTGATATTTTTGTCGAAAAATAATCATATATTATGTATATGTGAAAAATATCGCATCATATAACCCTTAAACATCACATGTGCAATGAATGTGATGTTTTTTTCCAAGAAACTTGGTTGAAAAAACAGTTTATAAATGGCAAAGTGTAAATTTTTGCAAAGTTAGAATGATGTCAAAATGTAAAAATAGTCATAATTCAGATGACAGAATATAATTAATCTATTATTTTATGTAGTTTGTGGATCACATTTAATATTTTATTTTTTTGTCCCATAAATAAATTTTTTTATCATTCCAAATTCATCATATTAGTAAAAATATTTAAGGAGAATTTATATTTACTTTTAATTTAATTATTATTAATCAAACAAATATTTTCTAACCAAATTACTCTTATATATCTCCACATGCATTTAAAAAATTAAAAGATATATCTTCATCCTTATATGGATATTTTGATTAGAAAATACTAATTTGACATGCAATAAATGAATAATAAGTCAACTGGGACTAAATGAGAATTTTTGTTTAATTTTTTTTACTAATATCAGTAAATAATATTGAAATATATGATAGTATACACATAATTTTTTTTAAAAAAAATTGTAAAAAAATCATAAATTGAGGATTTATGATGTAGTAATAATAATAATAATAATAATAATAATAATTATTATTATTATTATTATTATTATTATTATTATTATATTATTTTATTTTATTTTATTTTTATTTTTATTTTCCTCATACTGGTACGAGAGATTTGGGGTTTCACTTGTCTCATTAGGCTTAAAAGATTATGGATAACACCCTTGATGGGCTTTCAAGTAGGGGTGCAAGATGAGCCGAGCCGGCTCGCGAGTTCGCAAGCCGGCTCGTATTCAAGCTCGACTCGAGCTCGAGCTTCTTGAGCTCTAGCCGAGCCTGCTCGAGCTCGAGTTCTTGGTGAGCTCGAGCTCAAGCCCTATGAGTTTTGTTCGTGAGTACCCCCTTTTTTTTTATTTTTTTAATTATATATATATATATATATATATATATATTATTTAAGTGCATATTTAATATTGTATCAAGTTTAAATTCAAAATTCATCATATATTAGAATTATTAGTCAATATATATCTCTTATTTAAATTTTATATAATAATAAAATATGGTATTTTTATTTATATTATTTAAAAATAAATTTAAGCAATAATTTTTAGTAAGTTTTGATACTTTTTTTTGCAAATAAATGTTTAAAATTCATTATCAATTAGAATTATTAGTTAATATATCATATTTTAGTGTTAGAAAATATTAAAATATGTTATTGTAGTTTATATTATCTAAAAACAAGCTTATTAGATAATTTAGTACGTTTTGATAATTTTTTTGTAAATAAATATTAATATAATGTATATAAATTTTATCATTCCCAATCCATTATATATAACAAAATTCAGTTATTCACTATATATTAGAATTATTAGTCAATATCTCATATTTTAGTGTTAGATGGTATTCAAATATGGTATTATAGTTTATATTATCTAAAAAGAAGTTTAATCAACAATTTAGTATATTTTCATAATTTTTTGTAAATAAACATTTAATATAATGTATGTGAATTTTACCGTTATGATTTTAATTTTGACTACAACAAAATATATTTATTTTAAAAATTCATCATATATTAGAATTTCTAGTCAGCATATTATAATATCATATTTTAGTTTTGGATGATACTAAAATATGATATTTACTTTATATTATTTAAAAACAAGCTTAATCAATAATTTAATATATTTAGATAAATATTTAATATAATGCATATATTTTATTGTTACAATTTCTATCCATTATAACATAATGCACTTATTCACTATATATTAAAGCTATTAGTCCATATCTCATATTTTAGTTTTAGATGATATTAAAATATGGTATTATAGTTTATATTATCTGAAAAGAAGCTTAATCAACAATTTTAGTACATTTTCATAATTTTTTGTTAATAGGTTACTCGCTAAATGATTGGATTGAATGTTTTCATGACTGTCAATTTTATTTCATCATATTTTTTTTTGGTCTTTTTTTGAATATTTTCTTCATGTTTCATATTTAAGTTTTTTAATAATATATTTCGTATGGTACAATAGTCCATATTTTTTTTAAAATGCAAATATTTTAGGAAAAAATAATTAATTGAGCTCGAGTCGAGCTCGCGAGCTGCTCGAGCTCACTATGCACTGCTCGAGCTCGAGCTCCTTTTTACTGGGCTAACCAAGCTCGAGCTCAAGTAAGGGAGCCAAGCTCAGCTCGAGCTCGGCTCGTTTGCACCCCTACTTTCAAGTGTACCAAACTCATTTTTCATGTAGTTTGGTAAGTTTTAAGGTCTAAATTCTTTTTTTTTTTTTTCCGCATACGATTATAAGCGTTTTATTTTTTATTTTTAAATCAGAATGATGAACTATTATTACATAATAAATTAATTTCTATTATACATCAGATAAAATCCTACACTGATTTCTATAAACTATATTCAGAATATCATATATGGAAAAATTAGTTTAATTAGTAAAGTTGAAACTTTATAATTATAAATTTATTTCGTATGTATTTAAACTCTATTAATACGGGAGTGTTACTATTTAATTGATAATAATTTTAATACAATTATAAATATTCAACGTTGATAAATAATGTGTTATTTATTAAAATTATTAATGATTAATTTTAATGATATAGTTGTAATTGATTTATTTAAAGAAAAATAAAACATGGATGATTGTTGTTAAGATTCATTTGTCGACTCGTCTCTATAGAGTCGAAAATATAATTATTATTATTACATTTTCTTAAATAAATAAATTTTTATATTGAAACAGTAAGATGTATAATTTTGGACTCTCAATTAAATATTTTTTATATAATTCTTTTAAGTGATAATCGAACTATAATTATATCATAAAATTAGGACAACTATTGATTATTGATTGTAAGTTAATTATACAATATTAAAGAAAAAACTTAAATGGCCCTTTTTTTTTTTGTCATAATTCATACTTAACCGAGTGACGACCGGTCACCTAATAGTATCATAATGGAGGAAAAAAAAAAAAAAAAAGTGCTTAATTAATTATTAAGTTTAAACAAAGTAATTATCACTTTTTTTTGGCAATAATGACATTATTAACTTTACTAGTATTTATATAATTAAAGTATTAAATATATAGTAATAATTCCTAGTCGTGAATTTCTATTTCGGAGAGATTAATTGATGATTTATGTCGATATTTGGGATCGTATTGTACGATAATCACAAACTTTCTAGACCACTTTTTGACTACCTCGAAATCAATTGTTTTCATGATGTCTTACCTACTGTAGTTAAGACTAAGTTTGAGGTTTCATGAATAAATTTACTGGTTTGAATTCTATTAGACGTGTATGTATTTATCACTTTATGTAAGTTAATATAATTTATTTATTTTTATTAGTCATATTGATACATTGGTTGAATAGAAGTATTTATCAGGATGAGTTATTATAATTTATTTACCATTATTAGTATATATATAAAAAAAAGGACCATTTATTTTCCTTTTTGTTTTGTTATTTTTAGGCGAATCGTAGAATATATATGATTGATAATATTTAAATTTTCGACAATGAGACCTTGCTCAGTTGGCGAATTTGAGGCCCCTTAGAGGTCATGGCTTCGAACCCCACCAAGTACGTGGGATGTTGTCTGTTGTATAGTAGGAATTAATCTACTGCATAGTAGGAGTTGTTGTCTGCTGTAATAGTAGGTGTAATTGAGCAGGATATTATTATTGTAATAATCTTTGTTAGATATTGAAGTTGACATGAATGATTGTACTTGTACTCGATTTATTTCAATTAATAAAAATTCATTGCTCTTACCTACAAAAAATATTTAAATTTGCAAATTTTTTAAGTATGAGTAATTATATCATTTATAAATCAATATATAGTACCGAGTGAAAAAGTAAACTAGCATCGATGAAACTCGTACCTAAGCGACAATTTTTTAGCAAGTAGAATTTAATTTGTCACTTAAAATTAATCAATTCACTAGCTAGTAAAAATATTGTATTTATATTTTACAATTAAGGTAATTACCACATTATAATATCAAATATGGTATAATATTTTGTTTCCAAAATTTGTATATTTAGAAAAACCTTTTCATAATTATTATCCTATAACAACTTATATTTATTAATTAGGTCCACATGACCTAAATTTGGCTCAACCTACTCGTGAATGGATCAGTTCGACTCAAATTTATTTTGGTTCAATCATTTAAAATAAATTAATATGAACAATAGCACTATCATAAAAAAAAAAAATTAACTTAAGAATTGGACATATTCAAAAGTGTTGATCATCAATTTTTTTTTTTTTAAATGAAGAGTTTCAAATAATATTTAATCTTGAATGCGCAAATTATCAATATAGAAGAATATATATGTGGAGTTATATATTTTATAGGTAAAAATTACACTTTTGGTCCTATAACTTTAAGTCATTAGCATTTTTAGTCCTGTAACTTACTCTATTTACACATTTAGTCCTTTTTTGACGAATTAGTCCTGAGCATCTCATATTTGGTCATTTTTTGGCAAATTTAGTCATGTATTAACAATTTTGGTTCTAACGACTCATAGTTACAGTACCAAAAATGAGATTTATTAAAGTGTGAATGGACCAAAATTATTAATACAGGACTAAAAAATGATCAAATGTGAGATGCTCAGGACTAAATTCATAAAAAAAGACTAAATGTGTAAATAGAGTAAGTTACAGGACTAAAAGTGCTAACGACCTAAAGTTACAGGACCAAAATATTAATTTTGCCTATTTTATATAATACATGAAGAATCTCATCAACAATGCTTAAATGCGTTTTTACTCCTTCGGCGATATGGCCTACATCCACGTGACAAATTTCTGAAGGACTAAATTATATTGTGCTCCACTAATTTGAGCCTTTATCTATTTGTATAGGTGAATTACATGTCAACAATGGAATTTGGAGGAAATTTTTTCGAAATTAAATCATATAAATATCACAAGAATCACTTAGACATTATTGTGATTTTACAAGTATTTGGAGAATCGATTCATCATGATTCTCAATATATATAGAGCCAAAATACTACACTAAACCTTACCTAAGTTAGGGGCTAAAAATGCATTAAGCCCATCAACATCAATTGGGATTAGAATTTCTTACTATAGACCAGAACGATTGGTAAAAATGAGCATTTAACCCATCTAACCCAGGAGCTTTTAATGGCCCAATTATTTTAACGGCATTCCATATTTTTCTTATAAGTTATTGGTCCTAGTTGGGTTTGATCATATGGTGTCAGGGTAGATATATTAACATTAAAAAATGAAAAATATGTTGGATTATTGGAAGAATTGAATTGTATTTGTATTGATTCCTTAAGAGTTTTCATTATTTCTTCCCGATTAGAAACCCAACTGGAATCATCTTTTTATCCCCAATATATTATTCTTCATTCATTTTTTACTCGAACTTAAATGATGCACAGTAGCATTAGGAAAAGAATTGCACTATTGTGTATTAGCTAGAACTCTATCTTAACATTAAACTTCCTACCAAATTGTTTATTAGTTCATGTAAATTTATACCCAGAAAAATCAAGATCGAGCATATTACAATAATTAATACATGACTGAAATTAAGCATTTCATGGGGAAAAAATTCCCTCCAACTTTTTCATCCTGATATAAAATCGCGTTAAAATCACCAATAATAATCCATTTATTGTTTCCAATAATATCAGAAAATCCACATAAATCATTTCATACATGGCCCTGTAGTGCCACTTAGGGGTGATTATACAGTGCAATCATTAGGAAAGGATGATCTTCATTTCTGTGTTCAATCTCCAAATGCGCCATTCATGCAGCAAGTTGAATTTGTTTCACATGCGTGTAAGCTGAGCTCCAAAGCACCCACATACCTCCAGAATAGCCTATTGATGATATAATTGCAGAATCTGTAAAAAGTAGACGAGGAATAAGAAAACACCCAAGCATCTTCTTCCTCTGTTGCGGGATTGCAAGGTTCTATGGATAGATTTGAAATTACTCACTTGACTAATTGACTTTCGGGAAGTAAATTGGGTTGTCTATAAACTAGCAAAATATGCTGCAAGCCAACTTTTTTGTAATTGATTTTTTGATAGCTGACCAATATTTTTGTATGATATTTTGTATTTTGATAGGTTTTGTTACTACTCAAGATGCATAATTTCCCATGATATACAAACTTGATAATTTGATATAATGAAGCATTTTGATCTGTTCAAAATAATAATAATAATATAATATAAACCTTAAACCGAGGAAATATATATAAAAAAAACATAAATTGATACACAATTCTTGCTGCCCAACATGCTCTAAGAATTTGCATGGTTTCTACTTTCTACATACAATATTCTCAACAAATTATTACTCTCTCTCTCTCTCTCTCTCTCTCACACACACACACACACACTATATATATATATATATATGTCTGTATATGTGAATAATGATTGAGGTAGAATTAGTGGAATGATGGATGATAATTGATGATCGTGATTGGCGTTAGCTAATCTGCCATTGCCATTGGATTCTGATATTCTTTCAAAGCTATTTATAACAAACCTTTGACCAAAATTATGTACTAAAACAATCAACTTATAATGTCTGCAATTGCAATTGCCATTTGGGGTTTATGGAAAACAACACATCTCTCTTCTGTCTGTATCCCATGTTCTTCCATGTTCCATCTCCATTTCTTTATTCCACCTCCTCACCAACTCATCCATCCTTTCTATACACACGCACATTTACATATATATACATATTTATTAATATATTAATATTAAATAATTCTCTTCTCTATTAATTTAAATATTTAAATAATATAGTTATTTAAAATGATTCTAGAGTCTGACCAGGTAAGGTGTATTAGGTTCGAATCCCATCACCACCTATTCACGAAAGAAATATTTTACGTAAAGAATTTGCAAGGAGACGTATTAAGATATTAATATTAAATGATTCTTTATTAAGAATTTAAATTTCCAGATGATGTGGTTATTTAACGAAATATTCGGTCAAGCCAAATAAGAGATATTGGGTACGAATCTCGTTGCTAATCTATTTATGAAAGAAATATTTTTTTTTTCACATGCAAGATTTACATATGAGGAAAACATATCAAGATATTAATATTAAAAATTATTTTTTTCAATAATTTTAATTTTTGAATAAGGTGGTTGTTTAATAATAATTATATAGGTTTATGGACAGCGAAGAAATTTTACTTACTAAGAGGATTCAGGATGAAACGTCAGAAAGAAGAAAATTATCGGTTTGTCCTCAACAAGTAAATCGTAGCCATATAAAAGGAGTAGGATGATGGATCAAATAGCAATTTTACTTTTTGCTCAAAAGATAAGAAAAGGTCAATTGGGTTGAAACAAAAAAAAAAAAATACTTCCTGTCTAAACGGAAGGTTGCATCTGCCAATGATGCCTAATTCAATTGACAAAATTGAGACCTCATGATTTAAGAGGTCATGGGTTTGAATTCCGCTAAGTGTGTGGGATGTTGTCTGTTATATAGCAAGAGTTGGTCTACTTCATAGTAGGAATTGTTGTCTACTGTAATAGTAGGTGTTATTGAGCAGGTTATGATTATAGTTTTGCTAGATATTGATGTCAATATGAATGATATATTTGTAATCGATTTATTTTTAAAAAAAATGGAATGTTGCATATGAATTGAAAATTCAAATTCTTAATAATAATTTTTTTTGAATAATACTAAATTTAAAGGATTTTTAATTCTTTGATTCTAATTTTGAACTATATTTTATTGAATATTGATAAATTTAATTTTTTTTTAAAAACTGAGTCGTTTAAAATCATTTCTCCGAATCATTCCTCCAAATGCACATTTATAAATCCAAATACATCCTAAAATCATACTTTGAACTAATATTATAGTGCAGAAATTTAGTCCGAATCCGAATCAATCATATGACAGTGCAATACATTTGTCATGTAATTGGCGTATAGTTTAGGAAAAGTGATCAATCACACAGCAAGTATGATGCATTTGCTCTGTGATTAGTTTAGTTCGATCAAATTTAATTCGAATAAGAATTTGCATATGATAGTGTCGTCATTGGCTGATCAGAAAGAAAGAATTGACTTCTACATCCCATAATTCATTTTTATCCACATTAATATATGCACAAATATATATATATATATATAAGACTAAAACTTTTTTTTTTTTTTTGGGAAAAAATCCCTCTTTCTAAATCAACTTTATTCCTCAAATAAAGATATGGAGGAGAGAAGGGTATCAAAGAATAAGAATTTATGTCTTTTTTGTCTTTGGCAAAAGCTCCCACCATTGCCAACAAAGAGGGACAATTCTTGATTGCTTTTATTATAATTAGGGTTTCTATTATACCATCCCAAAAAAGGACATGGAATTTTTGTTTAGGGATTAATTTTTTTTTCCTTTTTTTGATAATTCCAAGACTTTGTCATTACATATATAGTGATGAGAGGCACAATTAATTAAAAGTATATATAATAATATAATAAATATATATATATATATATATTTAAGTTCATGGAGAGGTCTTAATTTTATGCAAAATGGAAAAAAAGAGAGAGAATTATTGAAAAACATATGAAACCAAACACTGTGTTTATAGTTTCTAATTATTGATCACTTGCTTCAAAATCACATAATTAACATTATTAAATCATCATAATTAATGAGTTGTTTAGTGTCTTAATCAGTTTTTTTTTTTTTTTCTTTTTTTCCTTTAGAGAAAAGGATTACCTACAAAGCAATCACAATCACCTTCTATTCATTCTGAAACCTTTTTCCACACTATCTTTTGTAGTGGTGTTCGAAGTGTGGTGCTTGACCTAATATTATATCCAAATTTATCGACTGCGAATTATATATATTTTATTAGAGTTATTTATATTCTATAATATTTTACATGAATTTTTAGTATCAATAGTTGGTAATTAATTTTTTATTATAAATCGATAAAACTGATTCTGATTCGTTTATTTGATTTATATGTGAAAAGACATATAAGAGACTATTAATTTTTCTAAGCAATGTCAAAACTTATCGTATTTAATTTTTTTCAATCGAAGTAAATATTAATGGACTGTAGTCAGATTTTATTTTTTTTTTAAATTTTTTGATAGACAATGGTCGAAGTGGTGAAATTTTGGGTTAGAATTCAGGAGTATTTCTCCTACGAAGGGAAAGAGTGATGTCAAATTAGCCAATTAATTATTTATATAATTAAAAAATTCAAACAAATATGACTTTTCTCTTTTTATTTATTATTCTCTTTATAAAGTGCCACTATTTAATTTGTTCGTTGATCTTGAAATTGTATTTATATTAAAAAAAAAAAAAAAGTTGCAAATTTAAAATTCTTATATTTTTGTTGTTCATCCTGCAATTTTAGAGGGAAAAAATTATAGAAATTTGATTTTTTTTAAAATTAATCAATGGTAAGAAAATATTTTTGTAAAAAGGTTTGAAGAATCAAAAAAGGAATAAAAAGAAAATCAATCAAGATAATGGGAATAAATTCCCATGGATCACTCCTGAATATCTACTTTTAGGGTGCACCACAATATTAAAATTTTGTATTTTTACTTTTATTTTATTATTATTATTTAATAAATACTCCCAAAATAAATATCTTGATATAACAAAATTATACAATTTTTATTTTTTTAATGAGAAATTAAAATGATAATTCATCTGATTATTTCAATTAATGATCAGTTGGAAAGAATAATGATCGGAGTAATATATAACAATAATTAATAATCATAATACTAGGAAAGTGAATTTTTTGATTAATCATTAGTTAATTAAATAATTAATTGAATAATGAGAGTTGAGTAATCAAGATGTTAAAACCAACTGTTGTGACAGTTGAAAATGGTTAGGACCTCTCTCTATATATATTAATAAATGTCAAGGGGTACGTACGTGACATGTAATAATTCTGATAATTTTTAACATTATTTATTTCTTAATAATTATATATATATATATATATATATATATATAATTATTAAATAATTAAATAAATATTGTTAATCACGACGAGGAACACATATAGCTCACCAACTTAAATAAAATGGTATAAATAATTTTCAATAACATGAGACAGCAAATGAAATATTATTTTTATGCATAATTATTGATTTAGTCAAACAATTTATTTTAATAATTATATTATATTCAATATAAAAATAATGTGAATTTTCATGTTCTTGGTCACGTCCAATTGAAATTTGAGCCATCTGACTGTAGCCAACCTTGCTAGTGAAGAAATCGCACCGATTGAGATTTGTTTATTGCTTGTGACATAGATAGTAATGACGTAATCTTTTGACTCCACAAAAATTTGGAAAAATGATGATAAATGTTTTTTTTTTTTTTATATATTCTAAAATCATAAATTTATTTTTTATTGTTTATTGATTAATCGGGTTATTAATTTCATAATACTAAACAATACAATAAATAAAATACTACATTCGAAAATCTTAAAAATATGAGGTTAAGTGATTAGATTATAAATATTAAATAATTTAACATTCTATTTTAATAAATTGAGTAATAATTTTAAATAATGATATTAGTTTGCGTGCTTTGTATTTTAAATTAGAAAACATGAAGATTGTTAAATATATATGGGGTAAATTACACTTAAACTCCCTACAAAAATATAAAATTATATTTTTTTCAAAAAATAGTTTTAAAATTATACTTACACCCTCTTCAAAAATTATTTGTTTATACCCGGCAACCTTCTGTTAGGATTTGAAAAAAAAAAAAATTGACTTCAACAAAAGAAATTATTTAAATTTTTAATTTTGCCTCTCATTTAACATTTCATGTATATTTTTGTACTCATAAGGAGATAAATATATTATCTATAAATATATGGAATGAGGTTAAATTTATCATATTTTTTCTTTTAAAAGTATAAACTTATTACATGAAGAAAGTTTGAAAATTTATATAATGTATTGTTAATATCAGCATTTTTCATCTAAACCATAACGAAAGAGGTTTACATGTAAATGATAAATTTTGGAAGGAGATGTAATAATTTTAAAAAGATTTAGGGGAAAATGTATTTTTTTATTTTTAAAGGGGGTCTAAGATAAATCAACTCATATATATATATATAATATATATATACTTAAAGGAATTTTAGCCTTTTTGATGTATTATTTGTAAAATTTGATTAAAGTTAATTCGAAAAGTTTGTAGGAAGCAATATATAATATAAAAAGTTGAATTTAAATATTTTAATAATGAAAAGACATAAAGTAGGTAGGATGAGATTGTCTTTGTTTCTAATTTTGAATTATAGTATAGAAGTGGAATGAATTAGGGTGAATTAATTGGTAGAGGATTTTTTGACCAGGTGAGTGAGATTGATGTGATTAAGAGGAAATTAAAGTATTACCCTCTTTCTCTTCTCAATTTCCCAGTATCTATCATCTATCATCCCTTCACACTTCATCCAAGTATAAATATATATATATTGATTTGAGGTTTGAATAGGGTTTTAATTTTTAAGTATGGAACGTCCCATCGTACCAGTACCAACATACTATCAGAAGCTCAACAAATAATACTAAAAAACCCTAATTATTGTCTTTCATGCTTAAATTTGTAAGATTTTTTAAGGTGCAGTACGGAAGAATAACAAATGTATCAAAAGTTATACAAGGTATTTGCAGGGTGTGCATTTTTATATATAAACATTGCTGATTTGTATGATTTTTTTTAACTGCTGATCTAACTTTAATTCGACGGTCGAAGAGATCATGCAAATTATCGGGTTAAATTTAAGTCCCCTGTCTGATCGTAAATACATGACTGAGCGCAATTTATGTCGTTAAACTCATATTTGAAAATCTTTTTGTCATTTTTAGAATTTAGGTGTGGCCCTAGCAATACATACACTGATTTCTCTATCATTGGGTGTCATTTTTGGATCACATCAAAATAAAAGGACTTGATTTCAAGATACTAAAAAAAAAATGTAGCTAAAAAATATACACTGATTTGCCCCAAAACTTTATGAATTTGTAAAAGTTGCTAAAAAACTGGAATGTTGTAGCAATTAACTACCTTGAATCCAAAATATTTCCAAAGTGACCCTTTGCCCAACTCCATACATCATTGGTATTGTTAATAAGCTCATATAAGAATTAAATTTACAATTTTAGATATTTCTACCAAATTAATTTGCTTCTCTTTGTGTAAATTATTTGGTTTAGAAAGAGAATTATATTGCAATATGGTAATTAAAAAAAGCTAAAATCAAGAATTTGTATATAATTATGATCATTGCGTCCAGTTGATTCTTGTTAGGATTCAAGAAAAGAAGAATTTAAATTATTTAATTTCTATCTAGTGTAATTTCAAAAAATATCAGAGGGTTGTCAAGTAAATTCCTCATCAGACTCTTCCAATAATACAAAAATATGTTAAGGTACTACCGAATAATTAAAAACCCTTCCAACTAAAATCAAATTCGATCTAACTAGCGTAATGCAAATAAAGAAAATTAATAGCAAAAGTGTGCACCTCAATAATGAAACGGAGTAAGGTAGTTTTTAAGGTAAATTTCAATGGGGTCCTTTGAGCTTTGTCATAATTATAAATACATCTTTGTTATTTAAAAAATTACAAATACTTTCTAAAATTAATGATCATCTAACAAATTACTCCCTAGAATGGGCTGTCACGAGGGGGCATTTGTTAATCGGCCACTATTTTTAAGGAGTATTTATAATTTTCAAATAGTGAGGGAGTGTCTTGTAATTATAACGAATTTTAAGAGAGCCCGTTGTAATTCAACCTAAACACATATTGCTCTTTTGATATACAAGTGTCGGTATATTATGGTCTTGCCCACAATATGAGAACCACATCTTTCAGGGTATTTAGAAAAGATACTTATTTGTCACTTTTTCAATTTTTAAGAGGACAAAGTTCAACAAGATTTGAAAGTATAGGGACTAAAGTGCAATTAGCGTTTCATTAAATTACTAATATCTCAATAACCAATCCCTGATGAAATATTAGGAAGTGTTGCTCTGAATTCATGAGGCAGAAAGGGCATAAAATTGAATTCTTTTTGGAAGTCCAAAAATTCAAAGTTCAAAATCCCAAAAAAAGATGGTCAAAGCTCAAACTACACAAATAATTAAAAAAAATGGTAGTTAGCTTAGTTGTTTGCAGATGTTTACACATGAGAATACTCTATACAACAAGAAGTCACTCATCTCTCTCTCATCTGTCTCTCTCTCTCTCTCTCAGAATTGAGAAGTGAACAGGCTGGAAGGATCCAAACCTAAACCCCACCAAAAATATTATCAATTAATAATAGGGCCTCTACCAAAAAATATATATCTTCACAAACCATTCCAAGAAAATCAAAGAAAGGAGAAATAAATTCTTGGCATAAAAGGTGGAAAAGAAATTAAAATTATTTATTAAAAAAAAGAAAAAAGAATTGGAAAAGCAGAGGAAGAAAGGGGGTTGGGTTTCTTGCTTTTTCCCCCATTCACTGCTCTTTTCTTGCAGCCTCTGCTAAGCATCTTTTCTCACTTTTGTGCTCTTTTCTCAGCCCCATTTCTTGTTTGTGGTGTGTTCTTCTTTTGTTTCCATTTTTTTGGGGTTCAAGTTCAAGGTTCTTTCATCTCTTGCTTTGAGTGATTCCAAAGTTGCTATTTCTACCCATTTTTTCTTGAGCTGAAATCAGTTCCTCATTCCTCTGATTCTTCTTGCATATTTTTTGCAATCTTTCTGGCATTGATCATTACAAATTAGAAAGTTAATCCCTTTTCATCTGACAAGATTTTTATTTCATTTTTCCATTCTTGGGCTTTTTCCCTTTCACTCTTTTTTCCTTTCCTCCTTGGATTTGCTTTGGGATTTTACTTCCCTGGCAAATTCTGTCGTGTTCCTTTCTGGGTTCTGCTGATCAAGCTTGAAGATTCTATCTTTCTTGAGTTATTATGCTAAAAGATTAAGTTTTTAATCAGTGTTACACTGTTTCTTGATTCTAATCTTTTCTGAGTTCCATCTTCGCTGGAATTCGTTTACCTTCAGATGGTTTGAAGTTTCTTCATTGCTCCTGATCACAAGTTTTTGATTTTTTTCAACTTTGGTTTTACTTATTTTCCCGAATCCTCCCGCTGTCGGGTTCTTGATTCCATGGGACTTTGTCATGGAAAACCCATTGAACCCCCACAAAATCTGTCTGAAAATCCTGTAATCCCAGGTGAAAACAATGAGCCTGTACTCAATTCCTCCACTGGGAAAACCCCTAAATTCCCATTTTATAGCCCAAGTCCACTGCCTAGTGGGTTCAAGAATTCCCCTGCTAATTCTAGCAGTGTCCCTTCAACACCTCTCCGTTTCCTTAAACGCCCATTTCCACCACCGTCACCGGCTAAGCATATTAAGGCCTTGCTTGCAAGAAGGCATGGCTCTGTTAAGCCCAATGAGGCCACTATACCTGAAGGTAGTGAGTGTGAGATTATTGGATTAGACAAGAATTTTGGGTTCTCAAAGAATTTCACCAGCCATTATGAGCTTGGAGAAGAGGTTGGTAGAGGGCACTTTGGTTACACTTGTTCTGCTAAAGGAAAGAAGGGAAGCTTGAAAGGGCAAGATGTGGCTGTTAAAGTTATCCCAAAATCAAAGGTTGATCAGTTTGCTTTAACTCTTAGGAGATGTATATGCAATGTGGAAAAAAAGAAATTTGCTTTGAATTGCCTCTTTTATTCGTTTATATTGAGTATGTTCGCGGCTATGTATCACTGGTTTGTGTTTTTTTGTTTATGTTTTGTTCGTTATTCGTTTTATTTCTTCCTTATCTGTGTATTTTGGAATTTATGCATTATGAACAAAGATGAGTATATATAATGATCTCACTTTACAAGCAAGTAGTTTATACATTCTCTGTGCCGCAGAGGTTGGTGCTGTTGTGCACGTGCATCTTTAGCTGTATACAGGCAATGATAATTGTAACTACTTGATTGCATAAGGAATAATTATGAGAAAGTCAAGTTTGTAAATTATCCTAGTTATCATAAATTTCATGAAGAATCTTTGTAGAATTTTCGACTGCCTAAGGATGTCCGTAGGTGGTCTTTACAGTTACTGATATGGGAGCATCTTTTGTTTTTTACCTTCTATACTTATTACTAACTTGCAGATTACGGTTTCTAAGTCGTACGTGTCAGCATGTTGGTTTTTTATTACTCATCAATGCAAAGTTGGTCACAGAAGTGCTGCCCTTTTCATGGTTTGCAAGTGTTGCATGATTTTGCCTTTGAGAATTTGACCTATCTTTGTCTAAGAAATAGATTTTATTAAAAGAATTGTATAAAATGATTATCATTAAAATTAAGGACCTGGAAATTGTGTTTGGTGCAGATGACTACAGCAATTGCCATAGAGGACGTGAGAAGAGAAGTGAAGATACTACGTGCATTAACCGGACATAAGAACCTAGTGCAATTCTATGATGCCTATGAGGATGAGGACAATGTCTATATAGTCATGGAGTAAGTTTGGACTATTTCAACCTTATTTAACAGAGTCTATCTCTGATACATTCTTGTATTAACATCCGTCATGCAAAATCTTTGCCAGATCATATGGTTTAGATACGAAAACAAAATTTGAAATTTTCCTTCTTTATGCGGATATCAGTTTCCACATGCTACTTATGGTGGCCAGGCAGACTATTTGGAAGTGTAGAGTTTACTGTAATTTGTGTCTTACAGGGACAACAGGGTCGATAACTTTATCAATGATTATATTAAACCTTTCTTGTCATCATTTAGTTGGTTCTGTTGATTCTTTATTAGTGTTTTCAAAGTCCATAGTACAAGAGTCTTTTAAAGACTAAGAGAATTCAAGTTCCTTTTTCCAGGCTATGCAAAGGAGGAGAACTACTGGATAGTATACTTTCTAGGTATGCTTTTCTTTGAATTTCTTAGACACTTTCTCATGCTTCCAGTCTTCCTAAGTAATTGCCCATTTGTTTGCTTCAGAGGTGGAAAATACCCAGAAGAAGATGCGAAAATTGTCATGGTACAGATTTTAAGTGTGGTCGCGTATTGCCATCTCCAAGGTGTAGTCCACCGAGATCTAAAACCTGAGGTGAGCTACTTATGTCCTCAATTTCGTTTCTTTGCTTCACCAGACTTCTTGCATCTGAAGTTTTGGATTAGTTGTTCTGGTTTATATTAAAACCGCCAGTTACCTAAAGTGCCGATCACTTTAGGTAACTGGCACTTGATAGCTAATATTTGGTTGTGCATTGATTATTATCAAGAAAGTAATCTTAATGGATTTTCTTTTATTTCCGGCAGTATAATTTTTCCTGCTAAAGTTTGAATAATTAACTGAATGTTGAAGCTCTAGTATTGCCAACTTTCGTCATGAGAAACGAGAGGTGTGGTACTTTTATTTTTATAACTGACATGGATTTTGTACATACTCTCAGAATTTTCTCTTTGCTTCAAAAGATGAGAATTCCACTTTGAAGGCAATTGACTTTGGACTCTCCGATTATGTAAAGCCAGGTTGGTCTATTGCTGATACTTCGGTGTTCTTCTCATTACTGTTGTAAAAGTTGATTTAATGAGTAAATTTCTTGGCAGATGAAAGGCTGAATGACATTGTTGGAAGTGCTTATTATGTGGCACCTGAAGTTTTGCATAGATCATATGGAACGGAGGCTGATATGTGGAGTATTGGTGTGATTGCTTATATTCTTCTGTGCGGAAGCAGACCATTCTGGGCAAGGACGGAATCTGGAATCTTCAGAGCCGTTCTAAAGGCCGACCCAAGCTTTGAGGAAGCCCCATGGCCTTCTCTGTCCCCTGATGCTATAGATTTTGTGAAACAGTTATTGAACAAGGATTACCGTAAAAGGATAACAGCAGCTCAGGCTCTTAGTAAGTAGTCGAGAGATGACTATTTCTCAGAATTATGATCTATTCCCCACCTAAATCCAATCTAATATCTTGCATGATTTTTATTTCTAGGTCATCCGTGGCTGGCAGGACACCACGATGTGAAGATCCCTCTGGATACGATAACGTATAAGCTCATAAAAGCTTACATATGTTCGTCTTCTTTGAGAAAGGCAGCTTTAGGGGTATGTATATGTCAACTACAGATGACAAATATGATCTTTTGCCCACTAAGTGCTGATCTATCTTGTTGCTTGTTTTCATATATTCGTGTTTTACTTTTTCTTCCTTATCCTTCATTGAGGTGAGTGCTGGTTGAGGAAAAGGATATCTTACTTTTCGGAAACTAATTCTTCGTTTAATTAAAATGTCTTGAGGTCATGACTAAAATCAGGGAGCAGGCGCATAATCTCCCGACTCGATATCCCTAGACAAACTGAGTCTTTATGTTGCTGTTATCTCTGAAAGGCACTATCTTAACCTACTTCAAAACATGCGAACTTGTTCTATTTCTCTTGTTTGGTGAATCCATATTTTATGTAGACGTCTTATAGTAACCTACATATTTTATGAAGATTCATCAATTAAACTGAATTGAGATGTTCATCCACTTCACCTGGGCTCGATCCTTTGGATAGTTTATAAAAGCCCTTCATCTGATGATGATCAAATGTATAAACCTCCTACTTGTTAGGTGTCTCGTAAGTTCGGGTCATTAGGCTCAGTTAACAGTTCTCTTATGCCTGCTAAAATTACGGTCGTGTGTATTATTTGTATTCTTACAGTGACGGAAAATTCATTGTATTTCTAGATATCTTCTACTCTAGTTCCTGAATCATAGGTCTTCGGTTTCTTACGTCAAGACACGTGAAAGGCTGATTCCACTAGAGTTGTTCTCCTTTCATTCTCTGATGAAAACTATCTATGCCGACTGTGCACATTTTCTTTCAAAATAGTGCTGCAAAATGAGAAATCTCATTTTCTATAATTGCAACAGGCTCTTGCAAAAACATTGACGATTCCGCAGCTAGCCTATCTCAGAGAACAGTTCACACTGCTGGGGCCAAATAAAAGCGGTTTTATATCCCTACAAAACTTCAAAACCGTAAACTCTCTCTCTCTCTCTCTCTCTGTGTGTGCGCGTGCCAGTGTTCTTTGACACTATATTTGCTGGTTTTTCATTTATCTCACTTTGCCAATTTAATCACTTTCTCTGCAGGCTATGTCAAAGAACTCCACTGATGCGATGAAGGATTCACGGGTTCTAGACTATGTCAATGTGGTAAAACTTTCAGTAACCTTTCTGTTCAAATGCTCATTTAGTTTTACAGTGTAACTAGTGAGTCATCGTAAGTATTGCTTTAGTGATGAAAACTGCGAAATGCATTTCTTGTGTCATGCAGGTGAGTTCTCTTCAGTACAGAAAATTGGATTTTGAAGAATTCTGCGCTGCAGCAATAAGCGTACATCAGCTGGAAGGAATGGAAAGCTGGGAGCAACATGCACGCCATGCCTACGAATTTTTCGAGAAGGATGGGAACCGGCCCATTATGATCGAGGAACTTGCCTCAGTATGCTTCTCTCTCTCTCTCTCAAAATGTATTGCAGATTCTCATTTCTGTATCTGTTTTCTTCAAGAATCTGACAATCTGTTTTGTGGACAGGAGCTTGGACTTAGTCCATCCGTTCCTGTCCATGTAGTTCTGCAAGACTGGATAAGACACTCAGATGGGAAGCTCAGCTTCTTGGGCTTTGTAAGACTTCTACATGGAGTGTCCTCCCGCTCATTTCAAAAGGCATGACATTGAGTCGAGCCACTAATCCATTCTTTAAATGATAGCCACTGTCGTTGCTACTTAAATGCCTCAGAAGATCGACTTTCAACCTATCAAGGGGGCACCTAGAAGAATCGACATGTTAAATTTTGCACAGAACGTTTGCTGGATGTTGGAGCTGTAGCCATCTGCAGCAAATCCGCTTCAGTACGTTTTGTCTCCTTGTAATTTTCTCCGTTCTTTCCGTATTTGCTGTTGATGAGATGTAGAGGATTGTACAGATGAGAATAGATCACAAAGATGTATGTAGGGGCTAGAGAAACAACTCAAAGCTGAAGGTGGTTTTGTGTCTTTGTTTTATCCTTTTGTCTACCCTGTGAACTTAGCTTCTCAATAAATCATATAATTGTTAAGAGTTTTGTCTTTTGTTTATTCTACATTTGTCTGCGGTTTGCTTCTTTCGCAGCTTTTGAAGACTTGGTAACCATGATGATATCTGTGAGGAGCCAAAAATAACTGCAAGGAGTAATATAATTTCTCAAAATCCATGATCTTTTTGTAATATTCACAAACCTTAAACAGTATCTGTATAATCTACTCCGGTACTCGGTTGCTGCAACATATTATGGGTCGTTTGAAATCCATGATCTACATTCTACAACCTGCGCGCAAAGCTTTGGCTACTGCAGCAAACAAGATCATGAATCAAAATCCAGCATATTCACAAACTCCGATTAGACAACATTCTGCGTGCATGAGAACCAACTGTTCACATTTCCAAGGTCTACAGCTATGCAATTCTATCTCGAGTAGATATTTCCAACAAATGTGAACCAGAAAGCAGAGTGAAGCCTGATGAGAGCTTTACCATGCGGGCTGACAATGTGTCGCCAAGAGCGGTTGATGCTTTGGCTTCATAAAGAATAAGGGAGTCATCACACCGGTGATGCTGCTCCATCTTTAACTTCAGCAGTATCCCATTTAACAACTGTGTTTCATAGCCAAAGTATTGCATGTTCAGTGTCTCTGTGCCTTGAGAAGGATATTAGTGAAGCAATGAGATCGTTCCTGGAAAACAAGTGCTTGCCTTGCTGAGTTCCTGTCAGAGCCATTGAACAAGCATAGTAATGGAATCCTCAGGCGTTTGCCTGTGGACAACAGGGGAGCAGGATAGTTTTGCTGAACAAAAGAAGCAAATAGATTGTTCAGACTGGCATCCACATCTCTATGTTTTTCCTACAAAACCAAACTTCCAAACACATCTTCAAATAATTTCTCATTTATCCTGACTTTTTGTTTTCACTTTTTTCTCCCAAAAAAGAACTAGTTTCAGGAAAGAGCTATTCGTCCTCATAGACTTGGCTTGTATGTGCATGCTCATCTGCAAAATTAGAAATGTTTATTCACATATATGAACATGAAAAAGAAAGAGTACAACTAGAATAGAATGTGTCGATCTCAATTTGCTATAAATGATTACTTAAAACAACAAATAAATAGCCCAAGTGAAACTATCTCATCCAACTATGCAGCAACTCTTATCAACTTCTGCACATCATCTCTGAAAACCAAAACCTGCGAGCAACAAGGTTCAAAATAGGAAAGAGCCATTGGGGGGAGAACGGGGGTGCCAAAGTGGAATAAGTACCTAAGAGAATCAGGGAAACTGTTCACATGCTAAGCAAGTGAAACTAGACGATAGCCACCAAAAGTAGGCAAATTTGCCCAAATTCATATTATAAGAAGAATTATCCCCATGACCTGCATAGGATGGTCAACAATGTACTCCTTGAACACTCCTAGACGATGTACCATTCGCAGATGGCCAAGAAAATCTTAACAAAATTGAAGCAAAAGATTTAAGAAACTGAAAACAGAGAAGTTGAAGAAAGTCAGCATCTGAATAGATATCAGTGCCCTAAGGTTTACCTTTATAATTTGAAACTTCAATGCCAATGCCCCATTCTTTTTTATTAAAAAAGACAATAATAATATGGAGCATAGGAAACAGTAATAAGGTGAAGCTTTTAAGATATAATTATTATGACCTGAACAATAATGATAAAGGGAAATACAATGTATGAAAATCACTTCTGTTCTTATAAACTGTCACCATGATAAACAAAACAGCTAAAAAGATTATCGTTCGATCTGCATAACATCATTCAAGATTCACACATATCTTGTGAAATTGTAAAGAAATGTCGTAACCTGATTTTTGCAAGACATGTCTAAATGCTATCCTGCATTTGAATCTAATCACTAACTTTAATTTTGTAGCTTAGAATTGTTAAAGTCCTTGGTTATAAAGTTCTAAGCCTGGGCACCGAGCTCCAGCATCAGAGTGTGATTGGAGCTATTTGATGTTGGACCAACATGCTGAAGAGGGCCTGCCAAAGATTTTGACACAAAACAAAAACAGGTTCAACGTTGTATAATACATTTGACCTAAATGTTCCTGAAAGTAGTATATTCATGGAATTGATATCTATTAGTACATTACACTTCATTTGCTCAATGATCATGCAAAGACGAAAACAACATTGAGTTTATGAATTGTGAAAAGAGTCGCAGAGATCACTCAGATACGTATACTGTTTCATGACCTGTTAATGATTTGTTGATCAAATATCCTGGAGTTGGATGTAACTCTATCTTGATATTAAGTAGAGTTTGTCAAACAAGTTTTCAGAAAAGCAGTTTTTCTGTAAGCCCACTCCGCACTTAAATTAGCCCGAGGTATATAGCATATTTAAACCAGTAGATTTACTGCATGATATACCTGGACTGATATATCGGTTCTTTACAGCCCATTCTTCACGCATGGACAAGAATTTTTTGAAAGGAGCCCCTAGTTGGACAGAAAAATGTGTAAAATACTGTAACTCGAAAACTGGCCTTAGAAAGATAACACTGTGTCCTAGCCAGTGCGCCAGATGGCACTTGGTAGTGAGCAGAAATGTAGGTATTCTGTAAAGAAGTTACCTTCAAGTTCCACCATTGCCTTCTTAATCACAGGCTTAAAGTTTCCTGCAGAGATATAGACGTTTGGTTGGAAAAGAGATAATAATTGGAATGTGTTGCAAAGGAGCTAATAAAGGTCATCAAAATTTCTACTGAAATATATATGTTGTTTTCAAAATTTCAGTTTTCTTTTTTATGCTATTTCATGTTCTTTTGTATGTTCTCTTAGCTTTCTCCATTTCCAGGGCGGAGAGGAGGGGTGGGCAATGACAAGGTGGTCCGAAGCAAAATGTAAAGATAAAAGAGAAAAGAGCAAGGGAATGAAGAAATTATTATTTTAAAGAGTTAAGACCTGCCTCAAGATTGTTACTCTGTACTGAATTTCAGATACTGCACATGCAAAATTCAAGTCTTCTAGAACATTAAAACAACCAACCAGGTGAAGGTGAGTATTTTACTTATAAATGAACAGGAAGAAATATTACCGTGTCTTCTTTCCACATCCATCAAAGATGTCAATGCTGTTCCACCTGCAGTCCATTTTTCAACGGGAGCACTCAAGTTTCCCACCTGAATCATGAACCATGAATTTAGCACTGAATCTATCAAGTGTTCCAAGAATTTCTAAGTAGGAACAAGTAGAGGAGGAAAGCACAAACTGAGGAAATCAGGCCAGTTTTCCCAGAATGAAGGAGTGCTCCAGCAGCATAGCCCAATGCATAGCAGTAGTTGGCATCAAAGTTTGAAGGTAAACCACATCGTCCTTCATATCTGGAAAAGAACCAGGATTTAAACCAAAATGTTACATCAGCCATTGTTCATCTCCTTTCTGTTTCTGTTGGATACCCTGAGGGGAAGTGGAAGCAGGAATTCCACAGTCTTATTCCATTCACTGTCTTAATCTAATTGCACTAGGTGTTTTATTACCCGAAGAAATGAGATTGTGCGCTGAACACATTCTTGTATAACCCTTGCTTCTTTCTGGACTCTAATTCAGTCTCGACCATTTCTATAAGCATTTTCTCTGTCTCTATTTTAGCAACCTAGATAATAAGAACAAAGTCACTCGTAAAAATATGATGAAGAACAAATAGCATCAGCATCACCGTATTCCCTCATACTGAATGAATCTGAACTGGAAATAATTTCAGAACAAGAGGATAAAAGAGACAAGGATAGTCATTAACTTATGTAATCAACGGAAATCCATACACCAATAGCATGATTACCTGCACATTTCCATGTGGATCTCTTTCCAGCAGCAACTGCTTCTGAATGGCGTGTGGTAAAATTTCAAAAAGCTTGAGAGATTGGCTCCCCAGTTTCTTTTTCCACATTCCACCTTCATCAACAACATCATGTGCAAGGATTTCATTCAGCTCTGCAATCAGTTGTTGCACCTGTAAGGATGGACTACAATGTCAAGATCAGTTGGAACTTCCCCTATGATGAATTTTTTAAGTTCGAGCAAATGTGAAAGTGAAAAGGAGCCAGAATGATCACTACTGCATATAGAGCTTATTGTAGGAGTATAAACCTCTGGGATGAAATCAATTAAGCCTTCTGGTATAAGTATAACCCCATAGTTGTAACCATTCTCAGCACGTTTACAGATGACATCTGTAATATAATCTGTGACATTCTTCAGGGTCTGTTTCTTCGCTGCAACCTTCAGTGACAAAATAAGTGGTGATTACAAAAATAAAGGATGTTGAAAGATGATAATAGTTAGATGAAGAAGCTGATTAAATTTTCTGATATATGATACATGATACATGCACATAATATGGATGCCAACAAAAGAAGATGCTGTATATGGAGGTCTTTCTCTGTGCTCAGCAGTAACTTTCATAAAGGTAGCTTTAAAACTAAGATTCTTTCAGGTGGTCGGACACATGCATACAGGAATTATCGCAGAGAAGTGAAAGTCTGGATAAATGAAAAAACAAATATCACATACAGGATTATAACTGTCCTTGTGGTGCCACGAAATGGACCTGTGCAAGAAAGGCGGATCCTTTATTTTGGATCAAACTGTGCAACAGAGTATATGCCCATCTACGATTACATGGAAGCTCCCACGAGAAATGTAAATTTGAACAATGTGCTTATAAAAGAAGATCTTGGGGGAATTTACATAATTACTTGAGGTTTTGGAGTTTGCCATCCAAAGCTTCCCTCCACCCAAATGAATGCAATTCCAAATAAACACAAAAGTTGGAACAAAAGAATTAGACTTACCTCTTCACCGATGATAGTTATGTTAGGATGAGTCTGCAAACTGCATTCCAATGTTATGTGAGAAGCAGCTCTGCCCATAAGCCTCACAACTAAACAGGACATAAGCTAAATCAGACACAAAACGTGACAACCACTAAGCACCCAACCACAGAACAAGGTAGCCGTTCAAGTATAGACAACTGACTTAAAAACAGCAAATGTAGGATATAGACTAACTCACTTAAAAACAGCAAATGTAGACAATCTCACTATCTTGCACTTACAATGATAATATTTTCCAGTTGAGCGAGCATCTACCATAACATTCCCAATCATTTCTGCATATAACTGCATTTTCAGGATATAAACATAGTAAATATCTTGAACCTTTTAAGTAAAAAAGAACCAATGAAAGCAGACCAAGCAAGCAAGAATGGGAGGAGGGAAGAAAGAAGTTTGAACTCATAGATTCCTAACACTGTAAAGAGGAAAAGTAAAACAGCAATTACAAATGTGATGAATGTGAAGACATCGTTATGTAAAAGGTTAATCACAGTAGATTTGTTCGTAAAACCAACACTAGAAAGCATCTTTCACCTATTAATTCAGTTTGAGTAAAAGTGAAATGAAGATGGCAAGAAAAGAAGCATGGCATAGCCAACATTCGATAAATGAAAGACTTGGAGCTGACAGAAAAGGAGGGAATCCTAGAAATGGCCCTCATGGCCACCATGCTAGCGAAACTAAAGTCAGTTCAGTTGTTCAGACTAACAGCACAGTAAAGTCGCAATCCCAGTATCTAAGACGAGTCTAGTCTGCTGTCATATATCTAAACCTTTTTGAGGGTCAAAAACAAATAATTTATGTGAACTTGTGAATTAAGCACTGTGAACAAAAGCATGTAACCAGCATAGCTGCATTTTTATTCATTTGACAATTAGGTCTGAAGAACTTCCACAAGAAAAGAACCAAAAGCAACATCGCATCAGTAACTTAACTCTACAGGAAACATCAGTAAGCATGTAAACTATTATGCTTGGACTATAGGAACTACACCACCCGCCAATTGAAAAAAAGAGCCAAAACACAAATGATCCTTGCAAATTAAGGTCACCTTGCACGCTGTATCAAATCCAAAACTTGCAGGAACTTCTTCGGATTTTAGGTCACCGTCAATTGTTTTAGGGCATCCAATAACCTGGGTTTTCATTTTCTTTTCCCTGAAATTGTTTGTTCAATGAAAATATTTAACCATAGGTGGAGTTGTAAACAAACTAAAATACCAATAAGAAGAATCTCTACCTAAAGTTCTCAGCAAGGAGACAGGCATTAGTGTTCGAATCATCACCTCCGATGACAACAAGTCCATCTAAATCAATCTTCACTGCTGTCTCTTGAGCCTGCTTGAACTGAGAGGCAATACAATATAAGCAGAGTCATTAAAGAAAGATTAGATTCAACATAATGCAACTTTTTTTGTTGATGCTTGTAAGGTTGGTCTCAGCAACCGAGGACATGATTATGAACACCAAGGTGTGACGGCCATGGGACAAAATTTAAGTGGTATGGTCAGCAGACCTATGCCATTGGGCAAGAAGAAGCAATTTAACTAAAAACAGTAAAAATAGATGGAGGGAACAAAATTAAGGAGAGTGCCATCACAATAACCAAAGTGACCATATTTTTCCTTACAAAGAGAATTTTATGTCACTACAGAAATCTCTCAAGTAAATGTTTAATTTATAGGTTCAAAGAATACACTGGAAGCAAAGTTTACAAAACATGAAAGTGGCAAGTCCATCTTCCTTATGAAAGTGCAGTGTAGTTCATTTGGAGGCATAACCAATTGGATGGTTCACTAAACCTGAACAAGTTACTAATCATGCATTTCATATAACTCACAAGGCACTTCGTGAAAATAAAGTATACATGCTGGCTTTAAGAAATGGCTGGAGGCATCCTCCAAGTTGATTGACTGCATTGAAAAACTTTAAAGAAGTTTTTCTGGCATTAGGAGATGGGGATGGATGATAAAGGTACCACACAGCATCTTATGGATATATCAAATGTAGGAAATAACAATGACCTACTTGTTCAGGGGTTTCAATCTTGTCTCTCCCGCTACAGATCATGTCAAAGCCACCCTGTTAGGGAAACAATGTGTATTCAATAACAGTTGGAAATATGTTATGTGAATGTTCAAACTAAGAAAAAAAAGAAGAAGAAGAATATGCATTCCCGGTGGGTAACCATTCGTTGCATTAATCTATTTCTGTTACATTGTAAAGCTATCTTTCAGATATTCCAAATACCAGCGCAAACTCCTCTCTCTTTTTATTTATATACATAAATAAGATTCAAATCTAAGAAAAAATTGGTGAAATACTGAAATGGTCTACTTTCTAGGAAGCTTCGACATTGATATGCGTATAAACCAGATGCAAATATCATGACACAAAAAATTTAGTTGAGCAAAACTATGGAGATGCTCCGCTGCATTGGACAAAGTAATTATCAAATAGAAAAAACCCACAACAGTAAGAGTACATCAGAAGAATACCAAGTCCTATGTTGCCTTGTTCACGAAAACGTGATCTTACAATGAGGACAAAACTTCAAGATTGATCTTTCATGGGCATGTGAGTTTTTCCCATTGAAATATTACTCATTCTATCCTTCATCCATGACTAAATTACCCATTGAAAACTCATTTTTGTCAAAACCGATGGAGATTCTTACCTGGTTCCTGTAAGGATAGACATAGTTGGTGGTCAATACCACATATTTACACTTCATGATCCCTGCTGGACCACCCCGAAAACCATACAATGTGCTACCTTTTGTCTTGTCCTGTAAATAATCTAAAGACAACAAAATAATATCATGAAAACTTGAACAAGACCATAACTAAGAAGTTATTATCATGACGAGAACTAAAGAGCTCACCAAGAAGTCCAGATATGACATTATGCCCACCAGGAGCCTGTCCTCCGGAAAGGACAACACCAACTTTTAATCTTTGATTGGAATCAGCTGTAGATTTCTGATCAGCAGGTACAATCTTTGCAGATGGTTGTCCAAAAAGGACTGGGAAAAGCTTTGCAATTTCATCTATCGACACCATATGAGTGAATGAGTTAATTTTTCTCATGCAAAAATGAAGAAATCGAAGTATATTCAACTTTGCCATGTAAATTCTATCTTGTACTACAAGCCTAACATCTTTTTCCTTCCAGATTAATGCATTAAGAGCTGGCCTCTAGAGGTTAAATGTAGAGAAGATCTTTCTACCTATGGATTCTGGAAAGGCAATGAATAATAACCATCTGGCTTTCCCATTAGCATGCTTTACATCATGAAGGATGTTGAGCTGTCCCCTGACTTTAACTCTTTTGAAACTCCGCTTCCAGGTTTTTAAACTACACTAGCATGTCCATTCAATCTCCTATGACCTAATGACTTGAATTGTTTTGACACTGTTTTTCAACAGTAAACATCTGTTATGCTTTCACTGAGTTGTCGATCTCATTGATATAATATTGACATTTATCATGCATGTGTCTCAATTTTCGCTTGCTACGTATAACTGTACCAGCAAATAAACCAAACATGCAAGTCCAAATTCTTAAATCCCCACTCCCCACCTGGATTCCCGGTGGCGGAACTAGGGGGACCATCGACGACTTTGAAGGAGTTCCTGAGGACATCTGGTAGAGAAAGCGAGGTTCCGAGGCGGCTCGCCTGTACTTCGCTGTAGTCCGAGGATGACCGCCGCCGCGCTGTTGCTCCGTTTGCAGCCATTTACTGATCGATCAATCCTTCAAAATCTACTCTCTCTGTGTGTATGTTTGTGTGTGTGTAACGTGTAGAGCGTGTGTTATTGTAGTGGAAGGAGGTGAGAGAGTTTGAATTGAAAGAGAGCGAGTCCATCGTATCCCTCTACTCCCCCGCTTTTCCAACGGTTTTCCGTATCTTTAATTTTATTTTTAAAAATATTTTATACGTTATATTAAAATAAAATAAATAATACAAAAAAATTATCCACATATATATTAAATAAAGTATATAATAAAATTTATGATTGGAAATCTAGATTGGAGATCAAGATTAAGAGAAGTCAAAATTTCTATAATAAGTCAAACCAATCTCCATAATTATATATATATATATATATATATATATTTATAAAATCCATATGTTTAATGAGTAAATAATAATTTTTACTAGAAACTTAATTGATGTTTTTACACATACAAAAACTTAGTATATTTTGAAATAAATTATATTTTTTTAATTAAATTTGAAGGCGACGTAAAGTAAATGCAGCATTTTATAGAAAAATGAAAATACTTTAGAATAAATAAAAAAATCCAAATTCTTTTTAAGTGGATTTGAATTTTTTATTTATAAAAAATATGTGATTAATTTTTATGTTTAGTAAAACTGGTCATCTCCTAAAGTTTTGTGTAATTATACATAAATTTTATATAGTTTGAAAAATTACATCTAATATCTCTAATATTTGTTTCCAACTGATAAATAAGTCCATTCGTTAGTCAAATTTTACAGAATTTGCTAATATTAACAAAAAAATAATGATAAAAAATTATATTTACTCCTGATTGACTTATTATTATTTATTGCACAAATAAATCTTTTTACAATTAAATTATCCTTATTTATCTTCACACGTTAATGCATGTACGTTAATGCATGTAAGAAGATACTTTACTATTATAAGGGTAGTTTAATCTTTAAAAAAAAATTATTTGGCATGTAATAAATCAGATAATATTATCAAATTCTTTTACTAATATTATCAAATTAAGTGAACGAGTATTGGCATACTGGTCTTCGATTAATCAGATAATATGATAGTAAATGTTACAATAGGCATATGAATATCATAATTGCTCTTACCTATTTTAAAATTATTGCTCAATTTTTTTATAATATAAAGTTAATTTCATAATATTTTATTTATTTTACTATGTTGATATTTTGTTAAACCGTTATTAACTATTCAAACTCACATTTCTATACTTGATGTATGTAAAAATTAACTATAAATAATTTGAACGTATTCTCAATTATAATTTTAAACCAGTCAATATATATAATCAGATCGGTATAATCTAAACCTTAGCAGCGAGTTGGGGAACTAATTTTGATCGCCTTTAAAAATAAGAAAAGGCTAGTATAACCTAAAAAAATTTAAATTAATTAGTTTCATTTATTTATTTATTTTAAAATATTAATTGTATTATTTATCATTGTGGGAAATAAATTGATCCATCGCCCATGATAAAATAAATTATTTTTTACGGAAGGAATGGTGCAGTTAATAATAATTGCAGGGAGTGTTTGCAAAAATTCTGCTTTGAAAAAAGTAATTTTTGTTAAAAAAAATTTAGAAATTATAGCAGAATCGAAAGTAGATAATGTTTGTAAAAAATAGTGAAAAACATATAAAAGCTAAATCGGATAGTGTTTGGAAAAAAATCAATTTTAAAATAAACTTAATTGATAAATGACTTATTTGTCCCTATGTGTTAAAAAGATAATATTTTTTGCTTATTATTTCACTTGTTGTTTGTCATTAACAATTATTTTTTTTCACAAAAATCATAAATTTTATTTTGATTAGTATTTAATATTTATGTTTTTAAAAATATTATAAAAATATATTTAATTTAACAATACTCCCACTAAATTTATAATTGTTGATTCATACATGATATTTAAACTTGCATGATTGCAAAAAGAATTATTTTAATCAAACAATAATATGTGAATGAAATAATATAATTATATGATATAGCACATAAAATATAAAAAAACTTAAAATATTAAATATATGAAAGCGTGGATTTAATTATTGTTAAAATTTAAATTATTTGAAAACTTCGATATTATCTTTAAATATGCAATTTTAAAAGTAAATTAAAAAAAATAAAATCAAATTAAGATTACTATAATAAGATAAAGTAGTCAAAAATAAGTTAGATTTATTTACAAAAAAGTTAAAGCAGATCTTTTATTGTTAAAATTCAAATTTTAAGGTCGTAAATTCAATTATTCTTAAAATTCAAATTATTTGAAACTCCGATATCATCTATAAATATAATTTTAAGAGCAAATTAAAAATAGTAAAATCGAATTAAGATTATTATAATAATAATAAAATAGTAAAAAATAAATGTAAATTTATTTACAAAAAAACTAAAGCAACTAGAAGTGTTTCTAACTTTTGGTTTAAAAATATTTTTTTCAACCGTTTCAGAAGCAGAACTGACACCCAAACACTTTAAAAGTATTTTTTAAAGTCAGAAATTGAAAAATACTTTTTTAAAGTGCGTGCAAATACTTCCGCGTGGTGATATTAATTCAGTTTTTAAGTATTTAAGCATATGATTTGAACATTGGAAAAACAAATTCAACACAACAGATGATATTCCATTATTCACAATACATGATTTAAAAAGTAATATTATGTTTGAAATATAAAATTGTGAATGACAATATTAAAATAAAATATAACCTTTCAATAAAATGAATTGTTTTTTAATAACAATTAAAAATTCAATATGCAAAGTTAAATATATACTTTTTATATATTTATATTAATATAAAAAGAAAATAGAGTTTACACCCACAAAAATCAGCTCGTGACTCTACTACAAGATTGTTTTTTGTTGTGCTGATAATAATCTTAATTATTTTTTTTAAATATGATGTGTTTATTTATATATTTTATTTTTATTTATAAAATAATTTAAAATGTAAAAAATATTTATTATATGCATGCAAAAAACGGGGTGACTCGATGACCAATATTGTTTTAAAGAAAAGAGAAGGGATGCTAATACAAACTTCAGGTGACCTATTTGTAATTATTTGAAAATTAAGGGGGCAGTCCGAAAATTTCGGCCTTTTAGGAAATTTTATATGTTTAAAGACTTTAACCCCTAGAAAGGGTTTTAGGGTTTAAAGCCTTCTCCCGACCTGTTCTCACTCGCATTTCTTCAAAGCTTTCTGTCTCTCGCTCTCTCACACTCTTCGCATCTCTATTACCATTAATATTTGCTAGCAAAATTTAGGAATTACCCTTTCAATAATCAGCATGTGGGCACTTCGAAGGACCTCGATTCATCTCAAGTAATTCATTCCTGTGTCAATTTACGCCGGACAAGTATTTGTCCGAATGCCGATTTATGTGCTTGAAATGCTGTGTTTTGGGGTTTTTTTGTTCTTAGTTGATTCTATCGAGGGCCATTTAATTTTTATGGATTAGAATATATTAGCTGTGCATTTCGTAGCATCTACATGTATGTTTTGCAATTACATGTTTGTGTGCCTGTGGGAGCCTATGGCTACAATGCTTCGTATGTTTGTGTTCTGTAGCTTTTGCGAGATTTAAGTGGTCAGTTCTGGTGACATTGTTACTTGGTGTAAATTAAGTAGAAGGAAAAAAGAAAAGAAAATTTGGAGAAATATATATCTCGTATTCTCTTGCTCTACTTGTATTATCTGTTGGTTGAGGGGTTCTCTGAATGTTTCTTAAAGTAGTTTAGCTTAAAATGTTATTGTTAGTCTGTTTAATTTTCCTACAAAGTAGTTTACTTGAACTCTTCTTCGCTCCTTTCTTCTTTGTTCTTTTGTGTATCTTTTTTGTTAAATTTGTGAGAACGGCAGTGTTTCCATTCCTTAGAAAGGCTTTTTCCTGGGCGGCCGTGAATATACTTTATGCAAGCCAAGCATCTATTTGTCTTATTTTTATTCTTTTAATGTTCACCTGCTGTCCAAAATGACACTTCTATAGATTTTAATGCACTGGAAAAGCTGTAATCTCTGAATTTACTTTCTTTAAGGCGCTCGGTGTTGATTTTTTCATGATTTGCTGCACTGTTTGCCGCTTTAATTGGTCTTTTATGTGTTATAATTTGGCATTATTTACGTTTGTCGTATTGTTATTGTCTGTACTGACTCTGGCTGCTCCTATAGTTATTGTTATATTTGTTTCTTTTGGATGTAGTTGAAAATTGAGATTCACTAATCTTGACCTCTTGTCATAACCGTGATATATATACTTTTTCTTTCAGGAATCGAGGATTAAGTTCCGGAACCATTGGAATCTGCTGTATGAAGTCAGAGATTGCCAGAAGCCGTTTGGAGAATTACAATGCTGGAGTTGTTGAACCTCAAGGAAAATTGTTGGATGAATCTTTATATTTGACAAGATTTTACAACACATCATCTAGTTATTCAAAGTCATATGCAGGAGCTCGAACTTTTTCTTCACAGGCGGATGCTAAGAGCAGCAGAGAGGGAGATGATGACTTGGAGGATGCTTTCTCTGAGCTCGAAACTCCACTTGATGCGGTTAAAGGAGCTGCTTCAGGCGATGAGATCGATGATGAATCAGATCTCTCTGAAGGTGAGGGTGTTGCTGATGATATGCAAAATGAGTTGGAGACGGTAGGAACTGATACTGATGTTGGAGAGAAAAGATCTCCAAAAGGTAAAGCTATTTCAGCATTGACTAAGGCTATACTTGCTGCCCCCCTTTCATCGGTCAACAAGGCTTTGGATAAATGGGTTGAAGAAGGAAATGAAGTAACCCAAACAGAAGTATCATTAACTATGCTGCATCTACGGAAGCGGCGCATATTCGTTAAGGCCTTGCAGGTGTGTAGTCTAATTCTTTTGTATATCAAGTCGACTTCACTTCATAATCTCATCTAGGATTTTTGCTATCTTTGTGTACTTTAGACCCAACAAACAACAAGAATGATCTTGTTGGACTTTAGGCCTCTTATGTATAAGAAAATGAGGTAGAGAAGCTGTTACTGTGTAGTCAATCAAAAGCCAATATATAGGGGCATGTGAGCTATGTCCTGTCTTTGTTAGAATCAAATCCATTTGGTATCCCATCTTCTGGAGCGGCTACTATGAAGTCAGTTAGATTATTCAGTTTCCAAATGACTGAGTTCTCAGACTAAGATGTTTCCACCTTTCCCATCTTCTATTGAAGTCTGAAAGTATTTATCATTGTTGTGATACATTATTTCTTGCTTCATTTGGAAGTTTGTTAAGTTGACATGCTTTGCATTATATTGCACTTACCCTCACTACATGAAGCTGTTTCGTCATTCTCTCAATACTGACCAGCCTAATTCGACGAAAGACAAAACAAGATTTTAATGCTCTGCCTTCCTCGGGGATGAGGGGATAAGTAGATATTTAGCTTGCTTCCAACGCCAAGTTCATAAGTTTCTTTTTGCATTGATGTCATATTAGTTATCTTAACTTTTGCTGGTGGTTCAGTGCCTGCATTGTCATTGGATCTAGGCAATTTGTATGGGTGCTCACTTTTTAACTTAATGTTTTTCAGTTGTCAGAATGGTTGGAGTCGACAAAGCACATTGAGTTTCAAGAGACTAATTATGCTTCTCGTGTGGACCTAATCTCCAAACTGCGTGGTATAAATAAGGCAGAGGAGTACGTTCAGAAGATTCCTGAATCTTGTAGAGGTGAAATAGTCTATCGTACCCTTTTGGCAAATTGTGTCTCTGCCGCCAATATGAGGAAATCTGAGGAGGTGTTCAATAAAATGAAGAGTTTATTCCCTGTGACGTGCTTTTCTTGCAACCAGTTGCTGCTTCTCTACAAGAGGACCGACAAGAAGAAAATTGCTGATGTTTTGTTGTTGATGGAGAAAGAGAATATCAAGCCATCCATTTTTACTTACCAGATTTTGATTGATGTTAAAGGGCAGTCTAACGACATTAGTGGCATGGAACAAATTGTTGAGACAATGAAGTCTGAAGGGGTCGAACCTAATAATCAAATTCAGACATCCTTGGCTCGGCACTACGCTTCTGCTGGGTTAAAAGATAAAGCTGAGGCAATATTGAAAGAAATAGAAGGAGACGATATAACAAAAAATCGATGGGTGTGTCGAGTGCTGCTCCCCATATATGCTTCTCTCGGAAGGGTTGATGAAGTTGAGAGAATCTGGAAAGTATGTGAGTCTAATCCACACGTGGGAGACTGCATGGCTGCTATTGGAGCTTGGGGCAAACTTAAGAGAATCAAAGAAGCCGAGGCAGCTTTTGATAAAATGATGATAAAATTGGAGAGCCCCTCTTCAAAGCATTTTGCTCTTCTACTGAACGTATATGCAAATCATAAAATGTTAGCCAAAGGGAAGGATCTCATTAGGCGACTGGCGGAGAGTAGTAGCGTTCTTGGGCCACTAACTTGGGATGCACTTGTGAAGCTTTATGTAGGGGCTGGGGAAGTGGAAAAAGCAGATTCTATACTCGACAAGGCTCTTAAACAAAAACGTGGGAAACCACTTTTTAATTCCTATTTTGTAATCATGGATCAATATGCAAAGAGAGGGGATATACACAATGCTGAGAAGATATTCCTTAGGATGAGAGAGGCAGGGTATGTCTCACGGGTCCGGCCATACCAAGCACTTCTCACTGCCTACATAAATGCCAAAGCCCCAGCTTATGGGTTCAGGGAGAGAATGAAGGCAGACAGCGTCATTCCAAATAAAGCGATGAATGATCTTTTGGCTAGAGCTGATGCATTTAGAAAGTCGGCAGTGGCTGAGTTGCTGGAATAAAGGAACTGGATGGTTCTGGGGTCACTTGGATCTGTGCTTGAGTACAATCTAAGGTAGCTAGGTATAAGTTTTAATTTACATTCTTGCTGTTCTGTCTCTTTATCAGTTGGGTGACAATTTATCTATGGTATTATTATTATATTGTGCACTCCAAACTCTTGCCTTTGGGAGGCTGTGTGTATCGGACTAGTGCTATCACTCAACACTGAAAAAATGTCATCATTTTTTGTCCTTCTCCGCTCCTTTTGTTTGTTTTTGTTTTTAGGTTATTAATAGTGTACTTACACTGTCAGAGGTTAGAACAGTAACAGTTCTTTGAGGCTAGGGCCATACAATATTGCCTTTTGTAAACTTTCAGCGACACCCATTGAGGTTATAGTCGTAACTATATGTCAATTTTCTAAGCTAACCGCTCAGAGGGTGTAGTTATAATTTTACAGAAGGCAGAGGATATTTGTGTAATATCAGGGAGTGTAAATGTAATACATCTTAAATAAAATTATCCATACTAAGAGAATGTTGAATTAATAATTTTAGAGGCATCTTCTTTGTCCGGACAAAGTATGGAAGTATGTCCTACTTGTTTACATTAATTATTTGTTAATTAAATAATGAAGTCATTGGTTTGATTTTCTGGGGTTTCTTTGTTTACCATGGATAAAGTTTGTAATACGTTCTATTTATTTAGACTAATTATCTGTTAATTGAGAAACAAATTATTAGTTCTGGATTTGGATTGTTCTAACAAAGTATTCTGAATTTTTTTTAGGGTAAATTACAACGACCTCTCTTGAGATTTGACATAATTACGAATACCCCTTCGTTTGAAAAATTACAAATACCCTCTTGATGTTTGATGAAATTATATAATTGTCCTTATTGTATTTTTTTTTCAAAAAAATAAAAAAACTTATAAAAAATCGAACTGGATGGATGAAAAAAAGTTTTAAAATAATTATCCACTTAGTCTATAAAAAAATAAATAATAAATAAAATTATAATTTTTAATCCACAATGACATTTTGACCAGTTCATCATGAAAAATAAATGCAAACCAAACAAATTGGACTAATCGTTAGACGATGGTTAAAATCAGGAGCGTATTTATAATTTATCAAACAATGAATGAATATTTATAATTATATCAAACCTCATGAGCAGACATTATAATTTACCCTTTTTGTATTTTTTAAGTAGAATCATTAAATTACAAACCACTTATCGTACTGTCCTCTGCGCTGCGAAGATAAAACGTTTGGCCCTTCCGATCATGTTCGTATGAAGAAAATACAGACAAAACTGTTCATGTGAAGAACATACTGACAAAATTGAGACCATCATTTAATCATTTGAACAGAAATATTCCTCTACCAACGAAGTCAACTTATTACAAACATTCCCAGATTTAACCACGGAAGACAATAGTACATCAACCCACAAAAACTTCTCCTCAGCCTTTATCATATAGTTCTGTGTTTCTTACAATACAATCATGGGATTCCCAGAAACTAGAATAAACCTCTAGCACTCGAGCGGTCGATATATTACAGCAGAATATTCAAAGCCCAGCCATCTTTCCTCTACACAAATCTATCTTTCCTTCCTATGTCCGGTCTATAAAATCAAGAGCATGTATACTATCGATTCCTATTCTAGTCAGTGCCAGAATCAGTATACGGTGCCGGAAGTGCACAACAAGAGTCTTACATCAGTGTCGGCGGCGGCTGCCAGCTCCGTTGTGGCCTACTTAGTGGGCATACTTTCCACCAGCAGTTTTCACTCATTAGCGCCAGTCCAGACACATCTGAGCCAAGTGGATAACAAGTCATTCTCGTGGCCGTGCAAGCCAGAGAGAACTGAGGGCTTGAAGCCTTGAAAAATATTCATTTATCAAGAGAAGCGCACGGGCTGATTGTCTGGTTGTCAGTGTACGATGCATCTGCTGTAGAGTCTGCTGCCGCAAATTGTCAGCCTGTCATTGCCCAAGATGAAATTTCAGTCGTGCAAACTCATTCTACCACTGCTTTCTTGTATATGATGAGACAGTATGATGTAAGAAGGTTTCAACTTTGTGGTCCGTATCTTTGATAAATTTTGCTTAATACCTGTGCAGCCGTATTTACATTACAAATTCCTTCTCGCCACAGGGTCTGCCCGGCCACCCAACTCTTCAGGGGGAATTCGTAATGTAAAACAGGACTGCGACTGCAGAGTGTAATTTTTAAAACCAATAGAATTTTTGCAATACGGCTAAACCTCAGAGGTTATCATTATAATTATCCCTTACTGTTATACTAAGATAGAAAAAGAACAACATAACCTGTAAGAGCAAAAGAAAAGCAACAATAACCATATGAAGAAAACTTATTACCTGCCGCAGAAAACCTTCAAGAGTTCCCAACTTTCCCATGGCCATTGCCATCTGACCCATATAATTAGCAACATTTCCCGACGAGCTTTCGGGTCCTGAAGAACCATTAGCTATTGTCTCAGCTAGAGATTGCTGTAATGCTTCCATACCTTGCGAAAGGGCATCTTCTGCTTGATGTGATGATTGCTGCAAATTGTAAATTGCCGTCATCTGCTGCTCCGTTAGAGGCTCCAGTTGGTTCACAAGAAGCTGCAAAGCCCTCAAAATTCCAGTTAGAGAGAGAGAGAAAAGAAATAAAGAAGAACTATCTTTGCTCGGAACAGAATAAATAGAACCAAACTGATAGAATAGAGCGGCCTATACTAAAGGGGACACACCTTGAGAAGTTCAGATGGACGGAAACCACCAATCCACATAAAACACCTTTCAGCCGGTGTTTTCCACATTCCTGATAAGATGTGAAATACATCAGCCTTGGCTGCATTACCTTTCAACCTGAATATGTCGTTAAATTGTGTTGTGACGTTATCCACAACAGTATGAAGTTCTGTGTCGCTTGCATGTGAATTGACTGCTGTTCTCAGCTCATTTATCCTTTTGTTCTGCTCTTCCATCCACCTTGCATAATCCGCATCAAAAGCCAAGGCCCCTGCAACAATAAGACATTTCTATAATTGAATAAATGAAGACAACCTTTTTATTTTTCCCTAAGTGGTATTCTGAATATTAAACAAGCCCACTCCCAACAGAAAGAAAAGAGAAAAGACGAGTCCACCGTCAATTTTATAGCTCAAGCATCAAAGTTTAAATCAAAAAATGGAATCACATGTGTTGTAGTTTTAATCAGTTAAATACAACTAAATAATGAAGGGCAGCCCCCTAAAAGACATCACACCATTGCCACTCCCTGCATTAGCTTGGTCTCCAATGCTTGAAATAAATATGCCCTGCTGACGTGCCCGCTGCAGTTCCTGCTCTAGCTGAGTTAGCTTCAGACGGCTATTCTCCAGCTGCTGGACATAAGCCTGGAAAGTCATCGCAAAGCCGGTTAAGAATTATCTTATCATAATATAGAACTTAAATATCAACTCCAAAACCTACTTTTTTCCTCAGTCTGCTTTTCCTAGCAGCTTCACGATTTTGGGCAAGCCTCCGCAGTGTCTGACAATCATATCATAAAAAAGGGATCAAAAAGCTGCATGTGAACTTAGTGAATTGCCAACTAGTAAAAAGGTGTAACCTTCTGATCTAGAGTTTTTTCTTTTGATTTATCACTTGAATCGGAGACAGTAACAGCAGCAGACTGACCCATTTCATTCTGCACAAGGAGCACAAAAACATCTAAGCATAAATGAAACAGAAGGAAATTTATTTGTACAAACCAATAAACTCTATTTACTAGCAACTTTCTTGGGATACTGCCTTAGTGGAATAAGCTAACTTGACATGGTGCAATTTCTAAGATGGAGGACCTAAAAGATGGCTCAAGCTATGGGAAAAAACAGAAAATTAAAACAAATTCCTGCAAAACCAGAGAACAGGCTTAAAGACAAATCACCCTTTGATTCTTGTCTTCAGGGTCCACATCTGTTGAAGTATCTGTACGGGAACTGGAATCTGCCATGTTAGACTCTCCCCAATTCTCATGTTGAGCACCAGATGCCATTACAACATTCAGATCGGATCCCTTTTGCAATTGTACTGCTTGAGACCCCAAGAAAGCCGCAGAAATAGTACCGTTGGTTGAAACAAGAGACTGCATACTCAATGGATGTTAGATGTAAAACTATGCAAGCAACCCCGAATCTTGTAAAGTGACACACAGATACAAATGGCTGAAATAAGTGAAAGTTACCTTATTGAATAAACCAGACTGGAGATCTGTGCTCATTGTTTGACTATTCACAGTTGGAGTAAACACTGGATCTGCAGCAAACGAGCTTGTTTATAGAGATTTGGTATTGTACCAAAAGAAATAGGAGCTACTGAACATAATGGAATATCAGTTTGAAAAGGAAGTTACAGGCATTTTTACTCATTCTACACCAAGAAATGTTATAATAGGTCGGACTACGCTGGCAGACTAAAATTCTGAAAACTTAAGATTTGAACTCATACCAAGGGTCAACCCAAGCACTAATTCCTAGGAAGCTCCGATTTCTCCACCGTCGACGTAAAACATATAGTATTTCTGTGTTTCAATTAGAGGTGAGTTTAGCTTGTTTAGTACTTCTGTCTGAATGATATGTTCATTATCCTTAAAAAAAGAGCTAACTACCACTACATCTGAGAGAATTCTAGAACTTCAAAAGACAGAACGAAAGCTCAGTCAATTCCATGTACATTGTAATAGGGAAGGCGGAAAACCTAAATTGTGCAAATCTTGAAAAGTTCAGATAACAAAGTCCCTCGAAATTAATTTGCAACTTGATGAAGCTTGAGTTTGATGGACATAAAACCAAGAATACAATGACAACAATTAATCACAAACAGAATTAAGACCTAGAAACTTACTTCGACTGACATTAGCAGTATCTCCCACCCGATATCCGAGATACTGCTCCAGGACCCCAAAATCAGAAATCCTAGATGATTGCATTGCATTTGCTTCTTTACTCCTGCAATTTTCAAGTCACACTAACAATCAGCTATTAAATGAAAATACTAATCTAGGTGCTCAGATACCACTTACCAACTCAAAGAAGGAAAAAGAATGTCACCACAATTAGTTTTACAGGGAAGGCATGGAATTTCTTATTTACCTTTCGGGATATTCTCCAAACTTAGGAATACAATGCATAATCATGTAAACTTCAAAACTACAGGGAAAAAGCATAGAAAGACTCTGTCTGTCATGTAAAATGCCTATCCAATATTCAAATCAGATTCTGCTGAAATCAATCATGTTCATTCTATTCTTTCTGTAAGAATCAAAACAATATCTACAGCCCCATGAAGTTGTATCATCGGCCCCATACTGTGAACAAAGCTCGGTATCAAATTCAAGTTAGCACCAAGTGATAATATCCATCATCAAAATGTTCAAAAATTCTAAATTTAGAACAAGAATCGTTTTCCGTGCAATTTGGCAGTTGATTTGAATGATGAGACCAGTTTGGATAAACATGCTTCTAATAAGGTCCATATTCAAACTTTTAACTGTACTTGGACAATTAACTTAAGCCAACTTTAATTACAGAGTCATATAAGCAATCCTACACAAATCCTTTTAAAATATAATACAATATACTTCGGCGAAACTTTGTTTAAGAATTTGGAAAACAGATCAAATTAGCACACCAGAAAGCTAATAAAGTAAGAATGAACTCAGATATTTCCTAACTAAAGCATGTCAACATCCCGCCAGTCCGGACTTATTTATTCATCTTACCAACAAAACTGTAGGTTTGTTGGACTAGCACATTCTGTGTACTACAGAAGAAACCAAATGACAACCAAAACTTTCACCAAAACGAAGACGAGCAAGATCGAAATAAAAGCTGACCACATAGGGTCTTGAACGGTAGATAAAGTACAAGTGAAAGGAAAAAAGGCCAATTATAAAATATTACTCAGTCAAGTAAGGGCAAGCACTGCTTCTAGCAGAAGCAAACCAATAACCAGAAGATCAATTGAACGGCAAATGAATTCATTGAACAGTAACCCAAGAAGCAGTACACCAATAGTACATCGGGCAGTTGCTCGGTGGGAGTGAATAACCAGCATGAAATTTATTTTTGGCATATTTAATTAACATTAATCGATTATATCATTACAAACAAACAAGTAATAGAAGTACAACCTTTGCTTTGTCTGATTATCTCTTTTCACAACCTTAAATGCATTCAACCCTTTAGTACCTACTTATTTTTGTCTGACCCAACACCATAGTTACTTTCATGGCACTATTTCACTGCAGTAGCAGAAAAACTTATGTGAAAAGATGATAGTTAAATTTTTGTCTTCAAAGCTGAAGATGACATGTGAGACATGGCATATTCACCTTCCTACAAACTAAAACTAATACTGCACTGTGTAGGACAAAAAGTTAAAACAATTACATTTGAACTTAAGAAGAATTCTTTAACCGTAGTACCAAGATAATATTGAACAAAAGACTCAAAGTTCTTAATCAACTTCAGACAATCACCAAAGACAGAGAAAATTACATGGGATTGGAAACCGGTGTCTGAGAAATGAAGCTTGCATTCCAGAAGTCACTCTTCTATTATCATCAGCACCAATTTTAGCTGTTCTACTACCCATGAACCACCATTACCAGCACCTCAATATTTCCAACCCCGGAAAAGTTTAGAGAGACACGCACACAAAAGGGCCAAAAGAACTAAGAAAATAGAATCTAAAATGAACTCGTTTTCCCCAGAAACTTCCACAAACAATGAAGTCAACGTCGGCAAAGATCAAATTCAGAAAATACAAAGAAAAATACTCCAAATCCCAGTTCAAATACAAATCAAACACGTTTACACCAACCGCTATCATTTACCAAAAATCAATCTTTTTCACAAACACCTCCAGAAAATGGTTGAAGGAAACGGAGGGAAAAAAGAGGACCTAAGACCTTACAAATATATCAGAGACTCCTCAAACCACCGAGCAAAACCCAGCTGCTCAAATTTAGTCAAAAGCTCAAGAAAACCAGAATTTTGAAGGTAAACGACATAAAGATTGGATCTTTTTGACTTTTAAGTGGTCAATTTAATGACCCATTAGAGGTGCAATAATCTTATATTATGATTTCATCTAGAAAGTTCTCCCATTAAGAGTATGTTTTAAATCTTATGATCCCATTTTTCGAGATCTGTATGATACATAGTTACAAGCATTATTAAATAATAACTGTACATTTATTTTGTACTTAAGGACAATCATAAACTTATTCATGTTTTCTAGTTCCTTTAACATTATTTCGTAATTGGAGGAAATGCAATTTACCCCCTATGTAAAATGAGCAAATATTACAACAAAAAAAAAAAGAATTAGCAAATTATTCTCCTGTGTTTAAAAAAAAAGAAAATTACTCCTTGTTAATGGTTTAGATAAAATGATAATTTTTATTTTTTTTTCAAAATACAGAAAATAAAATACTATTTTATTTTTTACATAAGTTCTTTTCTCATTTTTCATATCACAGGGGATAAATTGCATTATTTTTCTTTTGTAGTCCTTGGAAATTTTTTATAGTAGTAATATTGCAAAAAATAAAAGGCCTTGATTGTGATAAAAAAAGAAACTTGTGGGCACTCCTGAAAATTCGAATATTTGTGGGGGCTTTTGCCTATTTAAGAGATTTGCTTGAACACAATAAATAGTAATTGACTATCTTTCCTTTTCTCCGCCGCCGCCTACCACGAAAGCTGACACATCAAAACGTTCTCCGATGACAATTACCATTTTGTCCTTTTTGCCCCAACTCTCTTTTCACATTTAAATCCAAGAAAAAGGAAAAAAAATATCAAGAAACAACAAATTTACATGATTTTTTTAATAAAAATTCCTCCATTAAGGGAAAATGCATTAATTTAAGTATTTCTACATATATAATTTCATTTTATTACTCAAAATAATATTTGAGACGACCAGGGATAGAAACGTAAATTAACAAGATGCACTAACATGAGGTGGAATCACTTGTTTAATACTTTTTGAAATACTACTTTTTTGTTTTGTCATGTTTGGTGGAAAGATCTGTCAAATGCATTGCAAAATTAGTTCAAAAAATATCCAATCATGTCTTAATTTATTGGTTGAAATTAATATTTTATTAACTAATTTTAAATTATAAATTTAAGTCTCATTGGACGTGTGAATATTTATCTTGCCTTATGTGAATTGTGATAATTTATTTATTATTCTTAATTGATATATTATTTAATTTATTAAGATATTAATGCAATCATATATGTAATTGCCACTTATTAAAAAAAAAAAAAAAAGACAAGCATTCAAAATGTCCAAAATAGACAATAATGATGATTAAGACCATATTTGCTCTACTTTGTGTACTTGGTCAAAATTTGTTTGGAAATGCATTCTAAATAATTTTTTTTTAGGGAGAAATGAGAGATGTGCGAGATTTGTGTATTATGAAGTTGAGACAAGAGTTAGACTATTTATCTTTAAAATAATTGTTGTCCGCCCTGACACTAACAAAAATAACAATTTATCTCATAAGATATAACGACTTACAATCATTATAATTATTTTTTGGCTTTTCTGTTTGTTCAATCTTGAAAAATACAATATATATTTATATATATTCTCTTCTTTTTTTTTTTTCATATGGATATAAATATGCTATTACTTTGAAATTTCATCATGGAGGCACCTCCAACAGTAATTAGACTAACGTTTGACTACTTATGCCGTTAAAAATTGACGATAAAAGTTACGGAGGATTCACTTGAATTTTTTTTAACAAAATGGGACCAAAAAATAGAAATCTCATAAAGTATAGGACTAATAAAGAAATGTACCTTCTTTATGGGATCAAAAAAGTAATTTTGCCTTTTTAAAGATACTTACTTATCTTTCAATGAATGAAATGGAAAAACTTTTTACCTAACATATTTTACTGCACCAAAAAAGACCGAATCGAAAAGTGCAATTTTTTTAGATGAAATTTGATTTCGAAAGTGCTCCCAAACAGTATTCTCAAATCTAGACTGGTCGGTTCAATTTGGAATCAGACCTATATGTCCGAGCATGATCATAAAAATTGAAATAGACAATCTTAGAGTAGATCGATCGAAACCAACAAATCTAACTGGCCAAAATGGGTCAAATTACTTCAAATTATTAATAACAACAACAACATGTAAACTCCTATAGTTTGGGAAATTACATCTAATACTTCTAAAGTTTGTTTTCGTTTAACAAATAAGTTATTTATTTAGTCAAAATTAACTGAATTTGATGATATTAATTAAAAATAAATTGAATGAAAATTGATATTTTTTCTCAATTGACTTATTGCAGGTTAAATATTTTTTTCGGATTAAACTCCATTATAACAGTGAATATATACCTTATCACATGCATTAACACGTGAAGAAGTGTAAGTGTAATTTGATCGTCAAAAAAATTATTTAACCTGCAATAAGTTGGTAATAAATTAATCAAATGTAAATTTATTTATTTTTGTTAATATCGACAAATTTGATGAATTTTGACTAACGAATTTGTTTGAGAGATTTTAGATGAAGTAATGGGCTTGAGAGGGAAGCTACGCTTAATATTGGATAGTGAGAAGATGGGCTCAATATTGGACTTTCCGATGATTGGTTTTGGTTTGAAGGGAGGTCCAAGGCCAACTTTGGAATATGACGTTTTTGCTGTGAACCGGTAACCAAAAAATTGGCAAACGATCATAAGTAAATCATAACGGTTTGATGCAATTTACTGTATGTGATATTGTAAATGAGTAAAAAAAAATTATAAAAAAATAGCAATTTACTCATTGTGTTTTTTTTAAAATGAAGCAATCTATCTCATGTCTAAGGAGGTAAATCGCTTATTTTTAAAACATAGGGAATAAATTGCTAAAAAAAATTATAAAGGGATAATTTGCATATTTGCAATATCATAGGGGGATAAATTATATTTTACCCATAAATGATACTATCAATTCCATCTCATTCATTTTGTAAATTGTGAGGAATGAATACATTATAACACGTTTTATATATTGTTGTTACTGATTGTTGAATTTATTTTGGGTTGCATTTGGATTGAAGGGATTTTAAATCCTTCATAACAAATCATTTGGACATGTTTGGATAATTCTAAATTCAAATGATTTCAAATATTTTTATTTTAATTTTAAATTAAGTTTTAATAAATATGGATGGATTTCAAAATCCTTTCAAATGGAGTCATTTGAAATTCTTTTTTCAAATCCATCTTTCAAATCCAAATTCATCAATCCATATACACCCTTGATGTATTTCGTTTTACATTTTATTTGGGAATTATTGTTTTTGTTAATTGAGTTGAATTTACTTTTAAAAATTTAACATGTTTCTTATTCAAATATATTTTTTAGTTTAATTAATTAATATATATTAATGTATTATATATGCATATAATAATATGATCGGAATTAATTATTATTATTATTTTTAATTTGATCCAATTAATGGACCAATAACCTAGTAACTTGACCAATTCAACATTTGACCCAATTTTCAAAACATTGCTTCCAAATATATAATCATTATTGGCATTCTTTAAATTACCATGTAAAAATACAAGAAAATGGTAATTGAAAGAAAATATTAAAGGGAGAAATAACAAAAACACAGCCATAATATTAAGAATCATTGTGATAAGTATAATTAATAATTTTGTGGAATTAATGTGCCAATTAATTAGAATAACATATATTTGTTAGTGATTTTTTTTTTAAGTATTACGTCGATTCGATCAATACATTGATATATTTTTTTTGACAGGAAATACATTGATATATTAAGAACAAACAAATTACGATAAGTCTCAATACATCAATATGATTGCAATAAATTACAATAACTCAAATAAAATCTAATAGGTATGAAATTTAAATTCATAACCTTGAACTTAAGGGTAAATTACAACTTCCTCTGAAATTTGGCATAATTACGAATACACTCTTGTTGTTTGAAAAATTATGAATACTCCATTGATGTTTGATGAAATTATGTAATTAGTGGATGGATGAATAAAATTGTCAACTTTACCTTTACTATATTTTTTTATTTTTATTTTAAATAAAAAACGTATAAAAATTTTTTAACCGAGTGAATGGAAAATTTTTAAAAATTTGAAATTCAAACGCGAACTAATTTGAATTAATAAAAAAAGCACTGTTCATAATAATTATTATTTTTTATTAAAATACAATATATTATTTATATACAACAATTAAAAATTAAATAATATATATAAACCACAATAAATATTTTAACATCAAATTGTGAATAATATGTTACATATAGCATGTGCCGAATATGAAAAAGATAATCTTACAAATAAATGAAAGAATTATTTTTTAAAATATTTAATAAATAAAACATGAATTATCACAATAACAAGATTATTATTATTAAAGGTTGACTTGAATTTTCTCCCATACCATACAAAGAACAAAAGATTATTGCAATTTTTGACCATAATAGTCACTTTTCATCAACAAATCAAAAACCCTTCTTGAGAATTGGGGATGTTTTGTTTCCCTCCTTTCTGATTCTTTTCTCAACAGTTTCTTACTGCACTCTATTTGCAGTTTTCTCCTAAACGCCGTTGACCATCTCTTCCCTCTCCGTTCGCTTTGCCATTCATTCAAGAAACAGAGCATTACAAGCCTTTTTTTTTTAATCTGGGTGCTTTTGTTTTCTAATGCTAATTAAAGGGAAATTATCGTTAATAGCATTGGAATACTGTATTGAAAGCTGATGTACCCTTTTGGTTGCTATACTAGTTACAGTTTTGGCAAATGTATATTGTGAATCCCATTCTTCAAACCCATTAATTTCTGGTATTTTACTCCGGGCAATCTGATTTTTCTACTCAAGAATTTTCTTCTTTTGGGATTGTTTGACCTGGGATTTTTCTGATATTCGTTTGTGTTGAGTCCTTGGTGTGGTTTTGGGGTGAAATTTTTTGTTGATGGGAATTTGTGTATTGGGTCACTCATCCTGCTCCATTTTTTACTGGGTATCTATTAGAATCTGCAAGCTTTTCCCTTTTGGTGATTCTTTTGGCAAATCCAGTGTTTATAGAGGATTCCTTTTGAAACCCAGAGTTCATTTTGCTGAATCCTGGTATTGAATTCACAAGATTTTGATTTTCACAGATACTGCTGCAATTCTCTGCGCTTGTGAGTTGTTTTTGGGTCTCTCTTAAAGATTTTATGGTTTTACGTGGAAATGGTGAATCATAGTAGTAATAATAATAGTAATCAAGCAGATAGGGATAAGAAGCCATCAACAATTTCTAAAAGTGGTGGTAGTGGAGGTGGAGGAGGAGCCACCAGGTCATGGGGTACCACTGTTTCTGGTCAATCTATGTCGACAAGTGGTAGTGTGGGATCCCCTTCCAGCCGGAGTGAGGCTGCAATGGCGGCTACAGCCAGTGACAGCACATTCCTCCGGTTGAACAATCTTGATATTCACGGGGATGATGCAGGATCGCAGGGGACTGCTGGGTGAGCCTTTTGAGTCTTTCCTATCAATACTTTTGTTTTGTTCTAATTGTTGATCACTGAAGTTCCACAGCTAATATCATGTGGGTCGTAAAATCACTTGGATTATGTTGGTTGCTTTGGATTTTCTATGGGATTTTTAAGTTCGATGGCTTCACATGACCGAGTTGTTAAAGTTCAGGTCATAGTAAAAGGAAAACATTGTTAACACCTGATGGATATAGGTGAACAATGACAGCTGCGGAAATTTTAAAACGACATTGTAGATCATGGGTTAACAAAGAATAATTTCAGGGTTAACAGAGATAATTACCATGGTATAGATGAATGGAGGTTCATGCTGTGAATTCCGTGTAATATGGATGATACATTGTTAAACTGAGTTATTGGGACGTGGGAGACTGGGAGGTGCACTTGGTCTAGTTGTGGTATTACTATTACTTCATCAATAATTTAATTTGTAACATCTAAATTATGTTAAAAAGGAGCATGATATTTTATGCTGTTGGGTTTACTTGTTGAATAAAGAATTTTTTTTTGAATCAGACATAAAAATGGTTGACATTGGTAGTCAGTAAGACGCATGGCCCTGACCAACAAATTCATACTTTGATAGCTAAAAAAGTAATTGTAATGCATGTGCATCTTTTATTTTCAATGATACAGGTTTTGAGTGCAAGGTATACTCTTGCCTATGGAAAGTTTCTTTGTCTTCCTCTGAAATTGTAATTAACTATAAATTTATAATAATCTAAACAGAAACAGGAAGAAGAAGAGAGGCCAACGTGCAGTTGGAGGTGATAAGAGTGGTCGAGGGCTTCGTCAGTTTAGCATGAAAGGTTTTTGCTTCTTATCTCCTTGTTTTGGTTCTTTTGCGAGGAAAAAGTCTTAGCAATTTTCTGTTTAAGGTATATGCTCTTGAGATAGTCTCTAGGCTAATTATATGCTGTTTGATCAAATCTTTAAGGAGACCTCTCTTGAGATGTCTTTGTAACCAGAATTAGATTAGGAGACACAGATAACTTCTTTTCTTGAGCACAAAGTTAGATGAAGAAAAGTCAACATGGGGGTGTAGCCAGTGTTCTGTTGGCAAATTGGGTTGCAGCAACTGTGTAATTTAGTATAAATATTATAAGTGGTTTCTGTGCAGCTCCGTATAGAAAAAATTGTTACATCTTGTAAGCGTGGTCTTTAGAAAAGGACTGTCTAGTAGGGTAGTCTTGAACTCTGGGGAGGTTAGCTTAATTTTCAAAACTCCAGAGGCCTATTACTCTGTCTGGTTAGATTTTCAAGGATACAAAAGCAAACTTTTCCCCTCGAGTTTAGTTCCTTTAGAATAGTTACTTAGTGATTAACTTTTTTTTCTTCTTGTGGATAGTGTGCGAGAAAGTGGAAAGCAAAGGAAGAACTACATATAACGAGGTTAGATTGCCAAAGTATAATGTTGTTTCACCTCATTTTTTATTTTCTTTATTTTCTTTGTGAAGTAGCATATATGTTATTTTCTGTTTGCCTGCAACATGGTGCATACTTCGTTATCTTTCTTTTCCTTTTTGTATGTTGTTCTGGGGGAGGGGGTTGAAGTGATTGTGGAAGTTTCGGTCATTTCCTGTATGTAGATGATGCATCCATTCCGTGACCTCATGAACAATTGGAGTCATTTGACACTTGACTACTTTTTGCATTTGTCATCCTAGTACCAATTCCACTTCCCAATATTGTATGATTGGAGTGGAATTTTTATTAGTACCAGTTTCACTAATTAAGGTCTATCATCTAAAATCTGACATGTATTGTCTTTCCAGGTGGCTGATGAACTTGTTGCTGAATTTGCTGATCCTAACAATAGTGTTGCATCTCCAGACCAGGTTCACTGCTGTTCCAGTTATCATACTTATGCATGGTTAGTAGCTGTGAAACCTAGCATTTGAGCCATAATTTTGATTGTCAAATTTATATGACAGCAACAATATGATGAGAAAAATATCCGTCGGAGGGTATATGATGCCCTGAACGTGCTAATGGCGATGGATATAATTTCTAAAGATAAGAAGGAAATACAGTGGAAGGGTCTACCTCAGACTAGTGTGAATGACATTGACGAACTAAAAGTTAGATTTCTGTTCCTCCTTTTTACTTTGTTTTCTTCTTTCTTCGTATCCTTTTGTTTCTATCACATGGAAAGTAATTCTCGATGTGTCAAACGTTGTTGACCTACATTTTTTAATTCAGTCTTGGTGTATATATATATATCATTATATATATGTATATATATAATGATTGCAGACTGAACGTCTTGGACTTCAAAGTCGCATTGAAAAAAAAGCAGCTTATCTGGAAGAGCTGGAAGAACAAGTAAGAACTCTTGAGAGGACATTCTGCATTTCTGGTTTTGGCAGGAAGTTGGTCCCCTGATGTGCATCTAACTAGGCTTATCAATCATAGTAACACAGCTAACAGTTTAACCTTTCTGCCGTATGTGTTGCTGCAGTATGTCGGTCTCCAAAACCTCATAAAGCGCAACGAGCAACTATATGGCTCAGGAAATGCCCCAAGTGGTGGAGTTGCATTGCCTTTTATTTTGGTCCAGGTACACTTCTCACAATATTTTCAAATAAGAGCTGCCAAAGTTAATATTTTTTACGTGTATGAATCTCCTTCTACCCCTTCGCTTCTTGCTGCAAAATAAAACTTTTACATTCATGATCAGCTCCTCTCTTGGTAAGTGTGACGATCATCAGTATGAGGTTTGGAATATGAATCAAAACCATGATCACACATGTGTATGAGTATGTGATTTACACATTACAAAACAGTTCCCTTGACTAACAAAACAAGAAATAGAACCGAGATTTGGTGTTTGAAAGCATGGAAGCTTCCCACTTTATATAAGGACTAAGATTTCCATGACATGAAATTACATTGCTGTGTTATACTTATCATCTACATGAACAAATGAACAGATATTGCTATGTTATACTTGTCATCTTTATGAGCACGTATTCGACTAAGACCATTTGGTTGATAAATGAACAAACAAAATCATAAAAGATCAATCAATTATTAGTGTTATTCATGTAGTCATAACTCTTATAAGGGCATCGTTTGAACAATAACCCTGATCCTTTCCTATTAGGTTAAGAGGAAATTAAACCCAAGTTGATGTCCAAGGAAAAAAAAAAAGAAATTATTTGATCTTTTTGATTTAAATTTTAAATGCTGTTCTAGCATTTTGAGACTTAAACTTGACCTACCTGCAAATTAGTGCTGGTAGTGGGGAACCATTTCATAAAACTATGCTAGGATTCTGTATTAAGTTTGTTATTGTGTTTGTGTTCTTTTCAAAATATTTTATGATGATTAGTGTTTGCACTTTCACTAAGATATGTTTATGAAATTAATCCTCATCATGCTTCTCATTGATGTGTCTTTGATACTGTAGACTCGTCCGCATGCCACAGTAGAGGTGGAAATATCAGAGGATATGCAGCTGGTGCATTTTGATTTCAATAGGTAAGGGAATGATTCAAGTGTACTCCAACTGAGTATGTGATATCAGAAAAAATTATCAGCGTTGTTGCAAGTTTCTTTTTTTTTTCTCTAACGCGATCAGTTTATTTTGTCTCAACTGCAGCACTCCTTTTGAGCTACACGATGATAACTACGTTCTCAAGGCAATGAAATTTTGTGAAAAACCACAAATTGATGTTGTAGCGAACAACCCTGCTAAGAATGAAGGCGAGAGCTCCAGCATGGCCAATGTTTACCAACCTCAAATATCTCATCCTTCAAGGTCAAGCATTTCAGGTAGACCTCCGACTTCCCCCCCGCTTCCTGGAATATTAAAGGCACGCGTTAAGCATGAACATTAGTTTGAACCTCTCGGCAGTGTCATCTTATCGCATCTGTATATTGTGTAAAAAATGAAAAACGGTGGCTGGTGGGCTGCTTGTAGCCTTCCATTACCTCAAGAATTTTGTATGGCTAATGGATAGGAAGGTAATAGGAGTTCTGTATCACTGCAGAAACTGTTGAGTATTTGTTTAGATCTCACATTGCATTGTTTCTCAATGTGTTCTAGGTATCATTAGTTATTTGTTATTTTCTCCTTACGAAGTTGAATATGATGTTTGGACTGTAAGAACTATAAGGAACGCAAATATTGTGGTTAATTCTGACTTGAAATATCCGTTTCTTGCTTGTTGATGAGACGTTTAGGATCTATATCGTCGATTTGCTTGTACAAGTGCAATGAGATGCAGCTCCCAGATTTGCTTCTCCAATTGTTGACCATTGCTCTCAGAGAATATTGTGTATATAGCATGATGAAGTCATAACTGTAATGAGTGATCTAACAGTCTTATTTCTAAAATGTTTCTATGTCCTAAACACATGAGGAAATATTCAAAGACCTAGTTTTGATCAGTAATTAAAGTACTTTTTGTAGTCAGAAGCTGAAACGTACTTAAATTTGACTCCAGACAAACACTCTTTAAATCTAGATTTTGGCAGTGCAAAGATCAACTTTTCAAGGGTTTGTAGTCAACTAAAGTTGTTATACTGATTAATTTAACACAAAATTGAACACTTATGTACAATATTTCATAATTCAAGAAAATAACAAACGTTAAAACTTACCAACTACCAATGTCTTAATCCGAGTCCAAATGAAATTGTCAAAAATGATGTGATGAAGAAAGACAAATTTATCACCCTTCTTGATTTCCTTTGCAATACATTTTTGTTTTGCAAGAGGGCCCCTTTGGTTTTTCTTCCTTCTCTTTTGAGACAGAGCAAGAGACAAGAGCTTAAAGAACCCAGAAATGTGTCACCAAACAACACTTTAAGCACCTAATAACACCACAACTATCTGCATCTTACTCTCACTTCCTAGTCCTCCAAAGCAAATGCAAGGACTAAATCAGACAAGTGCCAGAATCAGCTTGACATGGTACCATATAAGCTAGAGGTTCTAAAAAGAATTTCAATGCTCATTGGACGACGAATTGGGAAAACCCTTTCTTTGCAATGTGGGGATCATACCATCGGCAAACCAATTTGAGAAACCTTTTTCAAGAGCATCCCGCATCCATGCATGTCTGCAACTTTCAATGGCTTCACGAACTGTTAGCCAACTTCTCTCCCGACAGCTTTTTTCAGGCCATGAGTCGAGCTCTTCCTTCACGTGCAAAGCATACATAGCGGCTCTGCACAAGCCTTCTGGGCTGTATTCGTCCTGGAGGGTTTTGCTCTTGAAAGGATAGCATCCAAGGAAATGCTGAAAAGTACAGAAAGAAGTGCAGGATCAAAATGATGAATTTAAGATATGATATGCTATCCGTGTCCAGAAGACAGCACCAGCAACATACAACAAATGAGCATTATCATTCTTCTTATGTTTACAAAGGTCTGGATCATCACAGTCCTGTCTTGGTTACTAATCTCCAAGGTGAAAGCTAATATGCTACATTCACCCAAATAAGCAGCCACTTCAAATAAGAAAAGAGAAACTAAGAATATAGAAAGCTAAAAGAGGCCCCTCCTAAAAGAAATTCCCCACTTGTATAATAATCTATTAAACAGAAGATGTTTTACACCAGTGGAGTAATTGTCAAAGAACTGGGCCAAGATGTCTTCGTCCTATGTAGGATAAAGTATTTCCGGTAAAGGATTGTGTTCTTTGCACATGTTCGGTTTAGATGATATGCTTGGATATATATTATTTCTACACTAATCAAATGTTCTTTTAGATTGGTGGAGCTCCATGATGAGGGAACCGATAGGTATGACATTGAAAAGCTGTTGGACAAAGAATCCAACCCAGGAGTTATGACATAACAACAGACCAATTTGGACTTCTTTTTTATAATTTGGTTGGGAAGACCATTTTGTTCCTTAATTGTTAAATTAATACAAAAATGACTGTAAGGATTCTTTTTTTATTCACCACAGCAAACAAAGTGACCTAGTGTTTAGGGCACAATAAGATCAATTCAATTAACTTGTCAACCAATATAGACAATTGTGTCTGTGGAAATGTGCTATTCTTTCGCTTGTTTTTCTTATTAACCTCCCCTTCCCCCAGCCCACCGCCCCCTGAAACGCCGGGGGTTGGGGTGGGGGGTTAATAGTTGAATCCAGAATGCTGTTCAATCAAGGCACAAAAAGTCACTTGCATCAGGACAGACTACGACACTGTTATACAAGCAATAATAACCAAGAAAAAATGGATATAATTAGATGTTATGTATTACCACTAAATCCCCTCGAACTCCAGCCTCTTCCATGGCTTCCCTTACAGCTGCCTCCTCTGCAGTTTCATCATTCTCCCACCCACCCTAGGGGAAGAAGGAGCATTTATAGTCCGGTTGTCAGGGATAATAATTTTCGATTATGCACTCATATAAGCGTAATCAAAATTACACAAACATGTGAATCCATTAATGTTTTAAGCTTCCAGGCTGCAGCTTATATAGACAAACGTAGGATCTGAAGATTCATCGAGGATGATAACTAAGTTAAGCTATTGTTTCAGGACGCTGAGGCAACATATTACTTGCATTCTTTTCCTTCAATAATCTGGGAAGTCTGACAGCCGTCAGTTCTGTACAATAAAAGAAAATGCATGCATCTGGATAGCCAACTGAAGTTTGTTTTCAGGGCCATCAACACGGTGGCCACATTATAGATCATCTGATCTAAAAATCAAATAAACAAAAATATTTTTATGGGTCATAAAACAAATTTATAATGGTTATAGATTAGTATAACCAAGCACATAACCAAATTGGGCCGACCCAACATTATTATTCAGTAGCTTCTGAAGAGTTTTCATTTCAATTTGGGCCTTGACATATGCCAGTATTTAAGAACTAAGTTAGGATAGGAAACATATTCAAGTATCTATAAATAATTTTATTTGTTTCTTTCTCTTGTTTGACCCCTCGCGAATACAGCTGATGAATCATCAACAAGATGAAAGGTTTTCTTTCCTCCCAAAATTAGGTAAGGCAAGCAAAGAATTCTTATCTCTTGAGATTTTTCAATCATATAATTGGGGTACAACTCATAATATTGCACCATATATAGCCTGTGCTAATTATAATATATTGGTATGCCCATGCATACTGAGGTCTTTCAGGAAAAAGCAACAACAAAAAAAAATCTATGAAAATGTCCAATCAAAATGTATAATTTATTCCCAGACTCTTGCTGCACTATCTGATGTCTAAGTATATAATTAATAAATCAAGAGTCATGTGAGCCAATTACTACTTCCACTGAAAAGAACTTGTTCCTGGAATGAGATAGTCGAACATTGAAAAGACGTGGTACCATTCACAAAAATAAGATGTAGAATCATTATTGTTTCCTTACCATAGTAATTCTAACCAAAGGGTTTGCAAAACTGATATGAACCCAAGAGTTCCTTAGGAGACAATACATATAAGAATTAAAGCACTAAAGAAGGTTTCAAATAAGGAAGCAGAGTGTTGAAATGGCTTGTTTTACTACTATTGAATTTTAGAATCAGCGCACATGATAAGGATAGTTGTTCCAATTTGAGGATACTCTGCGATAGAATGAACAGACAGTACCTTTTAAAGATGGAGGAAACTAGAATGCAAATGCGCAACAATAGTAAAAGCAACATTTAGGTTGAACAGAGGTAAGAGTAAAGAACAGCTTCCAAACATGTATGTATATCTGTCAATGTCTGCCCAAAAGGCACTCAATGCTTGCTTCCACACAAGAGAAAGAAAAACAACTATAACCCGATGTCAAGTATTAACCTCGAAACATTGTTCTGCTCATATTTTCCAAATTAAAAAATAATGATAATCTGAAAAAATACAGAAACCCGATTGAAGTTCACAAGGGTGGACATAAAAACTTGAGAAAACAATGCTATTTGAACAATTTATCTGTATGCATTTTCTGTCTCTCTACATAAATTGGGTCATGAATCATATATAATCCCATTGATGGTAAGAATGAGCCTTATATGATCTTACCAGCAACAATAATACATTGCAACCCACATAAGGAGAAAGATGTACTGAAAAATCCTTTATGCAATCTACTTCCAATGACATACAGATGCATATGTCCGAAATTCTCACCTTTGGAAACAGAAGACCAGGCCCACTAGTGGAGTTAATCATTAGTACTTCAACTATCTTCTCAGAGTTGCCATCACCATCTTCTTCCACATTCCTATATTTGAAGGGAATACACCTGGAAATGACTCTACCGTGTAAGAATATAAAACAGAACATGCATACCCTAATTAACTTCTCAGGCCAAGGAAAATTAAAGGTCAAGAGTCAGAATAGGGCCTCAAGAAAAATCTAAAGAATATTTTGCCAGCATCAACTTAGATGCAGCGAAAAATTATGAATGTAAATCCATTTGCTTTGCAGGCTTGCAAGTATACTTGTTCATGAAGAAAGTCAAACAAGCACAAGAAGATGGATCAGTGTTATTCCTATCAAAGAAACAGCAAAATAACAAGCATATCACAAAAATTTCAGCTGTTTGGGATAGTTAATCTGAGTACTAGTCAACAGTTGGGACATTTTACTCCCATGCTAAAAGACTTCCCATTGCAACTATACTCTAACATTAGGAAAGACTCAGTTGCACCTCATGGTATCACTAACAGCTTACTGTATTGAGCTTTGAAACTACTCTTCATGCACACGAGTATTTCCATTCATTTTCCTATCAAGTTTAGTTGAAAAAGAAATGAATGATAAAAACATAGGAGGGAGATGGTATCATTCACCTTAAAGTTTCTTAGGTCGAAAGGACCGTAAATAAACTACATGCTAATTATATCACACTAATATATCTTGCCAACATTTGGGAACTGTTTGGGAGGACAATTTTTTCTCCCAAACCAAAAATGTATTTGGCAAGGACTTCTGGGAAACATCCTCCAGACAAGGTGTAAACTATCTTTCTCTCCCCTTTCCAGACCCTGTGTTCTAATTATATATATGTATAAGCACCAATTATTAGAAACACAAACATTATAATACATATATATATATATATATATATATATATATATACACAGCACACACTATCGAATCATTACATGTTTAAAAAATATTTTCATACAATTGATGTGACACCACTAACACCTCCCCGAAAACTTCATCTCCCAGAACACAAGAAGATACACTCCAAAAGATACATCTCAATCACCAACCATCCTCAAATCCATCTCCTAAGTTCTTATTTCTGAACGCACTCACACATAACCAGACATTGCTGAGAGATGTGTTTGGCTGGTAACCTGGCTGATGAAACAGCTTTAACTGTGTCTTACGTACAAAAAGAACTTGGAAGTTTTTCCTCTAACATTATGTATTTTTTCCCTATGCAAATAAAACAGAACCCTAATTGCACGAAACCAAAAAGAGCCTAAATCAAATAGAAAAGGTTTGCAAATGCAATTCATCTCCATAAATTTAAAGATCAAGTACCATATAATTGCCAACAGAATATCAGAGAGATTCACTTTACTGCAAAAACACCAATTTATAAAAATGAAACAGGGATCCCAGGGTCTGTTTTTACATGAATTCCTTATGCAACATTTTCAATAAAAACAACTTTAAAACTTGTAGAAAAATAAATTCACATAACAAAACATTCCTTTCATAATTTCCCTCACTTCTCTCCTAATTAAACAAAACCCAGTAGCCAAAATTACCTAGACAATCCAATGAACAAAATCCCAAAACCAAAATCCACATTTCCTCGATCAAACAAAAAACCCAGTTCTTTCACCCAGTAAAACTCCGAAAGCACAGCAGAACACCAACTCCAGCATCCCCACATCATCCCAATTGAAAACGCAGAACAAAATCCCTCATGCAACCAAACAGCTTTCGACAAATAAGCATGCACGTATTTATATATATAATGCACAAGCAAAGATATACATACATCTACACAGAGCGAGAGAACGAACAATACCCAGCAATGAGACGGTAACCATTCTCGTAACGCTGCTGCAGCCGACCAGTTCGAGCCACCAATTCAGACATTTATTCTTAAGAATCACAACAAAATATATGAATATCTAAATCTGTATCTCTTCCTATTGCGTGCATATATACGAATCAAAGGCTGCCCTTTTGATCGATGCAAACGAAGCAATGAATCATACTGAAAGTGGGCTCTGAAAAATATGCATTACTCCTCAATTTTTACTCATTTTTCTCCAGAAAAACCAAAAAAGTTGGAATATTTTCGCATTATTTTCATAAGGGCTGTCAAAAGAAATAATATTTTTTAATATGCTGGCAGAGATGGAAAATTGGAGTCTGTATTGAGTTCTTGGTCAATCTTGGTGAGTCCCAATTCAAGACTGATAATTTGAGTTTGAATTCTTTACTTTTAACTTATTTTATATTTTTTTATCTATTAAAAAATATAATTTTGTTTGCCAATAAAGTGTAATTTAAATGCATGAAGTTATGGGTTCGCATCTCTATATCTAATTCAACATCTCACGTATCTGACAGGTTTCGAAGCATGTCTTCTAAGATTATGGGCATCAGCTTCAACTGAGCTAAGCCCTATTGGTTGCTGTGGTGGGTGTTAGTCTGTTTTAATAGTAGTCATTAATGTTATTTATTAGTTATACATATTCGATATTAATAATACCGTATATTCATTGCTGATAATTAAAAATTAGGATGTAATTCTAATTGATTGACTAAAAAATATATATAATTTTATTTAAAAGTATAATTTATTTGTCAAATATTTTCTAATTTAATAGTGCGTGAAGTTATGGATTCTCTCTATGTGTGACTGTTGGTCTGCTTTAATAATAATAATTAATATTATTTTTTAATTATACATATTTGATATTAATAATACCATATATAATTAAAATTTAGGATGTAACTCTAATTGATTGACTAAAAAATATATATTTTATTTATTTCTAAGAATATTTGAATTATGGCTATGATTAAGGATATAACTTTAAAAGTAATTTCATAAAATTAAATATTTATAATAAAAGTATAAAAACATCTCTAAAATATTACAGCGTAATTTATAATTTAAAATATAATTATTTAAACTGCAAAATAATTAAAAAGGTCTGAAAATATTCTTAAATAACATTTTACAAATGTATAGATTTAAACTCCATATTGTATTCCTCACATAGATTTACAGCGTGTGAAAATATATAAAAATAATTTGATTTTAATTTTTTGTTTGTTAGATATCATCAAATGTTATGACTTTTGACTAATGAAAAATGAAAAATGAAATAGATAAATTTATTTGTTGGAAGGAGATAAACGTCAAGTATAATAAATATAATTTTTTAAAGTATAGAGGAGGGTCGTGTAATTATCCCCATAATAAAATATAATGCATATTTCGCATATATAAATAATAAAATAAAATATGTTGCATGTGTATGTGAATATACTTATTCCTGTGATAAATATATCACAATAATCAATTCTCGAGTAAATTATAACAAATTCTTTTAAAGTTTGATATAATTTTAGATATCTCCTATTATTTGAAAAAATACTAATACTCTTTTAGTATTTGATAAAATTATGTATTTTTTTATATAATCTTGAAATTGTCAATTTTGTACTTACTGTATTTTTTTTTCTTTTTTTTAATATAAAAAATTACAAAATAAATTGAAGGAGGTGGTCGAAAATTTTTGAAAAATTGTACAAGAAAATTATTCAATTAGTCCATTAATTTTTTTTTTAAATAAGTAAAATTAAAATATAGTTCACAAGAGCATTTTGGTTAGTTAACCAAACAAATATATAAAAATTAACAGAGACTGATGGATTGAGTTAGTTGTTAGACGACTGTTAAAATCAGGAGAGCGTTTGTGATTTTTCAAAGAATGAGAGGCATTTATAATTAGGGTAAATTTCATTTTGTCATCCGAACTATGTCCGTTTTACTCTTCGCTATCGAAATCTTCTTTTGTATTAACTTATCATCTCAACTTTGCAAAATTTGCACTTTGCATATATGACCGTCATTATTGATTTTTTTTTGCCGGAAAACAATTATATGCTGTGAAAATATCGCATCACATAATCCTTAAACATCACATGTGCACTGAATGTAATGTGTTTTTTTGACAAAAAACTTGGTTGAAAAATAATTATAAATGACAAAATGTAAAATTTTGTAAAATTGGGATGATAAGTTGACAATAAAAAAAAGTTTAGATGCCAGATGATAAGTTGACAATAAAAAAGTTTAGATGCCAAAGTGTAAAAACGATTATAATTTGGATGGCGAAATATAATTAAACCCTTATAATTATGTCAAATTTTAGTCATGATTTTAATATTTAATTAAATTATATTAACATATATAATATATATATATATATATATATATATATAAGTAATTTAAATGAATAGTTATCTATACTACTATAAAAGAGAACTCTTTGAGCGTACCAACTTTAAATTGTCCTATTTTACCCTTCATTTTATTTTTTCTCTTTAAAATTATTTGATCAGATTAGCAATTTCAATTTTTTAATAATTTTATAATTATTTTTTCCTCATAACCACCCACTACCCCACATTTCTCTTTCTCCCTACTTCTCCATATTTATTATAATTTACAATTATAATTTATTCTTTTAATAATTTTTTTTTATTATCTCACATCAATTTTATTTTATATGTTCACGGGAACCACTTGTAATGATATCTAGTGATAATAAAAATAAAGAAAATAAGGCACAATTCTAGAACCAAGTTGGTTCATTAATATGAGCCGTACATAACCATGTCATTCCAGTTTGGATTTCCTTTTAATATAATAATTTTAAAATAGTCCAAAAAAAAAAAATAGAAAAAGTAGTTTTATGTTTGTGGCAGATAGCAAGTGTTGAATTCCCATCACAATTTTAGGATCACATTTTTATGTACTTAAATATCAAATGATTCAAATAGTATATTAAAAAAAATAATTACACAAATAATAATAAAAATAGAAAAAAGAAAGAAAATTTGAGGGAAAAATAAAAAATAGAAAGAACAAAACTTGTTTGACTTAATGTTAAATAAGTCAATATCAATTATTATATGGTATGGTATAATAATGATAAAAAAATGGTGGGCCGCTTTCTATTTTAAGAAAATAGAGAATGGGGTCAAAATGGAGATTTCATGCCACTTATTTAATTAATTTTGGAGCATAAATATTTGAGATAATTCTATTTACACTCCATCATCTATAGTCTTGTTTATACAAATCACTACTGTTCTTTGAATAATTACATGGGTAAATTGCATAAAACCCCATGTGTTTTAAAAAAATAGTGCGAAACCCCCCTGTGTTAAAAAAACAGGCAAAAAACCCCCTGTGTTTTCCAAAATGATGCATACTCTCCCCTTCCGTTAGTTAAACCCTAACGGCATTAAATTTTTGCTGAACTGACCGTTATACCCTTTTTATAACCACCGTTGATCTTTTGAATGTAAAAATGAACGGTCCAGATCTAAAATAATTTAAAAGTATTTATTTATTTTTATATACTTATATATACATTACATATATATAATTAGATAATATAATATAATATATATATATATATATAAGTTTAGCGGCCACGGCTTCGCCGCCCAGGAGCCGCCCAACGTCGCCCAGAACAGTCTGGGCGACTTCGCCGTCGCCTGCGCAAAAGGGGGCGGCGTCGTCGCCCCCGCGAAAGGGGCCGACCTTGCGTCGCCCCATCGCCGTGGGGGGCGATGTCGCCCCTAATCGCAGGTTCGGGCCTCCATCGCCCAGTCTTCTTCTCCGTCGGCGACGCCGACGAAGAAGAAAGTATAATATATATAAAAAAAATAAAAATTAAATGGCGTAATCGCCCCCTTGCCCAGGTTCTGGGCAACGGTGGTGCAGTCTTCTTCTCCGTCGGCGACGAGCCGATGGAGAAGAAGAAAGATTATTTAAAAAAAAATTTAAATATTTAAATTTTAATTAATATACTTAATTAGTATATTTTATAAATAAACATTTACCTAATTAATATATTTAAATCATAAATACTTAATAATATAAATTAAAAAATTGTTAATTAGTATATCTAAATAATAATATATTATTCAAATAAATACTAATTTATATTTAATTAGTATATTTTATAAATAAAATATCAAAATATATTTAAATTAAATAATAATTTAATTTAATAATATATAATATCATAAGTAATTTTGATTTATATTTATATAAACTTTTAAGTTAAAGAATAAATTTTAAAACATGTGCACATTATCAAACAAAGGGGTAAATTGGACATTTTGCCCACTTAAAAAATCTGAAAATCAGGGAAAACTAAGGACAACTTGCACAAGGCGCGAGTGTGGTTCACTCTCCATTAGTTTCTAACGGAGAGGAGGTATTTTGCTGTATTTTATATAACACGGGGGATTTTTTGCCTATAAATATAACACAGGGGGATTTCGCGCTATTTCACTAAAACACAGGGGGGGGTGTTATGCAATTTACCCTAATTACATATGCACCTATCAGAAATATCAACATCATTCACTCGAATCTCTCTACTTTTGAAAAATAACAAAAACCTCCCAAAACGTCAACATCATTAAACAAATTATTCCTATTTTTTAATTGTCATGAGTGGTTTTCTATAATTATGAGTTCAAATTACATCGATGTTATAAAAACTAAATTTAAAATTATTATAGTAATTTAAACCCCTAAAATAAATAGTATTCAAGCATACCATTAAAGACGACCCTATTCAAATTTTGTATTATAAATTGATGTTGCATATCATACACAAAAACACCATATATTATCACTTACATTAGATGTAATACCAATTTGAATTTATTTATTTTTTAAAGAAATCCTAACACGTTAGTAGACCACGGCTCCAAATTCTCATGCACCAATAGTTCATAAAGAGAAATTTTATCTCGGATCAGATTTGACAAAAATCAAATTAAACATAGAAACGGGTATATTAAGAGGATAGACTTTGCCTGAATAAATAAATATAGGCAAAACTACGAATTCACCATAAAAAAAAGCTCGTTAATATCAACCCTACGAGGGTTTTTTTTTGGTAGTTTCAGCACTTGTTTCGCTTATAGGATAAATTCTCCCATTTGTGCCCGTGAATCGAAGAATTGAAGTACTCTAAATTAAACGAGGTTGAAGGGCATCCCTTCGGAGCCAGAAACTAAAGACATCGTTAGGGACCTGGAACGACTAATAGTTGTCGAACTTCTCATTAAAGCTTCTCAGAGAGTTTCTGCAATGAGTTGTAAGTCCCCATGGCCGCGCTAACGACGCCCAGAGTAATGATACCGATGCTCAGCACAATCTGAAACCCAAAATATCAATTTATTGATTTTACACGTTGATTTTTATTTCCTTCCAAAACGTTTAGGAATAAAAATATTTTAATTAACGGTCCACATTATATATATATGTAAGTCAATATCATTCATGTGCGACATTCGTGCTTTCTTGTGTACAGGCAATTGATAAAGACACTAACAACTCTTTGATTCAGACAAGATTACCTGCATCGAAGAGGCATTCTTTCCCAAAATCTTCAAGAAGCATACTGTTGGTATTACTACAGCCTGGATCAAAGCCGCATTTCGCACATTTTAAGATCTTTATCCAAAAACTAACAGTATAATTTGGTCAAGCAAACCATGAAAAACTAAAACGATGATGTTTACCATAAGAACACATAAGAGAGAACCGGTAAGAGACATCACGATCCCTGCAAACAAAGAATATGCTCAGATGAAGTTACGACAAGAAGGCATGCGAGAAAATCTTACATTTATTCTTTAAGGAGGGATGTACAATAAATCTTTTATGTAAAAAACATCACTTACCGAAGAAAGGAAGAACAAATGCGACCAAGAGAGAAGATAATGTAAGAAGGGTCCTTATAAGAACAAGACACCAGTAATTACTAGACCAGCGAGCAGGCAGCAGCTCCTCTATGCTTCTGGCCAGTGGGTTCATTAACAGGGCATACTTATTTCTAGATAAGGAAAAACATGGATACATGGAGACATATTATAAGAATGCATGACTTATCTAGGAACAAGTGAATTCACGTAAAGGATATTTGCTGATTGGGTTAATAACCTGTAAGAAGACGAGCAAGAAGTTAATTCGTGGAAATGGACAGAACAACATTTCAACAACAGATAACATACCATCGGACTTTACCTACCACAATCAATCGAAGATTAACGAGTTATTCCAGAGAAGTATTTCAAATGAATTATTTTAAAGTAGATTTTGCAAAAATCAAATATAAATGGATGACCAAGGAAGACTAAAATTTTTATGTGCAAAAACACAATGAACTTTTGAAAAATCGATTTTTAGTTTTTCAGTTGTTTCAAATGTATAACCAAACAGTTATAATTGAGTGAATGGAAAATTTATTATTTTATAATTGATTTCATAAATAATCATAAATCAAAACAATAATATAAACCAAAAAGACTCCAAAATGTGGGATTAAGATTGGTACTCACTGTTGTCCACAATGCAATTTTAGAACTAACTCTGTCCTGCGGTAAATTCAGAGTAATCTGCGACATCGTGTCTTGACCGAACATAAGAAATCCCATGACTGCCGCGCTACCGTAAATAAAAACACATATAATGAAGCTGCATGGTAATAAAACGCCACAATCATTAATCAGACAAACAATAAAAAGAAGTCCATTGTCCATTCAATACCAAAGTGCATGGTAAGAATTTTAACAAGGTCAGAGATGGGGTACCATATTATTAGCGCTTTAGTGAATTTCCTCTTATCAGCCATTGATTGGTAAATATTCGGAAAAACTGAGTGGCCAGAGTAGCAGTATCCGCAAACGCCGACGGAGAAGGGAATGCCGCTCCAGTTTATCAGTCTACTACTATGATGAAAACCGACTCCATCCGCCGAACCAATAAACAATAGACTTAGAACGATGATAAGTGTTGCAATAACGCCACTAGCTGCAATATAAGTACAAAGACTCAGGATCTGGTGCATTAGACGTTTAATGAGACTATGAAGCAGAAGTTGAGTATTCCAGGACACCTGAGAGGTAAGAAATCAAGCGCAAATCTCTGAGCAAAAGAGTTGGTAATATGATGAGAACAGTGATTATTCCGAATAAGTGCATGGAGTCCAGTTCGATGCCAAATATATGTAATGATGCTCCGGGAAAAATCCTTGTGAGATTGTCCCCCTCCAAGATGATGAATTCCACGCAAGATGTCTGCATTCATGGGACATGTTAAAATTCAGACAGCTCTTATTTATATGTAGGCAACAAATGCGTGAAAGGGGGGAGCATAGGGCTCTGCTTACATAGAGTTCTGAGTATAATATGACCTGCAACAAAAAGCAAGATGAGTTTAGTACTACTGCAGAAATATTTTATGAATATTTTCTCGAGAAGGTAAAGGTTTGAATGACATACGGAAACCACAATTCGTCCCCATTTGCCGAAAGCGGCTTCTCCCATATCAGCAAACGTGAATATTCCATCTCTGCTTTCAAAGCAATATCTCATTAGAGTAGCAGTGTAACAACAGACACATGCAAAGAACGCAAGAATCAGCACACTAGCCCATCCAGCTTCTTTCACTGAATATGGTGTAGAAAGTAGTCCAACACCGCACATAACATTAACGCCTGCATCATAGTGAGATACGTGAAATTCACTAAGATTCAAAAACTATAGGAAGCATAATTAGAACCATATCTCTTATCAGGCCATAAACAATTCCCATCAGAACGCATTAAACATGGAACAAGCAGGTTAGAAACCTTGATCTACATCAAGATTCTTGTAACATATGATTGCATAACTCACCATTGAATATGGTCTGAGTGAAGCTGCATTCATGGCTTAAAGGTAATTCTCCAGTCTGCTGCTTGTGCAATGCAGACCTATCAGACATTATTGATTGTGTCCTCCATCTGTCAAGGTTATCTTGCCAAGGTCCCTTCTTATGATCTGAAAGCAAAGGCATCCTCATGTTCAAGTCCAATAAATTCTGGCTGGTGATCCCTGAAAAACCAACACCAGATGCACGAAGAACCGATGCGATGTTTGGCGATGCGGCTATTGAAAAAATATTAGTTGTTTCCCTGGAAAGAAAAGATCAACAAGCCTTAAAATACACTTCTTGATTAAAAGGACTATATGTTGAAAATAATTCCTAATTGTTTCAGAAGAACTGCACAATTATGAACCCACCCTGTTCTCATTGCAGTAATGGCTGTCTACCAACCATTTTAGCCACTTATCCATTTCGACAAAGATATTCGACTCAGTTAATAAATGATAAATGCCATTATTTAGAGGGAAAAAGAGTACTGTTAGTAACCCAACGCCACCAAGACTGCCAACAGTACATCACAGTAAACAGTACTGTTAGGATATTCTACCAACCATTTTGCTGTATGTTTGTTTCCGAATTTGGCTCCGTGAGCCTTGTTTCACATTTCTGTTTTGTCAATTATTTACTGTAATGTTTAGTGTTTTGGTAACCTTGATTTTTCTATAATGTTGTGTTCTCTTTGTGATTATGGTCTCACCGCTTTGGGTGTAAAAACCTAACAAGCACATTACAAAAGTTGATATTACAAAATTCAGCAAGATAACAGCTTCAGAGGTGATATTTCCACACTACTGATGGAGCAGCAGTGTTTTCTTGAACAGTTTCAACCTTTGATAATTTGCAATTACTGCTGAAAGAACTGATCACATGAATCCTCAGACAACATAGAAAAAAGTCAGATTCAGGTGCCCATAATTAAGGATATAGAAAAATTTACTACTCTTCTCTTACATGTACCACTGATGTTGCCTATTCATAACACATCAAACGGAAAAAAAAGAACAACTTTTATTTGCAGTGCATCGTCTGATTTCTCTCAATTTTTCAGGAACACAATCATTAAATTTCAAGGGGGGGAAAGGAAAAAAAATCCTGCCCCGTCGCAGGTTGGTATACCTGAAACTCTGAGGCCATTGCTGGGAAACGAATGAAGAAGAACGGGAACCTCCACCACCCTCGGCAGAACCCGTCCCATCATAATCATCATCTTCTTCTTCTTCTTCTATGCCGGCCCCGGCCGCCGCAGCGCCACCGTCTTCCGCCTCATACTCCCCATCTTCCAAGTAATACTCGGATGATTTCACCGACGACATCTCTCACAAGCTTCCGAATCAATCTAAAATCCAATCAAACTCCTGCAATCCATGAGACACAAACAGCTATTTGTATCAGATTTTCTTCTTCTCACTCAAAACATAAAAATTAAACGAAATCAGACGTGGGCACAGACAGATTAGAACAATGGAAAAAAACGTGCAAGAAGCCGAGTTCCAACTCACTCAAGATAATGACAAATGCATGCAATGTAATAAATGTATGTACTCGTCTGAACAAGATGCCTGTGTGTGTGTGTGTGTGTTTATGACACATAGAGAGAGAGAGAGAGAGAGAGATTCGTACGAGCTTTCAGTGGCTGAAATTGGTGGAAGGCTGAAGGAACAGGGGAAGCTGTTTGATTGATTTGTCCAAGGTATACGAATCAGACTTATCGCTGTTATTTGCTGCTTTATCCTTCTATTTTACGTAAATTATACTTTTGCCCATTATTGTTATATATAATATACTATTATATTATTATTTTATTATAAACTAATTAATACCCCGTGTCAAAATACGGAATAATTGTATTTTTTTAAAAATATTTTAAAATAGGTAAATAATAAATAGATTAAAATTAATTAATTAATAAGTGTAAAGTTAAAAAAATTTAAAATATATATAACCATCCTAAAAAAGTGAGTGAATATTTTTTACAAAAAAAAAAAAAACAATTGTACACTTACTAAATCTATATATATATATATATATATATAAAATAAATGCTAATTTTTTAAGTTACAAAATTAAAATTTCAAAGAGGCTATTAAAATATGGAAACCAAATAAATTAATTTTATATTGTATCCTAAATAAATTTATGAATCTTTTTGTATAAAGATAAATAATTTTACACTAATTTATATTTTAATGTAATATTAATAAAAATTTTTTCTATATGGTAAAATAAATTTTAGAAAGACACGGGAAAAATTGTGTTTCAAAAGAGTTAAAATATAAACAACTATAAATAAATTGAATTTTATAATTAAAAATGACTAATTGATAAAAAAATAATTATTAATAATGAATGAAAATAAAAAAATATAATATATAAAATAATTTTGAATAAAAAATCTGCAAATCTCTTGAATAAAGAAAATTATTATATACTTATCCAAATTTAAATAAAATAAAGGACAAATAATCTAATAAAAAATATGATAATTTTTTTAATAAACATAAATAGTCATAAACTTTAAAAACAAATATGAATTTTTTTTAAAAATAATTAAACAACATACAAATAGGTCATCCAAATATAAGACTAAACGGAGCTTTTTTGGAGGGCCTCAAAATTTATGTTTTATTATATATAGACTAGCAACAGTTACACGCAGTTTCCGCGCTTATTACTCAACTGAACGCAGCGCTGTGATTACTCACAGTTTCTTAGTTGATTAGAAAAATTATATATATTTATATTAATTAAAAAATAAAGCATATAATTTATTTTCATACACAAATTGCAGCCATTGTCTAACAATAATATTACGTAAAACAAATAATATTTCATAAGCACGAAAAATTATATCAAGTCAAGTAGTAAATACCATAAAACAGAAATTTAATACCATTAAAAATTGAAAAATCATGGTAATAAGATGTCCTATATTAGGTAGAAAAAAATGTAATACATAGATGTCTTTAAACATTAATAAATTTATACAGTAAAAAAAGACGTAGGAAAAATGGACATTTACCGTTGTTCGATAAATTATAATTAGGACTCAAGTGGGCATGATAGTGTAAGCATTTGTGGCCATAAGCAAGTTAGAGATTATAAATTTGAGTCCCTCTGGATGTACGAGTATTTATTCACTTTATGTGTGTTATTGCAATTTATATTAGTCATATATCTATACTATTAAAAGAAAACTCATTTGAAGTACTAATTTTAGAATGTCTAAATTTACCCTTTATCTTATTTCTTCTCTTTAAAAGAATTTGATCAATTTAGTAATTTTAATATTCTTTAATAATTTCATAAATTATTTTTCTTAACTACCACTACTCCACATTCCTCTTTCACCTTTATTCGTCACATTTATTATAATTTATTCTTTTCGTAATTTTTTTTATCATTTCTTACAATATGTTTTTTAATGTTTGCAGGAACCACATGCAATAAAAATATTATTATATTGATTAGATCAATATAATTTATTAATTATTATTCTTAATCGTACTAATATAATGATTGAATCAATATATTACTAAAAAAAATCCCAATTTATGTAAATCATTTAATTTTCTTTCCACATTTAGATAATACAATTCGTTAAAACAAAATGATGACACGTCCAACATATTTGTATCACACTTTCTTATAGTAGACAAAGACACCTCAATCAATTTTAGATGGGACACAACTTTTGAGTCAAGACAAAATAATAAAGGGGATCTTTTACATTCTCGTTTTAAAAAGTTTGATATAATTACACATAAATTTTATATAATTTAAAAAATTATATTTAATATTTTTGAGTTTTTGCTTCTATCCAATAAATAATTTTTTATAGTCAAAATACTGAATTTGCTAATATTAAAAAAATGAACAAAATTGATATTTACCCTCGATTGACTGATTATTGACTTATTGCAGGTCAAACAAATTTTTCAAACTAAACTATCCTTATAATTTTGAAGACATATATACCTCCCACATGCATTAAAGCACGATGACGTGTGGGGGTAATTTGATCATTAAAAAATTTATTTCACCGACAAATAATCAGTTATAATTAATAAGTCAATCAGGGGTGAATATAGATATTTTTTATTTTTTTGTTAATATCAACAAATTTGATGAATTTTGACTAATGAATGGACTTATTTGTTATACGAAAAAAGTATCAATAATACTAAATATAATTTTTCAAACTACAGAAGATTTATTTATAATTATATCAAATTTTAGAATAAAAGAGTGTAATTATCCCATAATAAATAATTTAAGAGAATCAACGTATGGTTGAAACTCCATCGAAAATTCCATATTAAAAAATCATTCGTAATTCGAACGTCTTTTTCTTTAGAATAAAATACACATAAGACATATTAAGACAAAATAATTATTTATTTTAGGATTATTTTCATATTTTTGGTTGTCAATTAGTTGCAATCTTCTTACATTTCCTCTTTCTGTCTCCACACTAGACGAAAATTTAATTTATTCTTATAAATGAGCAAAAAAATTACGATAAAATTTAATGATATTAACTGTGTCCAAACAAATTCAATGGGAAAACTTAAATTTTTTCCACGATTGATCAATATTTATCATGATTTTTAGTTATATATGATCAAAATATTAGTCATGATTTTGCTATGGTTAATGTTTGTCTCATTTGCAAAAACAACGATCAATGGCCGTCATGCAGTCACAGACAATTTTAGTCGCCACGATTTTTTTTTAATCATAATAATTAACTATGGTGAAAATTCATATTTTTTCTAGTGCCAATTTTACTTTTTTTTTTTTTATTTACAAAACTTTAATGCCATGTGATAAAATGCTATAAAAATAAAGTAACTTGAAGGGGGTAAAATGCAAAAAAGGAGAAAATTGTAATTTTGGTCCCAAAATATAGGATAATTTACAAGATTAATCCCATACTTTTTAAAATAGCCAACACTAGTCTCATACTTCAGAAGAACGTGTTAAAAGTTAGTCATACCTTTGCAATATAAGTCCCACACTTTAAGAAAATATGGCAAAATTAGTCCCACACTTTAGAAAAACGTTGCGAATAGTTTCAAATCATAATTAAAAAAATATTAATTTAAAATTATTCAAATAAATTTAAATAATTGAGATAATTAAACTCATTTTTCCTGATGCAATTACGTATAGATTCCCTGTGATTCAAAAAAAATACATCTAGTACCCATAAAGTTTGCTTTTGTAGATAAATAAAATATCCCATTAGTCAAATTTTACTAAATTTATTGATATTAATTAAAAAAATTAAAAGAAAATCGATAATTACATCAGTTGACTTATTAATAACTTATTGCACGTCAAATAATTCTTTTTGGGTTAAATGCAATTCACCCAACTGTAATATGTTAAATAAGCAAATAAACCCTTATGAAAAAAATAGCAAATTACCCCCTATCAATGGTTTAGATAGGGGGTAACTTACTTTAGTTTTCAAAATATACGGGGTAATTTGCTATTTTACTTTTTACATATTTTTTTTTGCACATTTCTCATATCACATAGGTGTAAATTATATTTTTTTATTTTTTAAATTAAACTACTCTTATAACGGTGAAAATATACTTCCACATGCATAAATGTGTGGAGAGTATAATTAGAGTAATTTGACTTATAATAAATCATTAATAAGTCGAATGAGAATATATATGAAATTTTTTTCTGATATTTTTATTGGTATCAACTGATTTGGTAAATTTTAACTAGCAGAGAGGCTTATTTATTATATCAAAAAGAATCTAAAATATACTAAATATAATTTTTTAAATTATAAAAAACTATATATAATTACATCAATTCTAAATAATTTGTTACTAAAAATTTGAAATTTTTATGTGTAAATCAATCATTTGAGTGTCACATCAAGATGAAGGCATTCATTGTATGCATTTAACACATCATGTGTGTATTGTTGTCTTGGATATGTCTGTACTCTGTACTCTGTACGTGAGAGAGACAGAGAGAGAGAGAGTCACACGACAACTTCTGCCGTAGGTTTCTTCAGTGGGGCTCGAAAGGGTATAATAGACTTTTGAATTAATTACACTTAAGACCCCTCTAAAAGTATCAAATTATATATTTTTTAAAAAATTTAAAATTACACTTTTACCCTCTCTAAAAAAATTTAATTTATATCTGAAACTCTTACGTTGGGATGGATTGAAAAGACTGATGAAAGCAAAGAAAATAAATTAAATTTTTTATTTTGTCCTCATTTTATATATATTTTTTTATATTTTATACTTATAAAGGGATAAATATAATATATATATATATATATATATATGGAGTTATGTTAATATCATTACATTTTTTTCCTTCATAAGTACAAAATTATTACATAAAAATATTAAATGATGGGTAAAATTGAAAATTTATGCAATTATTTTGCTAATGTAAGCATTTTGTCCAAAATATATTTGTTCATATACGCTAATCTGTCTAACGAGTTCATTCTGTTAATTTTTGTTATATTTTTTTTTCTAATTTTTAGGATGTTATGTCGAAATATTTTTTTGAATTATAATTTTATATATATATGAATTTTCTAAAAGTATTTTTATATTGTAAATACCCTATGAGCTTTTTCCTTTACTCATTTTTGATTTTTTTTATATCTTTTCAAACATTTTTTTAAGAGAAAAGAAAATTCAGTAACAGTAAAATAGTATAAGTTTCACCTCTCCTTTTAGAGACTACATAATTATTTTTTTTATTTAAGGGTATATTTGTAATTTCACAAATAATAAAAGGGTAATGATAGTTTTCTTAAATAAAAAATGGGTATTTATAATTATATCATACTTTATGAAAGGTAATTGTAATTGACCCTCAATCCTATGATAAAAATAAAGGGATTTGTTATATTATAATTATTTTTCTAAAATGTAAATGATGATATAAGTAATTAATTATTCATGCTATGGTGTGTTTGATGAGAGACATTTGCTAAGAGCAAACCAAGAAAGTTTGTTCCATTTATGTTTAGTAAATACTATATTTGTCGGATTTGAACTCATAAATTTTCTATTGTAAGATCTCAATATCACTACTCGGACAAGAGACCCCATCGCATTTATGTCTAAGGATGACAGGTGGGGGTGGGTAGGTGAGATGGGCAGAGAATAATGAGGAAGAAGACACAAAAAGAAAAGGATAATTATATTCTCATCTTCTAAAATTTGATATAATTACATGTAAATCTTCTGTAGTTTGGGAAATTATATCTAGTACTCTTAAGGTTTGCTGTCATCCAACAATAGATTTCTTTATTAGTCAAAATTCACTAAATTTGCTAAATTAACAAAAAAAATCGGGAAAAAAAAATTCTACATGTACCTCAAATTGACATATTACTGATTTATAGTAAGTCAAATAAATCTTTCTATGATCAAATTATCATAATATGTTTTTACACGACAACGCATTTGAGGAGGTATATTTCCACCGTTATAAGGGTAGTTTAGTCCGAAAAAAATTATTTGACCTACAATAAGTCAGTAATAAATCAATCGAGGGTTAACATCAAATTTTTCATGTAATTCTTTTGTTAATATTAACAAATTTAGTGAATTTTGACTGACGAATGTACTTATTTATTATATGGAGCAAACCTAAGTGGTGCTTGATGTAATTTCCTAAACTATAGGGGGTCTACGTGTAATTACAGGGAAGAAAGTGAAATACAAAATATTATTTATTTATTTTAGTTTAAAATAAATAAAATAGCCCATAAACTACGAGATTACTGAGTTATCCTTAAATAATTAGTATATAAAAAATTTTATGCAGCATGTTTAGTTGATTAGCTACATTTTAATATAGTTATCTATAATTAGTTATATATCAAAATAATCATCCTATTTCTTAATTTATTTAATTACATTATATAAATAGAAACATATATTTTTTAAAAACTAAATACATATGCTTTCAGTTATTTCTTACATAAATTATTATTTCATTAAATAAGCATAATAATAATGGTTAATTAAAACTAAATTATAATATTTCAAAAAGTAAAAATAATAAAATAAAAATATACATTTTCTTTTTGGGGCTGACATGATTAGATTTTGATTTGGAAAATTTTGATAGGAGGAATCTTTGAACTGCACAAGATTAACAGACAAGTTTGTCTGTAATTTCCGAAAGCCAAGAAGATTACATAATTAATCTCAAGGACTATTTATATAAATTATCCTACTTACTTAAATATTACAACATTAAAATAAAAATATTCAATTCCCCAACTACTGCAATATATATATATAAATAAAGTATATTCTCGTTCAGAACTCAATTCCCAGGTAAAACACCTTATTAATATTGAATTAAGACGATGTTCGGCTAAATTTATTTATAAATTAATAAGTTGATCATGAAGTATATTCTGCAGTCTTTGAAATTATAATACGTGAGATATTATTTGTATTATATAAGTTGTTGAAATATTTGGATAAAATAAAATTTTGAAGTTTATAATATATCACTTATTATAATTTTGTGATTAATTCGCAGAAAATCAATTAACTTATTAAATTTCTACTTATTTACTTTTATGCTTAAAATCTTCTAACATCTATTTTTTTTTTTTTTTATCTTATAAGCTTGTTTTATAAAAATTATACCAAACATATATAACGTCTCATCTTTTGCATTTTGACATTTCAGTTATTTATCTTTCAAGTATAGCAAATAGGTCATGTACCTTTTTAATTTTTCACAATTTTGGTCCTTCAGTAGCAGTAGTAGGAGTTTGCAAATGTCGCCGAAAAAAAAAAAAAAAAAAAAAAAAAGAGATGTGCCCGCAAGTGCTTTTTTCAATTTAAGGTTTTTGTTTCCATTGGTCAGTTCCTGATAGCATGAAAGCAAATTTAGAGTCCTGTGTTTTCTGCATTTTGACGTTTTAATCTTTTAGGGTAGCAAATAGGTTCTGTAAATTTTAATATTCGCAATTTTGGTCTATTAAATTAATCAATAAAAGAAAGCCCCAAACCAATAAAAGCACATGCAAAGCGCTTCTTTCGACAATATTTGCAGACTCGAGTGACTGAAAGATCAAAATCGCAAAAAATTAAAATACTAAAGGACCTATTTCTTCTATTGATTTCAATATTCCTACAATAAGAATTGTTATTCCTTCCTTAACCAAACAAAAAGTATATGTACGGAATTAAGTCTCAAAAGAAACATCCTTTGCTTGATACCAAAACTCATCAGTCACCACTACTTCATATACTTTTCCTCCACACCAATCCTCAACAAATACACAAAAAAGAGAAAATCTTACAAGACAGAAAAAACAATAAATCCTCCAAACCCACATCAATTTCTTGATAAAGAGTCAATTTTTGGTGAATATGGGCCAATCCCTCAATAAATTTTGGTGAGTTATTTCTCCCCGTTTCATGCACGTACTATATGCAGAATCTATTATAAAAATAGACATACAGCCACATTCGACCTGATTTTTGTGCAGGAAATGAGGAGAAGAAGGTAAAGGAGATCGGGCCGGTGATCGAGCGATGCTACGATACGTACTTTGTGAAGACTGAGGATTGGAGTTCAGCAGATTTGTACCATGCAGTTTGCAAGACCGTCGAGTTTAAATTTCTTGAAAATTATCTTTTTTTAGAACGTACTTTTATGATATTTTAATTACGTTGGTTTATGGTATTTTATTTTATTTGCAGAGAAATTAACAAGACAATTGGTAGTACTCAATTTCGGGTGCCGCAGACTAACACACTCCAGAAGCATACAAAGTGAGTATATGTCATGTTATATTTTAGTCCTGTAATTTTATATTTTTAGTTATTTTCAATTGATTTGGTTAGAAATTTATATGCGACTAAAATTATAATTTAATTGGGTCATGTACAAATCACATTTAATTTTTCTGCTAAATTGGCCGAAAAACAATTAAAATTGTCAAAATTTTAAACTTACAGGATTAAATTACGAAAATTATTTCGTGTAGGGACCATAATCGTCAACCCTGCAAGTTACACGGCTAAAATTGCATTTTATTTTTATTTTTAATTTTTAAAAATGTGCATAACATTGAAATGAATGCTGACCATTTCACAATTTTAGAAACATCACAAAGGGAAAGGGAAATCTTTGACAAAAGAAGAATTCCAACAAATCCTTCAAGAAGTGATACTTGATACAGGACTCACCAGCATTGCGTCAAAAGACTTGCTCTTCTACCTGTTTGGAGTGCCCGCCACTGCCTTGTTCTTAAAGCAGCGCTTGGCTCCAAAATTGGTTCCAAATGAAGCTTTCATCCCTGTTGTCACTTCTGTTACTTTTCCTTCTGGCTAAGCTGAATAAGATATGAGCTCACAGTGAGTCTCATGTTATATGTCGCTCGTCGTTGAGAGATCCTTAAAATTATAATGGAAATTTGATTTCATTTGGAAAAACGAGCAGATACGCGTAGACAAGATGGAGAGTACGAAAGCATATTCTAACACGACCAACACAAATAGACATAACGAGAAATTAACATCACAATCTACTTTGTAAGAATCCAAAAACATTCACCCACAAATGTGATGTCTCTGGTTCACAACGAAAACGCCAACCACAACAGTTGAAATACCTTTATTTGCGTTTGTAATTGCACACTTATTTAGACTAAAATTCATCACAGTACTGTGATGAAAAAAGAAATTTTCCACGACTTTCAAATCCCACATCAGAACTCATTGACATACTGACCACTGCAAAGAGTTACACGATTGGATTTTAGCTTCTGAAACTTCTCATCATGAAATATTTATGGTAGACGGTACAAAGGCTTTGGATGAAAAACCTTCCACCAGCCGCAACAGTAGAGGATTTGCAAGCACTTCTTTTAGTTTCATCAACGCCCACCACAATCCGATATCCCTGAAGGTTTTTATCCCAACTGATCCAACCAGAGAAGGCAACCAAGCTTATAAAATTTGAGACGTACTTCACCTATTGAAATCATAAGCTCCATTCAACCAGTCTGGTAAGCTCGGCACAAGCTGCATGATTAAGGTACACAACATCTTCAGGTGACCCAGAAATGTGAAACATTGAAGACGTATGATTGAGATGAAGAAGCAGAAGCAAATGGTAGGGTGCTAGCATAAAGAAACAATAAAACAGAGGGCAAAAGTTAACACCAGCATGAATTCTGTTTTAATGAAGCAAGGACCTTGGACCATGTAACAGATAGCAGCCTTTTATATCAATTACCAGTTCCAGTTGGATTCTCTCAAAGATCACAAGATGTGGACGGTTACAATTTGAATTGTTTAATCACATTATACATTACATTTTCATTTGCTCTAAATAATCCATGTGCCACTCATAATCAACAAAATATGTGTGGTGTTGGGGCAGGGGGTCAATTGGAATCTAGGCCATTTACAGTCCTCACTCATATGGTACATATTCAGTTCAATGCTGGGTAATCCTAGCTCTAGCACAAGATAAAATAGCAGCTGACTAGTTGGTCATAAGACTCATTACCAGGAAGGCATTAGCAAATGAATATGCAAGCATAAGGAACTACAAGGCCAAATGAAGCGAAGAACAAGTGCACCATAAAAGCAAGAGATGAAATTGCCAAGTTGCTAAAAACTGATGATGATTAAACCCTGGATGCACCCAAAAGAAAAGAACCATGAGCCAATAGCATTCACCAGTACGTCAGCCTCCAGATGCAGCTGACATGTAGTTCAATTACTCTCAAAGAATCAACAGACTAAAAACACACTCAAGAAAATGAACTACTTAAAGAGCGCATTATACAATGCTAGAAGAAATGAGAGAGAGAGAGAGAGAGACAGAGAGACCTATTCAACAGCAGGTGCCTGCAATACTCCCAGACCAACCATGGTCCATTAGAAACCTAATAACATTTGGCCATTCTTCAACAGCGATGGACAAAATAATAGCACCCAGCCATGGACATTTGCTGCGGTAAACCGGTCACGACCTTAATACGTAAAACCAAAATATGGATCAGAAACTTAAGAGAAGAACCCATCAAAATAAGTTAATTACTTGATAGCATGGAATGAACAAATAGAAGAAGAGTATTTACCCAACCAAAACAAGATAAGTAAATGTATAATAAACAAAACAGGAATTACCTTTGTCACCTATGCTCTCTTAATCATCTCACACAAAGAAACGACCTTCCCAGAGAGACTGTCCTTGATACTGCTGGCGTGGTGCGATAGGCTGTTGGTTTCCTTTCTGAAATTGTTGCTGCTGCTCATCATACTGCTTCATATGTTCCGACAAGTGATTATCCCGCCAGCCTTTCTGGTTTTCATTCTGGACTTGCGCTGTTGAGACTTGCTTCCCAGGGAAAGGGAAGGCAGCTATCTCCATTGAGCCATTGCTCTTGCTCACAGAAGAGAATGTAGGACCGACTTGATTCATTGAATTACTGAATCCAACACTTTGGTTTGATAAAGACAACTGATACCCATCTAGCCAACTATAATCATCCATTTGCGGAATTGGAATTTCGTTTTTCAAGGCCACACTGTACAATGGATCATCCACAACTTTGGAAGGAACAGAACCGAACCCAGGTGGTGGACCAAAGTGTCTAACAGGTCGACTCACTGGATTCTTCTTTAAGCCTGGGGCCATGACAGAAGATGGTTTCACAGAGAGTCCATCAGAATATGCTCCAAAAGAAATAATGGAGTCAAATTTTGATGGCACGGTGGCTTGTGGAATCTGAACGGAATAATTATTGCTGGCGCCTGTATTAACAAAATGGGGGTAGGGCATGGGAAGAGCAGCAGGTTGAGGAACTCCAAACCTATCTTGCAATTCAGACTGCAGCAAGAGTCCATTTTCGGTCAAATTCAAGTGGGCCAAACCATCCACAATCGGAGCATGTTCTACAGGCCACTTAGACATGCTGGGTTGGATAGGCTGCAGATACTGAGAAGCGCTATTAGCAACAGTTGCAGAAGGTTTCATGCTTGAACTTAATGCACTCTGCAAGAGGAAACTATCATGTGCTGTTGATAAGGATCCATTTTCATTCCCAAAATCAATCTTTCCAGCCCCACCAACAGAAGCCACCACCTCTGAAGCTAATTTTGAGGAAAGCTCGTCCATATGCTTCTCAGTAGTGGATGGCTTAAAAACAATCACCTCATCCTCATCCTCAGCTTCTATACCCACCTCTATCTTCGAGACAACACCCAGTGCCATTTGGCTTCCTACTGGGATGTCCAGAGAGCTACCATTCAAAATGGGTTCCAACTGATTGGTAAGCAAATAATCATCAGACCTCCGTGGCTCAACTCCAAATACAAATTTCTTGAGCTTAGTGTCAAAATAGACTCCCTCCTGGCCAATTCGGACAACGTTAGCAAGGGCCTTTCCCGCTGCAATAATCCTCTGAACACGGGCAATTTTTCCTTTATTGCCTCCATCATTGCCAAAAGAGTGCTTCCTTGAAAAATCAAGGATGAGTTGAGCAGGAAGAATGGGAAGAAATCCTCTCAATTCAATGTCTTCTGGTAATGCAAGACGATTAGTAGTCTCACTCTCATCATACTTGCTCATATTAGAAAAACACGTTTCATCTTCACTTTCATTATCGAAGACATATCCACTGCTAAGAGCTTGTTTAGAAATGTGATACATTTATTCCAGAAAAGGGATCTGGCATTCAATTGTTTCTCCTCCAGTTCACTGCCAACTGCAACATCCTGATGACAAGCCAACCATTCCACAAAAACCATAATCCCAGGTAATAAATAGCTCGATGAGGGATCATTTAACTCGTTACACCGTTCAAGAATGCAGCCCACAAATTCAAAGGTCGCAGTAAAAGCATTTTGAAGCAGGACCGAGCGCTGAAGAATATCAGCATATGATTGATTCTCATTTTCCCTGTTTACATTATGCACAGTAAATATCAGAACGGCAATCATCCTGACAATTGCAAGCCTGCACTCAGCAGCATCTGAACCGAAGCTGAACTCCTCATCTGACCCAGAAGAAAGAAGTTCCAAAAAATCACTTTTAACCACTGAGGACACTTCAGCAAAGGTCTCCAGGCTGGGATCACCAAAAGAACCAAGTATCAGTAAGCAATAATTTTGCAGTTACAATCCTCTAATACTCTTGAAAATTCAAAACAAACCTTGTGCGTGTAAAGAGAATGCCATTCAACCTAACAAATCGAGTGATAAAAGCTTTGAGGAGTTCAAAATTATTTGAAGCTCTTTGCTTAACTGCACTAGCTTCCACCTTATTATCTCTGAAAGATGGCCTCATTTCCCCTTTGCTTCTTCCTTTTCCATGAGTCCTTGATGGTGATGTCTTCACTGTAGCAGTCTTAGCATCTCCAAGTAGTTGCAAATAATTCTGACGATTCTGCAAAATAAAGAGGACATACATGACAAGAAGACCTAGTGCTGTTGAGAACATCAACAGATTTTGTTAATTGTTATGCAACTTCCACATTATGCTTTACAAAAACTAATGTTGAAGATCCTGAAAACATACTAGGTAATTTTGGAAAAACTCCATACAAGATTTTTAGTATCAAGAGACTGCCAAAGAGATATGGCATAAGACATTGTACTTCAAAACCTTTCCAATGCAGCAGAAAGGTAGCAACAAAATTCTGATTAATAGAGCAGATGCTAGCTTGCACATGAATGACTCGCACTCGCAGTTAATAGATCTAATAGCACCTACCTGCTTATTACAGACCTGAGACGGGAGTTCCGATTTGTTGGTTTTAATATATCCAAAATCTATGCTTCCTTGGAACTAGTTAACAAGTCAAGTACAGGTATAGCTAAAAAATGATGCCAAATAGGCACAATAAAGCAAGTTATAAACTTCAGCAACATGTTGAGTACAACTATAAAGGACTTTATCCATCACACTTATTAACATACTGAATCATACCTTCTCATATGCGATAATCAAGTTGTCTCTTGCAGTAATGAAAGGGTTATCAACCGCTAAACTTCGAAAATAGCGATAAATTGACAGCAGTTCATCATTTGAATATCCAGCCAGTATAGCAAGCTGGAAAAGGAAAGGATAACTCCAAGTTAGATAAGCAATCAATGACAACTAACTCAAACAAAGGCTCAAAGGAATAAATCAATAAAGAACTATAATGGGAATTCGACAAAAATTCACCTGATGATGTGGATTACCACTTGAAGGCCAGAGTGAAGAAGCTTGCATATAGTAGCTTGATGCAGCCGTGAAATCCCGAGTTTTCGAATCCCCTTCCCCATATAAGCCTTGTAACGAGCAAGATCTCCGAGATAAATCAGACATCTGTGACATGATATTAAACCTTTCTTCACCTCAGAAGACTTATTCCATCTTTTGACATCGGAATCTGATTATCTGGATCATCAGAAAAATACCCTAATGGCAGACCATACTTTGCTCTTATCTTCAACATCAGATCATGATAAAATCCAGTAGCCTCGGAAAGAAAAGTGCGAAACTGGGATCGTATCTTCATAAGTCGATCAGGTCCACCTCGAACTGGACCTTTCCCATTTTGCAGTGCAGCTGATGCTGCTGAAGCTACAGCTGCATTAAAGAGTGCCCTTAGCTCCTCGATCCTCCTATAATGCAATTGCCACAAAGCATATTCTACATCATGTTGTTCAGAAAAGGCATGGTCTTCAAGGACAATTGCTTCATAATTTTCGCGCATATTTTGCCATGTGTTAGGATCTGACGGGATTCTCTCCTGTGCCGCTTTCCTTCTCTTGTTCTCCAACTCAACATTCTCTACAACAAGATAATTAAGTCATACAACAGAACATATACAAAATAATTTCTTTTTTATAACCAAGCAAGTAGATGAACAAGATAAGTATGCAACGCTATAGAAGACCTTCCAGCAAAGGAACTCTTTCTGATCCACATCTACAATCCATGCCAAAGAATAATCTGCTATAAAATAGAACTTTAGGAGCACATACCTTGTTGAAGAGCGCTGAACACGCTCTCTCGAGGAATTTTCTTTGTTGTTATCCATTGGCATGGTCATCTTCCATTAAATATAAGGTCACAAAACAAGTCCACAATATGCAGCCTTAAAGAAAAATATAGAAAATCTAATCCACAAGAAAGTGCCTGTTGCATAACAATTGAATTAGAAATGAATTTGGAAGGAGAATGAAGACTAAACTCCTATAATTGCTACGATTAATGCGTTCCCACAACACATTTCCGCATCGCACCACACATCCATGCACTGCAATAGCATTGGATGATGAAAACAAAATGATTGCAGAGTCCATTACACACTGGAAAACAGATACACAATGAAAACTTGATTTCTTCCCTCCACCTTGTAAATGCATCAATCTCTTACATGCCAGCAGCCAACAGATATCCATTTCCAAATCATGAAAAGACCACATAATTATGCCCATTATTTAACATAGCTTTATAGCTCATTTTCCATTCTAAAAGTTCACAAAAAACAATAAGTAACGTCGCATTGGTCCATGTACCATCATATTCACCCAAAACCACAAGAAACAAAATTGAAATATTCGATCATCCAAGTTCGTCCAAAAACACGTACATTCAGAACTTCAATTACCAAATTGCATGAAAACAGGGAAAGGAAAAGAATTAGATAACTAAAATTCACAAACAACCCTAAAATTAATCCAATTCACGAACACGAATAAAAACACGGGGGAACTAACAGACAAATTCAAACTACATAGACCTACAGATTGAATAGAGAAGACGATTAAAAAAAAAATCAACCACAGCGATCGGTCCACGGTCAATCGATTCAAAACGCTCAAATCAACCAACAACGTACATTGAAAATAAAAAAGACTCGTTAAAAGGAACAATCAACAACAAGAATCGTTAAAAGAAATCCCAACCTGATCTTCCAATAATAAACCGAAAATAATGACGAAAACCATAAAACAACAAAAAGGAAGTCACCTCAACAAAAAAATAGCATGAAATTCGCAGAGATCCCAGCGAGACTGCACTTGATTACCCCAATTCAAAGCCCCCATATATTAACACGCACACACAGGGAGCAGCAATTGATGGTGGGCTCTAGGGTTTCCGATCAAGGGGGTTTCAATTCTTTGGAGTATCTTGAATTTCCCTAATGAAAATTAAGGGTTTTCCGATGGCAGAAAATTCTGAAGAAGGAGAAGAGAAAAGGAGATGAATTGGAAGAAAGAGGAAGAAGAGGGGATGACTTCTTCTTGTTTTAGCTTTTCTTTATTTTATATTTTTCAATTTTTTTTTAACATAAAAATTATCGAGACATTTATGTATATTAGGCCTCTATGACTGTGACTCACCTCCTCTCAATCTTGTTTGTTTCTATTTTAACTTTTTCTTATTTGTTTTTAATTGCATTTTTTATTTAATTTAATTTTTTTAAAAAAGGTAAAACCCATTTACTTAATATCTCTTAAGTTTCAAAATAAATATTATTTAATAGATATATAATATATACAAGCATCTCACATTGATTGCACACAAAAAATTTGAGTAGCCTATAAACTCGAAAGCCTCATCTACCTAGTAAGTTGCCTTTTCAGGTCAAATTCGTAAGGCATCTACGACCAGAGCGGACACCTCGAATTGGGCACCGAATCAAATTGCAAGTCGCATCATTTGGTACTATTTGTAAGAGTGAAACCAAGCATCCCAAACCCTTTGTTTGATAGGCTGATGGTGTAGACAATCGTCCACATTAGTTGCAAATAAAGAGTTTGAGTGATTTACAAGTTCCAAAACCTCTATATCTAATAAAGCGTCTTATTAGCTCAACCCCGTGAGGCTTTTACAAAGACGGAATAAAAATAACTCGCACAATGGGGCACTGATCAAGTTACAAATTGCAACACACATATATACATAATAAAAGCAATTGGATACTACTAAAAAAATTAAATTGTTTAAGTTTTAATTAGAACAATAACACAATTCATTTTTAATAAAAAATTATTATATTATTATTAATGAAAAAATATTTGATGAAGGCCAATGAACCAAATTAAAAGGAGCTAAATTCGTTTGGGCAATAAGCCCATAAAAATTGATACAACTACACTTGAAATGGACTACTACTCGTATTGAAAATGGGCCAACAGCCCGTCAAGGAAACCCACAAATAGGCCCAAGCAATGTATCCACCTCCCAATTAATTTAACATACATTGTTTTCTACCGTCAGCATAATTATTACAACTGTTAAAAATAGCATACTCGATATGTGTACATAATTTTAATTATATATTTTTTAATTAAATTAATTAATTAAATAAATGTTCGAGACTAATAAATTGTGATAATTTTAATTGTGGACGAACAAAAAATAATTAATAGAATAAATCATTTTAAATGTGCACGAGCAATAATTAATCGAAAAAAGTGAACATCATTTTTCTAAATATTTTAGTCAATTAATATTTTAACGATCGAACTAGTTATTGAGTCAGCAGTCGTGCACACTCGATATATGTGAAAACAGAAAAAGCAAATTGTGACGTGGATGATAATAATAATAAATAATAATAAACCAATCGATGAAAATTTTTATTTGCGACATCTAATTAAGAGGCATGGTAAACACAAAATTCATGACAGATATTTTAACCACCCTCGCAAAATCATGACCAACAACCACTGTGTGACTATGATTAATGATTATTTACTATGACAGATAACCATGACTAAGTTATATATTTTGTATAGTGAAATACCAATACGTTTGATAGATTCCAAACTCAGAATCCTCGTATTTAATTATAAAAATTTTATTTTTAATCACTAGACTATAGCGTGATCAATCCATTTATTTCTTGACTTAGTAAACTCAAGTGGGAAAGAGTACTTTAATAGTAAACGAATAATTAATTATATGAATTAAAATATTGGCTAAAGTGGAATAAAAAAAATATATAATAATATATCCAGTTTCAACTTACTAATTTAATTAAATATTGGATGAACATATACATACATTAGTAATGGACATGTAACATTATCATAACATTAATTAATAATACTTTTCCACCTAAACAAATATTAAAAGAAAAAGGAAAAAATCCACGTAATTATAAATACATATTATTATTTAAAAATTAATGATATTCTTTTGAAATTAATAGTCGTCCAACAAATACCCTACAAGAGACTTTTAAAAAACAATATTTGTAAAACTACTATTACTTTCAGGAGAATATTCGTAGTTTTTTCAAACAATGAGTGGATATTTGTAATTATGATAAAACTTCGAAGTCTTTTTTGTAATTTACCCTTTAATTTAGCAATAAAAATTGGTTCACTAAATTTATTTATTTTTTAATAAAAAAAATGAAACTATTGATGGACAAATTTTCCTATTGATGGTTAATTAAATAAACTCATTATTTTTATTTTATTTTTCTTTTTGAAAATTTTATAAAACATTTTACAAAATTTATAATAATGAAATTCACTCAAACACCTTCTTAAGTATGGACTGCTAACTACCATCGTAGAAAAATAATCAAAATTACGACCAGATTCAGTGTAAAAGCTATTACTACAAATTAAAAAACATAAAATATTCACATACATTGCACCTGACCCCAATTACACAAAAACCCTAAAATAATTAATCTAATTGTGATTTGCCCCCATCAACCCTACCAACACTAACCGAATCATTCAAGCTATTTTTTTTTTTTTTTAAATTTATAGCGATCAAATATTATTAATTAAAAATAATTTATTTTTAAATTATTCTTGTTATAAAATATCAATATTTAATAAAAATTATTACAATAATCATATTATAATTAATAATATCAAATAAATAAAATCTAAAAACTGCCTGTTATGTAATAGAATAACATCCCACGCATATAGTAGGGTTTGAATACCTAACATTTTTTGTTATGGGGCCTCAATTTCATCAATTGAATTAGGCCTCATTGACTCGTTTGAATCATTCAAGGTATTCAACCCACTTTTTTTTTAGTAATTTACGAGGTTAATTAGGTCTCTAAATGCACAAATTCATCTCGCCTTTTGCAAAATTATGACTATATCAACAGAAGTTGCGGTTGTAATTATAAGTATATTTCTTATTTAATGACAAAAATTTATAGAAATACTCTCTAAGATGGTGTATTTGTAATTTTGCAATAGGCAGAGAAGGTTTGTGTATGCAGATTGAAAAATTCTTACTCAAATTTATGATTGAACTAAATTAATTATAAAGCAAGTATGATACATTTATCATGTGTATTGTACTTGTTACGGAATTTATTCAGATGGAATCATACCCAATTTGAATTAAAAATTTTAAATTAGAATAAACCACAAGGAGTGTCGATGTAAGTTAATTACCCTATATTTAATTAATTAACATTAAAAATAATTAAAAATAAGCACGTAGTAGCACTCCAATTGTTACGTATATACGTACGTACGTACATTATTCAGACGGAGCTGAGAGCAACGTCGGCGAGCTGCGGCGGCGTGACGGCCAGGAAAATGAGCACCGCCATGATGGCTACGGGGATGAGGAGGAGAACCGGCGGCGGTGGCGGAAGTGACGGCAGAAACGGCGGCAGCAACAATAGGCACGCCGTGAACAGCACCATCATGGCTACCCCGCCTGCGCTGAACATGGAGCTCTTGAATGAGTCGTTCACGTCTGTTATGTATTGAAATCAGCAGTTTTCTCTTCAAACCTGCAAACCATCATGATCTTCCTTCATCATACTGCAACTATGAGCTGGCTTTCGTATATACACGTATACATATACTTGATGTACGTACACACATGCATATATATATATATATATATATTATACGTATATACCGATATGGGTATGTACGCGGCACGTACATGAACACTTACAACAGAGAGTACAAGAATACGTATATGTATTTGAATGGTGAGTGAGTGAGTGAGTGAGTGCGTGCGTGCTATATCCTTCTGTAGGAGGAAAGGGAACATTCAGTTAAATTTATCCAAAATTAAATTTACATTTTAAAAATAAATTCTAGAAGGAAATGAATGAGTTTAAAATGGCGAAATGAGCCTTGGGGTTTGATCCATATGGTGGCGTGGCGGCCACCTCCATTATATATATATACCTGGAAAATTTTCTGATCGAAATCAAGTTTAATTAAAATTTAAATTATTTTTATTTAAATATAATATATTTATAGTATGATTAATTTATAATTATAAAAAATAATTAATTATATAGTAATATATATTATGATTTTAATTATATTAAATTTGATTTGTGTAATAATTTTTTACAAAAATAAAAAGACGTCAGCAAAAAAGAAACGTGAAGGGCGAAGATTGGGGTGGATTCAAAGCACCAGCCAAGGCCAAGGGGCGAGCGTTATCTTTGGTGATGCAAATTTCTTCATCACATTTCACACCTTAATTTCAGTGCTGATCATTATGCTTTTCTGCTTTATATGCCATTTCTATATATGAAATTTCTTTCAGGTTGCATTTGGGTTGAAAGATTTGAAATTTTTCATAACAAATACTTTAGATATGTTTAGATGATTCTAAATTCAAAGGATTTTAAATTATTATATTTTAATTTTAAATTAAAATTTAATGAATATGGATGGATTTCAAATTATTTTCAAATGGAGTCATTTTAAATCATTTCTCCAAATCCTTCTTTCAAATCCAAGTTCATCAATCCAAACACACTCTCAAGCAAAATTATATTTTTAGTTTATAACTTTAAGTTAGTACCGCTTTTGGTCCAGTAATTTATTATATTTATAATTTTTTTCTTTATAAATTTAGTCCGTCTTGACAATTTTGATTCTAAGAATTCATAGTTGCAAGATAAAAAATGATAACTATTAATTGTAGTGTGAAAGATACCGAAATTGTTAGAACATGATTAAATTTACCAAAAAAATGACTAATTGTTAGATGTTCACGACTAAATTCATAAAAAAAAAAGAATAAATATATAAATTAAGTAAGTTACAGGATCAAAGTGCTAACGACTTAAAATACAAGACTAAAAACATAATTTTTACTTTTCTTTAAGGAAAAAATGACATTTTTAGTCCCATACAATTTATTTAGGCCACATTTACTTTGAATGATGTGATTAAAATAGATATATCAAATTGTGATTATTATCATGAAAAAATCACATCATATTTCGAATTTGAAGCACTAATCACGAACTTAAAAAATAAAGTAAACAAAAATAAAGGATCATGGCTAATCATCGAAAGTAAAGATGCCGTAAAGTTATAATTCAATCACACTGCATCCGGCCCATAAGTTAGAATTTTTATTTTTTAATTTTCATGTGACTTTTTTTTGCTAATTATCGGATGTAAAAAAACAAATAAGTACGGTGTATAAACGCATGTATCGTTTAGTTGGAATTTTATGATCAGTGTAGGCCCTTTAGTGATTCTTGGAATGGAACTTTGAATAAATATTGAATAATTTTAGCGTGTGTTTTATTGTAACATATATATATATATATATATTAATTGTTGTTGCACGTAATTCTTGCAAACATATAAAAAATTATAGTGTGAGATGAAGAAAAGTAAATTATAAAAAAATACAAAATGTAGTGAGGTGGGAAAAAAGAAAAAAGTAAGAAATAAAAAATGAATTATAATTATGAGTTTATAAAAAAATATAAAAACCTGTAAGAAAGAATAAATTTGGAGAATATGAGAGAGAGAAAATAAAATTGTAGCAGGTTCATTAAAATTATGAAAGTTTGTGAGGGTAAAGAATATGGAGGACATAAGAAAGGAAAATGGAGTAGTGGAATGAGAGGAAAAAAAATTATAATTATAAAATAATTAAAAATATTAAAATTACTATTATGGACTTTTATTTTTAAAATAAGAAAAGATGTGAAAGGGTAAAATAGGGCAATCAAAAATTGGTACGCCGCAAAGGGTTTTTTTATTATTTATAGATATAGATATGATGAATATATATATATATATACTATATAAAAAGAGAAAACCATTTTTTTTTCAAAAATATGCTTATGGGGGGCTGCAACTACTCCCAGATATACCAAAAATTCCAATCACCCGTTTCTTAAATTTCTACTCTAAAAATATCTCAATTTATAATTTATCCTTCTATCTTTTCACCCACACGTTTCGTTTTTTTCTTTATGTTAATTATATTACTAAATTAATTTTATTTATTTATTTGTTTATTTACATGTATACGTTGTTTGTTTATAATCCTATTTTTATTCATAATATATTTTATAAATATAAATAATTTATTTATTATATGCACGCAGGGACGTGCAATAACGGCTAAGTTATATATAAGTTTTCTAACATTTTTGGGTTTATATAAAGGGATAATTATACTCCCCTTCCTGAAGTTTGGGTTTTAATGTTTAGACCCCTTGTAGTTTGAAAAAATTACACTAACACTCCTAGGTTTGCATATAACAAATTTTCCCCTCCCCATTGGTCAAAATATACTAAACTTCTGATATTAACAAATAAAAATTCATATATATCCTCACTTTTACTGACTTATTATATATCAAGTATATTTTTGTTTTTGACTAAACTATTATAACATAACAGTGAAATACCTCCTCATCATAGATTTATGCGTGAAGATGTATTAGGGATAATTTAATTTTTAAAAAAACTTATTTGACACGCAATAAGTTGATAATAAGTCAATCGGGGTATAAATATAGATTTCTTTTGTATTTTTTTGTTAATTATCAGCAAATTCGATGAATTTTGACTAATAGATAGACTTATTTATTAGACATAAGCAAATTTCAAAGGTGTTAGACGTAATTTCACAAATCATAAATATTTAAGTGTAATTATACCAAACTGTAGGGGATGTAATTATCCCTGTATAAAATTTGCTATACTTTTAAATTCCAAACTCTAATTAGTGAATTCATAATATACCGGCTAGATAATTAATTATCTCCATAATGTCTGATATAACTTCAAACATTTTTTTGTTATTCAGAAAAATTATAAACATCTATTCAAAAGAAAAATAATTTATGTGGTCCTTAAACGGTGAATATTACATTATTCTTGTTGATTTAAAAAAAAAATGAGAATTGAAAAAATAAATAAACATATAAAATAGAAATATCCATCATTTTAAAAATATTTTATAAATAATATATATAAATCCATCATATAAAATAATATAATATATTGATTATCCTATTGTTTTGATTTACTAATATAATTAGACTATGTTAGAGCTTTTTTTTGGAACTCAAGTCATATTTTATTGAAGGAACATAGCCATGAAAAATAATAGCTTAAAAATCATGTATATAATTTTAGGGCAGATTGAATTTTTCGTTCCAAATTTATAATATTTTCTGTTTAAAAAAAATCAATATATTTAAGATATATTGACATAATATTTATATAAATATGAGATTGTATAAATAATAAATGAAATATATATACTATATAAAGAAACCCCAAAAAAAAAAAAAGGGAAAAAAAATAGTATAGAAAGAGTGAAAAAGCCAAAGGCACATGAGAGAGAGAGAGAGAGAGCCGGAAAAATGTAGAAAACCTAGTAAAGAGGGACATGAAATCCTAGGATTGATGCAGCCGTACAGGTGAATCTAGTAGGCACCGCGGGTCAAAAGTTGTGGTCTGTCCCCGAATCTGACGCGCCGCCGCCAAAACCCTCTCCTGGCGGTGCAGATACACATGAATGAATCTATTTGCCTGCCCCCACACCCAACCACTCTTCTTCCTCCCAAACCCCAACGCCGCCCAACCTCTACGCTTCACGTGTCCGCATTATCACACCACCCCTGCCCATCATTTTAATTGCAATCATATGCTTTAAAATACAAAATTATTATATTATAATTTTTTTTTTAAAAAAGAAAATTTAAAATTATATTTATTCCCCTTTAAAAAAAAAACTACTCATGACTTTTTTTTCCTTAGTTTTGAAAATAAAAATAATTAAAAATATTTATTAATTTTGTTTGTATAAAGTCATCATTTTTATTTCAAACCCTAACAAAAGAAAATTATGTGTAAAATAGTGATTTTTTTTTTTAGGGGTGTAGTAAGTATAATTTTAAAATTTCTTTTTTAGAAAGTGTAAAAATTTTGTATTTTCAAAGATTGGTCTCAATATAATTAACTTCAGCTTATAATTGACTATCTCAATATTTATTATAATTATAAATACTTGTTTTTATAAATATTTTTTGGAATTAAGGAGCGTCTAACAAATACCTCCTTACAGTGGGTTTATCATGAGAGGGTATATTTGTTACGGGATTACTAATACTAGCAAAATGTTATGAAAGTACCGAGGATTATATTACACTGACACCGCTCAAATATACACTATAAATAACATGGAATGACTCGTAAAATTAAATATAATATTAGGGAATGTCGATACGGTATACGTACCCCTCTCTCTCTCTCTAACACAATGCAAAAAGATTAAACAATAAAATTTCAACGACCCTAAATTGATATTAATTGCAATGATATGATATTATCTAATTATTTGGCGTGTTTATATTTATTTATTTGTTTTGGTAAATTGATTTATATTTAAGTAAGAGGTGTTGGATTTTCATAAATTAATTTATTTTATATATTCACTATTTTTCAGGGTGAATAATATAAATTGGTAAAGTGAAATGACAAAAAATAGCCTCATTTTTTTAATAAGTTGCTAATTAAAGTATATGCCTTTCTTCAAATTTTTCTTAAATAAATCAAATGAAATATATATATAGATTTTTATTTAAATTTGAGCAAGAAAAAATAATTTTTTGTTTTTCCAAATAAGTTCATATTAAGTTAACCTGAAATGCATTAATATTCCGTAAATATAGTTCAAACTGAGAGTTTGAAAAATCTAAAATAATTTATAATGTGGAATTACTCACACAAATTTCACAAATTCATTATTCAAAATTTAAAATTCCTAAATGCAATCTATAAAACTTAAACACAATGTAAAAACGTTATTATCAAATGTCTAATTATTAAGTTGAGCCAAGTTGTTGGCAGTTTCAGAAAAAATTCTATCCCAAATCAAATTTGATCCAATCTGAATCAATTATACGATAAGTATAATACACTTATTGTGTGATTATTATATAATTAAAAAAATTAATTACATTATAATCATATCATATTTATTTTTTAATTAATTTAATTCGATCAAATTTAATTTAAATAAAAAAATCCCTTGTTTTACTTTATTTTTGAAAAAGTTGACTATTGGTATGATTTGATGGAAGAAGCCCCCACCTGTTGAGCTTTTGTTGACAGTGTATGTCTCCTTCATTCAGGAATTTTTACTTCAATCACACCTGAAAACAGTAAAAAACTTGAAAAAGGCAATGTTGGATACAATGTAACCAACAAAAGCATCTCCAAAAATTAAATAAATATATCTCACTCACTTTTTTTTTTTTTTGAATTATTTACTTTTCCCTTTATCACAACATTAAAAAAAATACTAAATTATTACTATAATCTACTTTTACTGTTTACGTACAATTATTAGCAAAGACTTACCTCTATTTTTTTTTTACACTTGATGGTTCAAAACAATCGTACTCTGATGGTCTACATGATGTAATTGTACGTCCATATTGAGCCGACAATCGGCATGAAGTGACTGCGTTTCTATAAGAACCACGAGTCTAAGACTTTATTTATTTTATATACTTGGCGGCGAAAAAACACCTTACTTAGACGATGATTGGCATGAGGCAACTGCACTTCCGTCTCGTCATAGTTCGTTCTCGACTAGTAATTTTTTCTCCTGAATCAAATCATATATGGTGCTGCCGACAATAAACGTCAACACACACACATACACACACACACACACACACACACATATATATATATATAATATACATACATTCATATATATTATATATATTCCAATTATGTTTTTATATTTATGCAGATTTAAACAATTAGAAGGTCTAAAATAAGACAATTAATCAATAAAAATACTCTAAAAAACCCAAAAAAAAACAATAAATTGATCCCATCCTCTAAAATTATCTCAAAATACACTTTTTTTCTTAAAAAAAAATCTGAAATAAAAAAATAATGAAGAACATACCAACGTATTTAAAGCTGTGCATAATTCACTCTTACAGTAGAGCCATGTTTGGACAAGACAGAACAATAAAGAGAATTTCCCCCGAGAACAAGCAGAGAACTCAGCAGCAATCTTCGCGTCCAAACGTCTCCGTGCAAGACAAACAACAACAACATCCATACCTATTGTTTCAAGAAAATAATAAATAAAAATTATTGATTATCAAGAATTCACAATGTCTACAAATTATAAAAATATATATTTTAGTAATTTTTGCATTAATTTGGAAAGATATTTTGATCGGACCATGGCTCTTTCGAGCTTTTTAATTTTATAACATTTAAATAAATAAATATTTAATTAGAAGAATTTGATCATTAATTTATCCAAATGCATATCTAATTAATATTAATTTTTATTTGTAAATTTATTTTTTTCAATCAAAAATATTTTTAAATTGTACATCAATCACATAAACAAGTATATTACACTTATTGTGTATAATTAGTACATATTTGATCATTTCAATTTGAATTAGAATTTTCGGTCTGTGCATGTGCTCAAAATTTTTCGACCGAAAATGAAAAAACTAAAAAAATTTTCAAACACTGAAAATTAAATTTGTTGAAATGGAATATGAAACTGTTGACAACCAATATCATGAAAATAATTAACACAAATTTTAATTAAATCTGGTATAAAGTACACATTAATTAATTAATTGGTGTAATTAATAATTAAACTTAATTAAAATATAATTAAAAAAAGTTGAAAATATGATTTGTTACCTAGCTGCCAGCAAAGTACTATAAGGTATGCAGGGTACTTTTGAGAATGCCATCTAAATAAAATATTAATATGCAATTAATGGAATAATTTAATGACAAGAGTGGGACAAGAAGCTAATATTAAAATGTCACATACAATGCACCTGCCCACACTAATTTTATTAATTATTTAATTAATTAAAATGGTGTGGAGTACGTAGTACTATGTGTGAGACCTGCACATCCACCGATCCAAACAACTGTAAATCATGCGAATCATTACATCTACAATTATACTATAATTAAAATTAGGACAACTTAGAACAAATTGTCCTGAAATTTGTTATAATTATAAATATTTCTTCATTTTATTCAAAAAATTATAAATGATTTTTTGGGATTATTATCGTCTACCAAAAGACCTCTACAATGGGTTGTATTTAATACGTTTGATAGATGATCAATAATTTGAGGAGGTATTTGTAATTTTTCACAACGAGTATATTTTGTAATTATAACAGACATGAGGAGTGCTCTTTGTAATTTTACCATTAAACTTAATGTTGAGTTAAACCCCATTTTTGTATAATTCTTTTTTTTTTTTTTTTTTGTGGTGATTAATCTCCCTGATAATTAAGCCATGTAATTAGCAGTGTAATTAACAAGAACAATTAAGGATGTATGTATGTATTCCCCACTCTCGTTCGTTCAACTTACGTATTATGAATCCATATCCTTCATGTGCAGCTCATGAGGGTGACGACGCCGGAGAGCTGCGGCGGCGTGAGTGCCAAGAAGATGAGCACCCCCATGATGGCGACGGGGATGAGGAGGAGGATGAGGGGCGGAGGAGGCAGCGGCGGTAGAACCAGCGGCAGAAACAAGAGACACATGGTTAACACCACCATTAAAACCACGCTTCTGAAGCTGACGTCGAAGAACCTGGACATCAAGTTCTTGAGTGTGAATATCAGCAACTCTTGATTGTTTTCTGCAAATGGCTGCAGCTTCTCTTGATCATCCCTGTAATAAACCATCATCATCATCATCCATCAACCACACTGCAAGAACATATCATGAACAGATGAACTCAAAACCCACACACACACACATGTATATATATGTGTGTGTGTTGTGTATAAATATATAACTTCATCAGCATGTACGTACAAACAAGTATACATATATATATATATATATATATATATATAAGTGCGTGTGTGTGTGTGTATTTGGGGTCCATTTGCAGGAGTTTTTCTGGGGTGGGGTGGGTTGGGGGGGGGGGGGGGGGGTGTTGTGGGGGCAGAGAGGGAGAAAGCAAAGGTTGTGAGGAGGAAGAGAAGGTGACTTACGAGAGGAAGGTGGTGATGGTAACTGGTAAGTGAGGAGGGATTTGGCTTTTTGTCGAATGGAGGGAGAGGGAGATATGTGAATTAAGTGTCAAGTGGGAGTGTGGGTGTTGGTTGTCAACTGATGAGTAGGGGTTGTTTGCCTCAAGATATTTCAAAATTATCTTATGCGATATCTTTAATTAAAAACTTATCAAGATTTTTCTTAAAAAAACGTTTTTCTGTGGTAAAAAAAATAAGATTGTAAGTGGGAGTGTTTATGAGCACTTCAGAAAATAAAATTCTTGTCCAAATCAAGTTTGGTCGAACCAAATCAATCACATAACAAGTGTATCACACTTGTTATGTGATTGGTCACTTTTCCTAAACTGTATATCAATTACATGACAAATGTATTGCATTTATAATTTAATTAGTTCGGGGTTGGTCCAGTCAGGTTCGAATAAGAATTTCCCTCAGAAAAGCGTTTTTAAGATTTTGATGCCTTAAAAACACTTTTGAAATATTTGAGATATTAATTCTGCTTTTGAAATGATTAAAGAAAAAGCTTTTAAACCAAAATTAGAAACACCTTGGGGTTGCTTTTAGTTGCTTTGAATTTTTTTGTAAATAAATTCACTTTATTTTTTACTATTTTACCCTTATTATAATAATCTTAATTTAATTTTATCGTTTTTAATTTTTTTTAGAATTGTATGTTTAAAGTTGATATTCAAATAATTTAAATTTTAATAATAATTAAATTTACACTTTATATATTTAATATTTTAAGTTTTTTATATTTTATGTGCTATATTATCTAATTATATTATTTCGGTCACATATTATTATTTGTTAATTAATAAAATAATTTTTTTTTGCAATCATGTAAGTTTATTTATTGCGTATGATTGAACAATTATATTTCTTAGTGGGAGCATTATTAAACTAATTATATTTTTTAATATTTTTAAAAACATAAATATGAAATACTAATAGAAATAAAATTTATAATGTTTTGCCGAAAAATAATTATTAGTGACAAACACAAGTGAAATAATAAACAAAAAAATAGTATCTTTTTAACACATAGGGATAAAATTTTCTTTATCAATTAAGTTTAATCTAGAAGTGATTTTTCTCCAAATACTATCCAATTTAACTTTTATTTGCTTTTCACTATTTTGCAAAAATCACTTTTATAAAAATTAGAATTTTTTTGCAAACACTCTCAAAGTTTACGAGATGTTCTAAATGATAATTTTGTATTTAATAATAGCGAAATTATGTTTTTATCATATTGGATAGGGGTTCAATACTTTCAGTCCTTTATTTTATGTGGTCTTCAAAATGGTCATAAAAATGAAAAAACTCGACACATATAGTCCTATATTTTATGAGATTTTCAAAATGACTCGGATTGAAAAACTCTACAGATTTAGTTTAATAAATCTTGTATGGCATATGACTAACGTGCCAAATTGTTTTAATTTTAAGATCATTTTGAAATTTTTGAAATTAAAGTAGAGGATTAAATATGTCGAGTGTTTCTATGATAATTCTGTAAATGTGATAATTTTATGCATGTTTACATTTATTTTTAATTTAATTTGACAAACAAGTAAATTTAAAACAAAATGAGTCGCAAGTACTTTAGAATCACAAAATAAAAAGAGCTCGATAAACAAGTGAAACTAAAATTAGACAAATGGTGATTTGACATTTTAAAAATCTCTTCTTTTTTTTTCTTTTCAAGAAAACTATTTTTGTAAGGGTAAAATAGACTTTTCAAACTTAAAAAGCAAATGTCAGCTTTTTCTTTTTCTTTTTTTTAAATTTTAATACTTTAGGGGGGGGTAATCGGAGTGGTAATTGTATTTTAACCATTTGAAAAATTATCGATACCCTCGAATTTTAATAAGTGTCTAATAATTAGCTGAATCTGTTAGTTCTCGTTAGGTTTTCATTCAATTTTTATAGTGAACTGACCAATTATAGTCCTCCATCAAAACATTACATAATTTTATCAAAATCAGAGGTATTTTTAGTGTATATTAAAAAAGAAAGAGAAGATATTTATAGTTAGGGATAATTACACTTCCATCTCTTGAGTTTTGATATAATTACATGTAAATCCTTATGACTTACAATTAGTATCATTGAGGTTTGCTTCCATATAACAAATAGATCCATGTATTAGATGAGATCAACCTTAAGAATACTAAGTGTAATTAAAAAAAATTATAATTATCTTTTATAATTATATCAAATATCAAGAGAGCTGATTATAATTCCCTATATAAATAAGTTGAAACTAGAACTGCTAGTAATTTAGTCAAAATCTGATAAAATACGTATTTCAGAAAAAAGTCGGTATAGCGTGCGCACTCGCACTCACCCACATGATTAAATTCTCACGCCACTGCAGATTCAGGTTGTCGCAATTTAAGTGAAGATGCGACTCATTGACGAAGTTGCTATTCTATGGTCTGACCAAATCACGCCTACTCCTCATAGCTACCTACCTGCTCCATAAACCCCATACTTTTAACTAATTATAATTAACCCCCCACCCCACCCCACCCCACCCCACCCGGGGGGATGGGGGGTGGGTACGGCGCCTGTTTGGCTAGTTGTAGTGTACGTAATGTCAAAGTTTGGGGTGGATTCAAAGTACCAAAGTTGGAGACATTATTTTTTTCGTAATGTTTAATATTTCGGGGTTGACACAAACACTGCCTAGATTTGATTTCATTACCTGGGGGTGGTCCCCCCCCTCCCTCCCCCAACCCACCCCAACTTTTGGGTAATTGGTTGGGTATTAAATAATTAATTAAGAAATGCTTTGTTGCTGGATATTATAAGTTTATTTAGATTCAGACTCCTTATTTCTGTAAATAGTGTTTCAGGGGGGGGGGGGGGGGTAGGGGTGGGTCCCCTGGGTTGTGTTTATAAAATTTAATAATTATTGATTAATGGCTTAATTGCTGGAAATTAATTAATTAAATAGTAATTGCTTGGTTGTTGGATTACTAAAATTTAATTTGATTTGATTCAGACTCATATTATTTTTCAGTCTGAGTGATTCTTTGCTGGATATTACATCATTATTAATTACAAAAACAGTATACTTAATTGTTCCATATCAATTTCCTAATCTTGATTCAGATTTTTTTTAAATTTTTTAGTTATTAAATTTTTACGAGACACATTGGAGATTTTTTTTAATAAATGGATTACAATTATCAATATCAAATATCAGAACTACCAACAATAATAACAACATATATTTATAATTATATCTAATCAACACTTGCTATTAAAGTAGAATAGCACCCCATACGTTAGGGAGATCGAACCCATGACCTTAGAGTCAGAGTCATGGAGCTTTTCGCCAATTGAGTTTATGCCTCATCGGTAATACAATGAAGAAGTACTAATGACTCTTTTAGTTACACTTGACATATTATTGACCATTATTCTTGAACTGTACACAAATTATGCAACAATTGTACTCTTTTTTTTTTCAGGTAAGGATGGTGAATTATTATTAATTGAAATAAATCGATTACAAATACAATCATTTATATCGACATCAATATCTAGACTATTACAATAATCATATTCCACTCAATAACACTTGTTATTGCAGTAGACCAACTCCTGTTATACAGGAAACAACTAGGGTGATCAGAAAATGTTCAAACCGCCCAAAACTGCTCTAATCGAACCAAACCAAATCAATTTTTATGATTTATTTTTCAAACCGCAATTCTAAAATTTAAAATAAAATCGAACCGCGCTATTGGTTTGGTTTTAATTTATAGCTTAAAAGAAGGGCAAAAAACCGCACTGCACCGCTAAATATATATTTAATTTTTTAAATTATATATATAATAATTTGGTAAAATAATTAATTCTTAGAAAATTTTCATATTCAAATTATATAACCCCAAAATTCATATATTATCAAAAATCCATATTACGAAGCTCATTTTTGTAAAATTCAAATTTGGACTTTGTACAACAAAATTGTTTAATTCTTAAGCCCATTCAATTTGAAGCCCATTTGTTGATTTTTTTAACTTTTTATCCTTTATAATCAAAATTGAAAATATATTATAATTATTGATCATATCATACATTTTATTTTAGATAATAATAAACTATGGTACTTTTATTTATACATTTAATCTTTTTACAAAGACAAGCTTAATCAACAACTTAGTAAATTTATTTTTTTTTAATAATTATTTAATATGACACATATAAATTTTATATTATGTTTTAATATCTAATTGTAAGCTCTTATACTTTTTTAAAATTGACAAGTTCTAACAATTAACTTATGATTTTTTATATCTATTTGTGATTTTTATATTTATATCAAGATACATAATATGCATTATGCAATTTATTTTATTACTTATGAATTTATGTCAAAATTTGGTGTTCAATTGCATGGTCTAGAGTATTAATTACCTAGTACTAATTACTGAAGATTGATCAAGGATGTATTTAATTTTTTTTTTGCTTTCTTGACAATGTATTTAATATGTTCATAACTTAAATATAGCTTGCTACCTAAAAATACTTATTTTATTTCTTGATTTTTGTTAGTTTTAATATTTTATTTTTGTTGTAAGTATTCAAACCGCCAAATCGCACCGAAACTGTCCGAAACCGCACCTTTGATTTTGGTTTTAAAAGTAGCAATTTAAAAAATTATTTTATAAAACCGCAAAGAACAATTCAATTTGAAAATAGCAATTTAAAAAATCAAAATCACACTGTGAGCACCCCTGGAAACAACATCCAATGCACCTAACGGAATTCGAACCAATGACCTCTAAGATCATAGGATCTCAACTTCACCAACTGAGTTATGCCTCATTGGCTACATCAATCGTACTCTTTTTTTTCGAAAATTTTTAATACTCTTTGTAAATACATTACAATTACATTGCTTCGAGTTCGTGATAATTACAATATTTACGAAACAACATATGTAATCAAGAACTTCATCTGATCGGCGTCATATAATATTTAAGGATTAAGTAAATTATCAATGTATTTTGCCCATGAATCGAGTGTGCTGTGACAATTGTATAATTATATGTACGTTGGTGTATTAATACTTTTATTTAATGAAAAAATATGTAAAATAATTACAAGACATTAATTTAAAATACAATGTTTTCAGACCTATCAAGTTGATAAATTTAAGCAAGGATAGAATGGGAAATAAGTATTTAATGTCAGTCCCAAAATTCCAATGAAAAAAATACAAAAAAAATGGCCCATGCAGGTCTCGAACCTGCGACCTTCGCGTTATTAGCACGACGCTCTAACCAACTGAGCTAATAGGCCATGCCTTACAGCAATGAAAAATAAAGAATAAATCCGTTAATAAGCCTGTTTGTTGATATGTATTTTCAATTTTATATATATTTTCATGTGGAATGAGAATATATTTGAATTAGTTAATGAAAATGTGTTTTATATAAAATATATTTTATTAAATCAATATTTTCGAAAGAGAAATATATATATATTTTACTTATATATTTAAGTAAGTTACCCTTTAATTTTAAAAATTAGATTGAACTCCTACTCAAATCCAACAATGCAATTCCCTAAGGTCGCATTTGCATGATTTCAAATCTTTCGTAATAAATTTTTTTAAGTATGTTTGGATAGTTTTAAATATAAATTTTTTTTAAATTATTCCATTTAAATTTTAAACTATGTTTTGATAAATATGTGCGGACTTCAAATTCTTTTTAAATGAGTTATTTGAAATTTTATTCCAAATTTTTAAGAATTCAAATTCATCAATCCATCAATCCAAATACACCATAAGGGACAATAAAGTGGTTTAGCCTATTGTTATAATATTACATTTACTTCTCATGATCTATAACTTATTTACATACTCTGTCAGTCAAATGTATAAGTAGTTTATGTAATGATGTTGGAGTTTTTGGATGTAAATATAATTTAAAAAACTAGAATTGTTTTGTATAAATGATGTTGATGTTTCTGGTTGGTATATGTATAATTTTTCAAAAGACAGGAATGGTTTGAGTGAATCATGTGTTGATGTTTCTAGTGGGTGTATTTTGTAATTTTTTAAAAAAATATGAATGATTCTTATAAATATAAACATAGGTCGGGTGTAAATATATCTATACTATATCTATATTTGTACTATTATAAAGTGAAAAGCATCATTTTGATGTTCACTTAAATTTCAGTATTATTTATTTTCAAAATTTTAAATTAATTAATTAATTATCTCTTAACCTATTCATTTATCATAATTTCTCATAACTATTTTTTGGTGGTTATTTTCTTTCATACATTTTTTAAAAATTTTCTTACATTGTTTATTATCTTTGTTTGTTGATTTTTTTATAATTTAAATATTTATATTAATTTATTATCTTAATACATATTTTCAGGTACATTTTTAAACTATAAAAACTGATAATGTAACTTATATAAAATTTTATTTTAATTTATTTATTAAAATTATACACATATAAAAAATGTGTCATACTTAATAGTACTAGTTATCTTGTACACGGTTCCCCGAGCATATAAAAAATCTTCGTGTGAGATGATAATTAGAAAAAAAATGAAATTAATAAATTTATATAAATATGGAGAAGTAAGTGGAAAAAATATGGAGTAGTGTGTAGTTAAGAATAAAATAATATAATTATGAGAGTATTAAAATATATTTTGAAATTACTAATTTGATCAATTTTTTTAAAGGAAAAAAAAAAATAAATGATAAATTTGAATTTTAAAAAGTTGGTACACCAAAAAAATTTCTTTTATAATAACTAGATATTGTCGCACACAGTTTCCGCGAACATAAAAAAAAGTCTTGGTGTGAAATAATAAGAAAAAAAATTGTCAAAAGAATAAATTATAATAAATACGGAGAAGTAATGCGAGAGGAAAATATGAGGTAGTGAGTAGTTGATAGGAAAAAAGTAATTATAATATTATTAAAAAATATTAAAATTACTAATCTAACCAAATAATTTTAAAGAGAAAAAAAAATAGTAAATTGGACAATTTAAAATTGATACGAAAAAAAGTTCTCTTTATAATATATAGATACTAATTACTATAGATAGATATAAAATCATAATAAACGTAATTCCAGCCCAAATTTAAGAAATACAAGATGTGGGCCAAGAAAATCTAGAAACATAGGATGGGTTGGGCCATGTAAAATGATTGTGTATTATGTATCCTTCAATATTTCCGGGCTGTTGGTGTAAGTGGGGTGTGGCCTAACAGGTTTTATGGGTGGGCCTTTTTGGGTTTGACTTTTACCCGACAGAAGTAATTTATTTTATTAATACTAGTCATTGTGGCACGCCGTCCCTGCGTGTATATAATAAATAATTTTTTTCACTTTAAAATTTATTATTAAAAAAATATAAATCAATATATTAAATTTATAAAAAGAAATAAAGAAAGAAAAGAAAAAGAAAATTTATCAGTTAAAATAAAATTTAAAAACTTGAATAAGTTAGTTATATTATTAGTTCAAGAGTATTTTTATTTTATAAAAAATTGGTGCGGCGGTATAAGTAACCGTGTTTGTGAGTAAAAATGATATTTTCTTTTTTTATATAATATAGACATAAATAATGTTGTTCATAATTTTAGATAATTCAAGTTTTAAAAAAAAATATATTAAAGTGATTGATGATTAAAAGTATAAGGGTAGAAAAGGTAGCTATGTATTGTTATTATTGCAATTCTGAATTTAAAAGATCTTTAGATTTATTATGTATAAACCTTCAATTATTTTGTTCAATTTAAAGATGCGAAACTCTATTTGTAATTTTAAATTTTAATTGAAATATATCCATTGTGATTGGGAAGATGGATAATGATGGGTTAAAAAAATTCAATTTTGTCTTGTAATTTTAAATTTCAATTAAAATATATCCATTCTAAATAGCTATGCTCATTCAATCAATACAATTTTTGCTACCATAATATTTTTACAACCTTTTTGTTATTTTTCTTACAGCCTACTAATTTAAGTATTGAAGGACTATAATCAGGATCTTTTTGGTGGATTCTATATTTTGTAGACTCAAAATTCAGAGAATCGAATCGAATCGTATTTTCACTCTTTAACAATACCAATCGCACAATTTCATTAAATAGACCATATCTCAAATTTTTGCGGCACAAAATCAGAATAATGAGTATATATATATATATATATATATATATATATAGTGTGTGTGTGTGTGTGTGACCCTAAGCCAGATAGATATTGATGTTTTATTGAATAATTAGGAGTGAAAAAACTTGAGTGCTCTTTGATTTTCTGAAAAAATGACACTATCTTCTTCTTAGGAAATATACTTTTGACCAATCCAGCCCTGGTCAAAGTGGAACCCACATTTTGATAAATTATATAACAGAGGATGATGAAGATAATGTAAGAAACAAACAAGCATAGGCCCAACCAAACATCCAATCGCAAAACGAATCTTGCTTCTCCTGCTGTAGGGAATTTGAACACTCTCATCCCACCTGCAGCCCTGGTCAAACCACTCTGCCAATTTATACAGGGGATGATGAACCTTACCTTGCTGTTTGCCTTTTGCTTGCCTGCCAAGAACCTCCAACCCCCCATTATCTGACAAAAAGTCTAAACAAGTGTCACAAACCACTATAAATAGGTGCTGAAACTTGTGGATTTCCCCATCTCACGCAAAGAAAGATATATCCAAAAGATAGAGTGAATATGGCACAATTGTTTATTAAACAGGCAAAGCAGTATTCTGTTGGTAGGCCTAGTTACCCTCAAGAGCTCTTCCATTTCATTGCATCCAAGACCCTTTCCCCACGACCTTGCATGGGATGTCGGCACCGGAAGCGGCCAAGCTGCCAAATCTGTAAGTTTTTGTTTGTCAACCTCTGTACCTGAGTGTGTGTTGTGGGTGGTGAATCAGTCAACATCAAGAAAAAGATAATTCTCCTGATAATGTTGTGATTGTCCAAAACTCGAATTCCTGATAACTCCTAAAATCTATCTCGTTTCTCCCTTTAGGTTCCCTGTTTATTCTTGACATATTGTAGTTCTAACACAAAAGCATCATTTTCCTGATCAGCTGGCCAATATCTACAAGAATGTGGTAGCCACTGACACAAGCCCAAAGCAACTCGAATTTGCAGTCAAGCTACCAAACATAAGATACCAATGCACCTCCCCCAGCATGTCCATGGCTGAACTCCAGGACAACATTGGATCGGAATCCAGCTTTGATTTGGTAACTATAGCCCAAGCCATGCACTGGTTCGATCTGCCCACATTCTACCAGCAAGTTAAATGGGTTCTAAAGAAGCCTAATGGAGTTATTGCTGCATGGTGTTACACTGTCCCAGAAGTTAGCCCTACTGTTGACTCATTGTTCAATAGATTTTACACCATTGATGCCGGTCCATACTGGGAATCGCCACGCGCATTGGTTGACCAGAAATATGAAACCATCCATTTCCATTTGAGCCAGTTGATGGACTCGAGCACAATGGACCCTTCCGATTTAGTTCAGAGAAGGTGATGGACTTGGAGAGCTACTTCACATACTTGAGGTCATGGTCTGCTTATCAGATTGCTAAAGAAAAGGGTGTGGAATTGTTGACAGAGAATGTGCTTGAAAATTTCAAAGGGCTTGGAATGAAGATGGAAAATTCCAGAAGACTGTCATTTTTCCTATCTATTTAAGGATTGGAAAAGTTGGTGCATCCAGTTGAGGGACATTATTAGATTCTGGTGCATACTATGATGAGCAATTCAACATGTTATGTAAGCCGATGAGCTTCTAGCTGCCTAGTGATGGGTGTTTATGCATGAAATATGCCCTTCAGGTAATAAAGCTGTAATGTTGTAGTGAATGTGAAATTTCTCAAAAGACGAGTTTCTTGTTCTTAAGAGCTCAGGTTGGGTTGTTAAAGCAAATGCTGGCACATTCACACAGTCAACAGTTAGTTTTTTCCCTCAACAAGAAAGATCTAGAAAATCTCTGTGTATTCATGAAAAAGTATCCAAGAAGAGAATGCACATGAATCATAGAACTTAAAGCCGAAAGTTTGAGAATACATGTATTTCCGAAAAATAAACTTGAGGAAAATGGCAAAAATGAGTCTAACCACGCATTTCTCATTATTACGGAGGAAGATAACACAAAATCAGAATGAGGAAATTTGCAAAAATGAGTCAAATGTAGCAGTTCTTATTGCTGTGGAGGAAAATAGCACATTATGTTGGTACCTTATGAATTCATCCCTATAGTTCAAGGATCCTGATCATCAATAGAGGATAAGCAAGTGGGTCAGTTGAATAGGAATCAAACTTTAGTTAAAAATGTAATGTTTGTTTTCATAGACATTTTATCAAAATAATGTGTTCTCCTGACAACTGTACAGAAAACACCCATCACTCCTGAAAATTTTCACAGCACGGAGAAAAGCATCAAGACAATGCAAAAGGACTAAAAGAGTAGACAAATATCATTTCTATAAAAACACCAAAAAAAAAAAAAAAACGCAATCTTAATTAGATCAAATCAAATCGTCAACGAAAGAAAGCCACTTATAGTAGTTGGATTTCACTCAGAAGTCGCAAGAGCTGACTGCAATACATCTTCAAGGTACTTCTCAGCAGCAGCATATTGCCTCTTCTTATCCTCGATTGCCAATGCCGCCAAAGCCTTGTCCTGGATGACATAAAGAATCTCAAGATCAATCTCCAATACTAGAATTATGGAACAGAAAAATTGAATATTATATAAGAGCGGAATGTACAGGAGGCAAGTCCTGGTAGCTTCTTAATGTGTCAAGGATTGGTTTTGTTTTCTTCTCCAGGTCCTTCCTGTGCTCTGCCATTTCTACCAGCACTCCATGACTAATCTCAGGGCTATAGCCCACACGATTGAGCATTGCCTGCCATGAACAAACTTGTAATTATGAATGCACATCCTTTTTTGTTTAAATTTGGATTAATGCCAAATTGTATAAAAATAATGTTCAGTAAATTGAACAAAATATGCATTGATATGGTATGGTTGAAATAATAATCTAAGAGGGATTGGGACATAAAATATGATTGTACCTTATAATTAGAATACTGTTGCATATATTGTCTTTCTTTTGATTCCATTATTGCCAAATTCGTTTTCCAGTGTTCCATTTGAGCTTCACAAGGAGGTATATCATCTTCCAATTGTGCTAGTGTCCTGACAAGAAAACAGTTCTAAAAACACAAACTGGAGACAAAATTATTGCATAAGAGAAAGCAAGATGAATAGATCCACCTCTTTAGATAAGTCAATCTTGCTATTGCTTTTCGAGTATAATCAAGAAGTTCTTTGGATTCTTGCAGCACCTTAGCTCTCTCTCTTCAACTGCTGTTTTTCTCAGTGATAGATCTGCCATTGCTACAAGAAAGCTAAACAGATTTCTCCTTGTAAGTAGGAGGTAACTCCTTATGGAATTACACATAAACAACACAAGGGGAAAAACCCACCTACTTAGTTCCGTATCCCTAACATTCAACAGATTCGCCACACTGGCAAGAACTTGGGAAGATGACACCACATTAGATGGTAAACTCTCTTGCACCAATCCCACATGCTCCAGTATCTCTCTTATCCTAGCAGCTGTTCAATCAGAAGACCCGGAAAACAAACTCAATGAGAATCACTACAAAAATATCTATAAGCAACATCAGACAAGACATACAAAAAACAATTAAGAAAGTTAAGCTCTATGTTACAGAGTTCCAAGAGACCTAATGAAATCAATCGCCCTGTAATTATTTTCAAACTGAAGAACAAGCTGGAGATCCGAAAATGAGAATAACTCAATGCAAATAAGACTACATGAGAAAGATAATAGCACCCAACCAGGCGAATGCACAAGTGCGTGAATATGCAAATTGAAGGGTTAAACCTTGGGAGCGATATTCTGCAGCTTTCTGACGAAAGTCATTTGCCACGATGGTAGCAGCCTGAGTTTTGGCTTGGGATAGGGTGGCAATATTATGTAGGTGAGCAATGCTCCGAGGAGTGTAGTCAAAATCAGGTATGTCTTTACCGGCTGCATCAAATTGGGAAACAAGCCACGCTTTCACTTCTGCAATTCGATTAGCATCAAAGCCAGTTCCACTGCTCTTTGACGCTTCAGATGATGTCACTGAGAAAGGAGGAGAAGGAGGATCAGATCCCCCCCAATTTCGCTCATTTTTTGGATCTTCCCTTGTTTCTCAGTCGACAAACTTCAGCCAAAACCTTCACACACAAACAAAACAAACGAAAGATAAGCAAAATGAATGTAGGACTAGGACATCAAAAACCCAACAAGCATAAGTTCAGCAACTTACAATTGAACTTTTGCAACCCACTTTCCAAATTAAACCAATAAATTATGTAACATTACCTCTCAGAACAAAAATTGAAGAATACAGTAATAATCTTCTTTAAGGGCCAGAAGAAAAGACGATCAAAGTAAAATACCAGCGAAAGGCAGAAATTAACGAATTGCATAAAAATGAACTGTCTTTCAAACCGATTGAGAAACTGTAGTAGGAAAGTACACAGATCGAACAGAAAACCAACGCGAACCGAAGTGAACGAAATGCACCCAAATTATCCACACACACAGAGAAAAAAAAAAAACAAAAAAAAGGAGAGATAGACCTAAGGCTCAAATGCATCTAACCGCCGTAAGAAGGCGAAGCAAGGGTAAATCAAAACTGCTACTTGTGCTCTAGAAATGGGCTTAAATAGGAAACCTCACCAACCACCGAAAATCGGAGTCTTGGCATTACTACATCGAAAACAGCACATAATCTTGGCAATTGAACCTTAATCCGCACGACATTACAATAGGAACTCAAGCTCACCTTGAAATGGAAGAGCATTACAGGAAGGAAGCCGCCGGGAGGAGCGACAGAAATGGTGGATTTGCCGGCCAACGACGGTGTTTATGTTGTGTGTTGGGCTGTCCTTGTGCAAGTGAAAACTTTTGAATTACATCAAATTTTCAAACTCAATTGTTTTTGTTATTATTAGGGATAAATGCATTTTCTTTCCTCAAATACCTACTAATGTAATTTCGGTCCTCAAATAATTTAAAGTTATAATTTTGATCCTCAAATTTTAATTTTTTTGACAATTTGGTCCTTCCGTCAGTTTTTCCATTAAACTTAGCAGAAATTTCATTTAAAGTTAAATTTATCTTTTCAACTCATGTTTTTTTTTATAGTAAAAAAAAGGTTACAATGGTAGTTTAATTGTCTTTTAATAATCTCAAAGTTGTAATTTTTTTTCTCAATTCACTACTCTATATGTTTTTTCACACAAATTTTATATTTTTAATAAATTTTTATTTACTTTTTTTTTCTATTTCACACCATAGTTCTTTTATGTATTTGTGAAAAATAGAAATACTTCAATTTGTACAAATATTACAACAAGATTTACTATATTCGATGGAATTGTCATAACTAAAACTTTTCAATATATATATATATATATATATGTATATTCTTTTTGAAAGCATTTTCTTTCGAGAAAATTATACTTTTGCTCCCATAAATTAGGTGGTATTGTACTTTTGATTCCCCACTTTACAGATTAACATTTTTAGTCTCATGGATTAAAAGGCATTGCAAATATGATCCTAAATTCTAACATATTCGGTGCCATAAGATCAGTGCATGAGACCACATTCGTAACATTCTTTAATCATATGAGATAAAGAATGTTAATTTTTCAAAATACGTGATAAAAAATGCAACACCCATATTTTATGGGACTAAAAGTGTAATTTTTCAAACTCTTCAATACTTAAAATATACCATGTTCTGAAAGTATAAAAAGTCAAAGAGCTAGATATATAGTAATCATGAAGCTCGCCATGTACTGTCATCTACTAAAGTTTTGTGTAACTATACGTATAATTCTTATATCTTGAAAAGTTATATTTAGCGCCCCTTAAGTTTGCTTCTGTATAATGAATAAGTCATTTTATTAATCAAAATATATTAAATTTGTTGATATTTAACAAAAAAATTGGATGAAAATCTATATTTACTTTCAATTATCTTATTGCTGGTGGAAAAAATCTTTTATGACCAAACTATTTTTATACATTTTCACACATTTATGTATATGAGGAAGTATATCTTTAGTTTTTCTACAGTAGTTTACTTAGAAAAAAAAAAGATAAATTTCAATTTTTTTTTTTACAGAAGTGAACTTCATAAGATATTATGTAAATTTTTTCAAATTATAGAGGATTTATATATAATTATACAAAATTCCGAGGTAGGACAGTGCAATTATTTCTAATGATTAAAATAGTAAAAAATTATTCAAATAATTTTTTAGAAAATTATCAATATACGGTCCTTATACGGTTAGGTACTTGGCCAATACTGTTCCAATACGTGTAACAAAGCTCAGAACTTTTGCATCGCTTGGGCTGTTTTGGTTTAGATTTGGGCTTAAGTTTGGGTTTATTCGGCCCAATTAAGTTTTTGACAATTGGACCCAAATAGTATTATCAAGCATTCGGCTAAACCCTATTCCCAATTTCCACACTTCAGTGAGCTTATAGGGTTTAATTCTTCCCCAATTTCTGCACTCTACCCTGGTAAGCACCGGATACCTAATTCCATAACTGCTCCTGCATGTATGTTACAGTCACTGTATGTATTTTTGTGGGTGGATTTCGTTTTCTCCAGTTTAGGCCTCCTGTAGAATTTTATGTTTGTTCTTTGTTAAGAGTAATTTCATCCGTATCTTGAAGTTCTATAGCATGTTTGGTGGCTTGATTGCGCATACGTTTTTGTTTTGTTATTTTGTGGAAGTAATTAGTATTCTAGCTGAAGATTGTGGAAGGAAAATGGGTCGGGCGTACAAAATGAAGGGGCAGAAGAGGAAGAAGAAAGAAGAGAAATACGACAAAGAGGAAGAATTCGAGCAATTAGATGAAAAGGAGGATCCGCCGTCCCCGAAGAAAGTGAAAACAGAAGGGTCGGAGTCGGAGAAGGTGGAGGAAATGGAGCCAGTTATTGATGAAATGCCTGGAATTCCGATTGTTCCGGTGGACACAGGTAGTAAGAAACCGGGGGTTATCTTTTGTTCTTGAGAAGGCGTCTTTGGAAATTGCAAAAGTTGGGAAGGTATGCTTGAAAATGGGGGACTGGAAAATTTTATGTTGTTCGTTGTGTATGCAGTTTTGTAGTATATGGTTGTGTAATTGTTTATGTTGGACAGACCTACCAGCTTTTGAGTTCCGATGAGCATGCCAATTATTTGACGAAGAATAAGCGGAACCCTGCAGATTATCGGCCTGACATTGCTTTTCAGGTTTGGACTTTTGATCATCATTTGCTTAATTTAGTCTTCATTGATATTCTTTTTCAACTCGGTCAAGATATTTGTTGTTTTGATTCATTCAAGATTGAAATTTGTTCTTTAAAGTCTTTGAAATTGAAAGAATTCACACTGATATGATGCTAGCTTTTAGGGATTTATGTGTTGTTAAGAATAATAAGGCCGAGCTCAATAGTATGTTCTTCAAGGTTGACTTTATTGCTCTACAAGCTTTAGCGTTAGGCTCACCTTCTGTTGACTTCTTAATGAGCATACCTTATTTCATTTTAATCAGGTTAGGCGGGCCTGAGTGACTAAGCTCATGAGTGAAGTTATTTTCTTCCTTTATTTGCATACTTCTGCTTTTTGCAACTGGATTATTGAGTGGCTTGACAGGACCTGCTCCCAATGGCTAATATGTAACACACTGTCTTCCTTGCCATGTGAACTTTCATCTCTCTGTTAGCCCAATTGATCACGTGAGTGGCATACAGTTTTTATATGTGGAGGAGATTGTGAGACTACTCCTTTTCTCATTCTAGAAATCCATCTCAGTATTTATATAGGAGAAGAAGATTAATTTAAAGTGAATTTCTAATGCTAGCTGGGTAAGAATCATTAGAAGCCCAAATCTGATGCGAGTTCTAGTTAAACAAGGAACACATGGGCAATTCAACTTGTCAAGACTAGTTCTACAAATATAAAGAATCTTATGGTCTGTGATTTTGATGTTTGAGTGCCATTAAGGATGGACCCCAATCATGTCATGCCCACATTTCCTTGCCTTTCTTGCACCATTCATATGTACCAGAATAAATTTTGTCACAAAGTTGACATGTTTTTTCTCCCATTTTGGGTATGAGCTTTCTCAGGTTGAGGACAAATTATCGTGTTTTTAACAAATGTGTACTCATCATCTTGATACTTTTAGGCAATTCAAAATTTTGGACAGCCGTGTGAACAAAAGTGGAAGATTGAAGGCTTTGTATGTGAGGACACAGCAAGGTCTTCTTTTAGAGATCAAACCTCATGCTCGTATGCCAAGGACATATAAGCGGTTCTCTGGTCTCATGGGTGAGTGCACCTGCTTAAGAATCTACATAATCCATATTGCCATCCGGAATACATTGTACTCACACATGATGCTTTTAATAATTTTCATCAATGATTCTCAGTGCAATTGCTGCAGAAGCTGCATATTACTGCAGCTGGTAAGGTGAAAAACTTTTGCGTGTCATCAAGAACCCTGTTACCCAGTATTTACCCATCAATTCCCGTAAAATAGGTGATCAACTTCTTCTGTATCCATTTGTGTATATATAGTGTCAGTTTTATTGCATGTGAAATTTTAAAGTGGTTTTTTTGGATATCAGGCTTTTCACACAGTTCAGAAAAATTGGTTGACATGTACAACTATGTTGGTGCTATTAACAATGACTTGGACCTCGTTTTTGTGGTATGTTCAAGTGTTACTTTGTCACTTCTCTGCTTTTCTTTTCTTTGTTTCTTTTTCTTTTCCCCTAAATATTGTACATCTTGCTGACATTATCTGTCTTGGTATGGTATGTTAGGTTGGGGCAATGTCCCATGGGAAAATTGAAGATGAGTATGTCGAAGATTATCTATCAAGTAAGCAAATATACTTTTGGTGCTTATATAACCTTATTACTAGTTGGATTTTTCTGGCGTTTTGTTCTTAACAGACATGTTTCCTTTTTCCCCCCCTTCTGATAATGCGATGTCCTCTTTCAGTCTCTGAATATCCGATGAGTGCCGCATACTGTATATCAATAATTACGACAGCGGTGGAGCGAAAATGAAAATCTTGTAAATGCATCATCCTTCTCTCTGGCCCTATGAAGCCCGTGGCTGCAATATGTTGAACGCCTTGAAATATTGGCCCTGGTAGATTTCCTTACAATTTCATCGGCTGTAATCAATCATAGTTGTTGTAGTAGGATTGGAAAATTATATTGAACTAATGTACCAATACTGAGATTTTCTCAACTTCTGGCACCAGAAGCCATTTTGGATGGTTAAATTTTGTTTATTCACATTGAACTATTGAGTATTAATCAGTGTGAAAATTAGTCATACGTCAAAATTACATGTGGTGTGAGCAAAATACACCTATTCACCATCATAAACTTCATTTCATTATTTCTGATTTTTCTTAAAATAAAAAAAGGCTCTCTAACGCTTGTTTAAAATTCTGGGTTCATTTTCGTTGTGTTAATAGTCTACTATTATATCTTCTACTTTCTCAACATCATTATATACTACAAGAGAGAAGTACTGAAAATTGATGATTTATTATTCTTGATCTTGATGTTTTCAAGTGAATCTCACCTATCCATTGATGCCAATGCATGCAAGATCATGTCCACCGGCTCTCGTTCACCCGCCATCGGACTATCCCTCCGTCCCGGATTCCACCACCCCTCCCGCTGCAGGGTATGCCTATGACCTCAAAGCCTTGAAAGGCATCTCCCAAGACTAGGGGTTGATTCTCGAGGGATTGAGGATTGAAAACTTCTTCGGTATCATCATAAGCAACAGCAGAATTGCCACAAGGAAAATTGCCAATGTGATTGAGATGAGCCTAAACCAAATAGCTTTGGCTTGGAATACAAGTGGATGGTCATGATTCTGTGCAGAAAATATGTTACATGGATGCAAAGTTATTTTATATACATGTATGTAAGTTGGGCAAGGCTATTACTATATTGGCTTGGAGGGTTGGGGCTGGGCGCTGAAATTGGTTCTTTTGTGTGCTTTTTTGAAAAAATACCCCTACACTTGCCTAACTTTAAGTAGATGGCTGCACTTTGCCTAATTTTAAGAAGATGGGTGACAGATGCAATAAATCCAGTTATTAATGGATTTGTAATCTCAAAGTAATGATGCATACCCAACATCCAAGGGTGCCTTGTTTGCACCCACCTCCTGTTTTATTTGGAGATTTTCATCAAGTAGTTTTTGGTAAAAGTTTCCACTGAAGTTTTAATTATAGAGTGAGATGGTTTTAACTAAGTCTGTCAATGGGTAGAGTAAAACTCTATTCAGGTCCAAATTAAAAAATGACCCAAATAAATTAATTTAGACCCAAATCCTATCCAATCATTTTACTCCTTTCAAGACCCATGGGTCTTGAGACCGATGTTTAATTATAGAGTAAGATGGGTCTAACTAAGCTTGTTAATGGGTAGGGTCTTACCCTATCCAGGCCTAAATTCAGACCCAAAAAGGATCCAAACAAATTAATTTAGATTCAGGCCCTACCCAATGCATTTTACCTCATTCAAGTTTCATGGGTCTCTATACCCAATCAGACCCAAACTCGATTTTCTTTTTTTGTCCCATCTATTTTTTCTCCAAATCATACTAATTATTTTTTTTTTATTTTTTATTTTACCCATAATTTATAGACGTGCTCAATTCAATTAACTAAATCGAATTTAATCAGTTTTTCGGTTAATCAAAAGTTTCGGCATATTGAAAATGAACCGAACTAACCGGTTTTTCGATTAATCAAAAGTTTTGACGCACCAAAAATCGAACTGAGCTAATTGTTTCAGTTCAGTTATAAACGAATATTTTTTCGATTCGGTTCGATTATAATCAAATATTTTTAATTTTGGTATTCAATCGATACGGTTAACCGACCTAATCAAATCGTACTGATCAATTGCACCCATTTTTTTAAAAAAATAATAATAAAAAAATTGAACCGAATTTTTGATACGGATTGAAAATCGGGTTGGGCGATTTTCAATCGGTTAATTGAACTTTTAACACCCTAATAATTTATAATTAAATTCTGAATTATTAAGATCAATTTACAAATAATTTTTTTTTTTATAATTTTTTAAATAATATTTCAATTTTAAATTTGTTCACTTGAAATTAAATCAATTGATAAATAATAACAATTGAATAGCGAAAAAATAAATATATTTTTCGAGTCAATAAAATATATAGACCCATGGGTATTTATGGGTGAAGACCCTATCCAAACTCAATCTATATTTTTTTAATGGGTTTGGATTTGGGTCTCAGAGTTAATTTATGGTTTGGATAAGGTAAGACCCTACCCATTGACACCCTTAAGTCTAACCTAAAATATACAAAATCTATATATAAAAAAATGTGTGAATATTTGTTCTAATAAAATATGATCAGACATAGGGGTGGGCATTCAGATTGGGTAGTTCGGGTCCCGATCCGACCCAACCGGGTTCGGGGTTTTTCTCGGATTTTTTTCTTAAAAAATCAGGAATTGGGTTACCCGATACCCAAATTAAAAAGATGAGATTGGGGTTCGGATAGAAAAATCCTACCCGAACTACCCGATGGGGTACCCATTTTTTAAATAAAAAAATATTTATTTTTCTTATGTGTCTACCCATCTCTAGCCCTAGTTTTCTTTCTCCTCCTCCTCTCTTCCTCCCTCTTCTCTCTTCTTCTTCTTCAAAATTCTAAGTGCCCAACCCAACGACACCAAGTCAAAACATCCAACCCCAACAAAAATCCATCATTTTTCTCTCAAACTCTAAAATTTTAAAATATCATAAAAAGATGATGGAGTTAGAATACTAAATTTAAATATTAGTATTATTTTTCTTTTATTGTGTAGTTAACTATATATTCAAATTTCTTACTTATTGTATATTAAAAAATAAGTATATTAAATAAAACTGAATGATGAAATTGAACTTCAAAGAAATTAAAAAATAATAAAAGTACAAACAACCTCTGTTTTTTGTAGAGGCTGTTTTCAGCTTCTATTTTGCAATAGAAACTGAAGACAGCTTTTTTTTTTTTTTTAAAGGCTTTATATGCTTATATATATATAAAAAAAAAAGGTTTCAAATTTTGAGTACCCGACAAAGTTCGGGTCAAAATCGAGTAGCTAAAATAGCTAATCGAAAGTTCAGATACCCGACCTAAACTATTCGAAATCCCAAAACCCGACCTGACGCCTAACCCTAATCATACATATATAATCAAGAATTAAATGCATGATTTCCAAAATGAAGTAAGAGGATTTGCTAAATCAAAAATAGTCATCTTTAACAATATCAAGTTTACTTATTTAAAAAAATAAAAAAATAGGTTATTTAAATCATTATATTTTTATATATTCTTCAACCTAATAATTTAAATATTTTGATATTGTTTTCTGCTAAAAAAATGTAATATTTGAAAATTTATGCATTTAAATGAATATGTAAGAATTAATCTGTAATGTTTATTTAAATAATGGCTTAGATTTTAATTGTTTTTGCTTTTATGTAGATTTAAAAACTCACGTATTTCAAGAAGCAAATTTATTTATTATCAACTATTATTATTTTCCTTTAAAATTAACATATTGTTTTTATTGTTGAGAATAATAAACTTAGTTTAGTATGAAATTAATTTAAAATTTAGGGTTCTTGGATGGCCCAAGTCTTCGTGGTTGGGCCGTTCTATTAAAATTCCACTCTTTGGCCCATTGAGGTTTAACACTAGTTTTCCATAGTTTTGATTATAAACATTAAGCCCAAACCTATTATGGTATGGATTGGAGAGTTTTGAGTTGTGATTCTTTGAACAAATTATGGGGTTGTCAATAAAATAAGGGTTCATTGTTGTTAGTCTTTCTGAAAATATAAAATTACACTTTTCTCGAAAAAATACGCCCCATTAAAAATTCTCTATTATATCTGATAACCTCTTTCGTTAAAGTTTGGATTGAAAATGTCGACGTTAGCAAAAAATATCATATAAATTCTCAATTTTGGCCCTCATTTAATATTCTCATGTATATTTTTGTATTTAAGATAAATGAATATATATATATATATATATATATATATATATGAAGTGAGATTAATATAATTATATTTTTTTCTGTTATAAGTATAAAATTATTATATTAAATTATTAAATGAGGGATAAATTAAAAAACTTTATGCAATTTTTTACTAAGGTCAATAGGTTTTTTGTCTAAACCTAACGAAAGGAGTTTAGATATAAACAATGACTTTTTGAAGGGGATATAAGTGTAATTTTAAATTTTTTTTTTTGAGAAAAAAATATAATTTCATATTTACAGAGAAAATTGAAGTATAATAAACTCAAAGAAAAGAAAAACGGGTCCAAACCTACCCAAAAGTTGGGTTAGGTTTAGGTCATATTGTAAAACCTAAGACAACATTTGGATTATTAGATTTAGATTTGAGGGAAAGATTTTGAGAAATGATTTCAAATTATTCGTGTCCATATTAGAATTAGAAGATTTTAAGATCCATCAATATTCAATAAAATGTATTTCAATTTTTTAGTTTGAAAATTTCAAAAATCATTGATCTTAAAATGATCCAAACAAATCCAAATAATTTATCATGAGGAATTTAAAATCTATAATTCCAAATCCATCAATTAAAATATTAACTGAGCAGCGCTTTGAGAGTAGGATGAAACTCAATCCCTTGACAAGCTTATTTGCCTCGTTAACCTATTTTATTAAATCATTATTTTGAAAATCAATTTTAATTGCTTGTCAGGTGGACTGGTTTTCGTAGGTTTTGATCGGTCCATACCCATTTTAACTTCAATGGTGTAGACCCTATGAACCGACCCGTACATATGGTCGGTTCTTGATCAATTCAGACTAATTTTAAAAATATTGATTAAAAGTGTAGAAAAATTCAATCATAGAATAATTTGTGCATATTTCAAAGTTGTTTTTGGTATTTTTGTCTGGACATTGAGTTTTGCAAATACCCATTATTTGGGGATCAAAGTTTTTAACTTTTAAATAAATAATTAATAATTGGGACTATAAAGTAAAAGATATGGATATATATATATATATATATATATGTATAGTTAAAGTGCCCTAATGGGTCATGTTAGGGACAACCCATTTGCCCCAACATCTCTTCCTAAGGGCACCAAATATTATATAAGGGCATAAATCAACACCTAAAAGTATTAATATTTTGGCTAAAATGCATTTTACCTCCCTGTGTTTTGTTGAAAAAGCTAAAAGCCCCCTGTGTTTCGAAATAGGCTAAACCCCCCCCCTGTGTTTTGTAAAACTCAGCAAAACACCCTTCTTCGTTAGTAATTAACGGAAGGTGCGTTACACGCGCCCCTTGTGCGTTTGGGCATGTTTTTTCACTGATTTTGATTTTATTTTTGAATATTTTTTACTAAAATACCCTCATGGTATTATATATTTCACATGTATGTATTTTTATTTGTTTTGAGTGATTCTTTTGCATTTTCATCTATTAAAAAATAAAATAAATATATTGACCTAAAAACTTGAAAAAAAATTATATTATATTTTGAAATTTATAATTAAATTGAAATATTAAATCAAATTATATTTAAATTTGAATCATTTTTATAATTGTAAAAATTGAAATTTTAAAAATTATATGTGAAATTTTTTAATTATTAAATATCTAATTAATTCATTTAAGTATAATAATTATTTAAAATTATTTTTAATTAATTAAATATATATTTTTATTTAGTTAAAAATATTTTAATTAATTATTATAATTATTTAAAATAATTAACTAAAATATATATAATTAATTATATAATTTAAAAAGAAAAAAAAAAACTGTGGCGACGGCGATGGCCGCCGCCTCACAAAAAAGGGCGACGGCGTCGCCACAAAAAAGAGCGATGGCGATGCCGTTCGCCTTCGCGGGTCTGGGCGTCGCCTGTAGAAGGCGACGCCGTCGCCATTTCCTTGTTATGGGCGACGTCGCGTCGCCCAGATTTCGGATGGAGAGTGGACGAGGGAGGCGGTGGGGGGTTGCGCAGGGGGGGGCGGGGGAAGGAGGTGGGAGGGTTGCGTAGGGGGGGCGTGGCGTGAGCGGCGGGCTGGGGCTGGGGTGCCGGTGTCGATGATTTGGTGGTGGGGATAGGGGTGCCAGTGATTTCCTCTGCGCACGGCGAGAGGCAGCGAGCTGGGGGGGGTGCTGGTGATTTCCCCTGCGCACGACGAGAGGCGGCGGGCTGGGGTGGGGGTGGGGGTGCGGTGTCGGTGATTTGGGGTGGGGGTGGGGGTAGGGGTGCCGGTGTTTGGGGAGGGGAGGGGTTGGGGGATTAATTTCTTTTTTACAATACATATTTTTAAGCAATAAAATATCAGCCCTTGATACATTTAAAATCCAACGGTTAAAATTAATTGATTAGATTTGACGGTTCTGATATAATTAATACAAATCTAACGGTTATTAAAATACGAAATAATATATATTAAATAAGGGTATGACGGTCATTTTTTAAAAAGTTAACGCCGTTAGATATATTTAACGGAAATGGGCGATTGAGCTACATTTAAAAAACACAGGGGAGTTTTTAGCCTATTTTTAAAACAGAAGGGGATTTTTAGCGGACTTTTTAAAACACAGGGGGTTTTATGCATTTTAGCCAAATATTTTACCTAATATATATAATAGAAACAAACATTTTCATCATGTCTGTAAAAAAAAACATACCAAATCCAAACGCCCTTTTTCTCCCCTAAAATTGTTTAATTATTCTTGAAATTAGTTAAAAATTACTTAAAATGGATAAATAATGTACTTGATATTATTCTTCGACGAGACATTATATATGCACGAGTAGAATATATATAGATAATAATTGATAACTAATATTGGTTCTAAATAAAGGTTGGATATATAACGCAGGGTAAAAGACCGTTTCGGAAAGGGTAGATCAATGAGGAAATTTAACCCACAGATGTGATTACGTCTACTTTAATAATAATTTCGTCTTATTTTTTCCGTTTGAACATATTCATAAATTTGAACTATTTATATATATATATATATATATATATATATATATAACTAGTTTTTGAATGTAAATGTATTGAATGATAAAGTGAATCACGTATTATAAAAAAAAAGGAGTACATAGATTTGCTAGAACTCAATGAAATAGGGGCTTAATTATGTGAATTTAAGTGGAGGAATATCGAATTTTTTCTCTGATAGAAGCAGTAATTAAATTATATAATTATATTAATATTAAATAAATTGATTAATACATCGATTCGATCAGTATATAATTTTTTTTAAAAAAATTAAAACAACCTCACATCATCCAATAGTTCAACGTTGTAAATGAACTGAGATATCTATGCAATTAATTAAAAGAAACAAAGACAAAGAAACAAGAAAACCTCATAGGGCACAAACAAGAAAAGGTGGCAATGCCTGCAAGAAAAAAGATTTAGTGGGTGCCCTTAAATTAATTAATTAATATTGCTAGTTTTGTTGCTGTCTGTTTTTTTCCAAAGGATGACAATATTTATTTATTTTTTGAGGAAAAGTATCACAATTTCTGCCCTCCAACTCCACTTATTTAAGGGACCATTCTTCATCAATAATTCCATTCAAATTGCCAAGAAAAACATAAAAAGCATAAAGTACAATCATCAATTGCTCCTTTCTTTTCTTTTTTTTATAAAGTGTCAAACGAACAATAAATCAATGGGTATTTATAATTTTTTCAAACCACGAAATATACTTAACTGTAATTATTAAAGTCAGCATAAGATTTTTTTTTCATGTAAATAACAGTAGAAATTGATTCCGACCTACTAAAATAATTAGTAAAATCAATATATATATAAATATAAAGATTGATTAAATACTATTTTCTAACAAAAAAATTCACCTGCATTTAATCAAAATTTCTTTAGATTTGATTTAATTATGAATTATAAAATTGGGAACATGGGGTTTAGGGTTAGGGCATGGTGACCCACAATACCCGGCAAGAATCATGCTTTCATAACTCCAAACCAAAGATAAAATCCTTAGTTTTTAAGACCATATCCTTCCTTGGATTCCGAGTTTCCCTCCTTTGGGACCATTTAGGATTTCCTCTTAATAACTTTTATTTTTTTTTACTAGAAATAAGTTTATATTATATATATATATATATAATATATATATATAATAAAATCTGAAAGTATTTGAATATAAAAATTTTAAGTGGAAAAAAAAAGTTGAAATTGAGTGTTTGGAAAAATAAATTTAAAATTTATTATTTTACCAATAAATTGCAAAAGTTGGCGAGAGTTGCTTAGAGCTTTTAGTTTTCATTAATTTACTTTAAACGGTTTGATAATAAAAATTGTGAATGAAAAACAATACTATACTTGATTAATTTTCAATATTTACAAGCACCTCATCCCTAAGCTAAACTATATTATTATTAATAATTAAGTATAATATAGAAACGGGAAAATAATTAAGTACCATTAATTATTTGCTTAGTTAACATAAGTAATTTTGAGTAATTAAATTATGGGATTATTGTAAAACCTCTAAGAAAAATCAAATCAATTTTGAGGGTTTGAATTCAACTATGGAAATTGGTTTGCTTTCTATAAAAGAATTTTGATAGCAACTTTTGAATGGAGCTTTTTTTCTCTTTTTCATTTTACCTTTTTTGGTGTGCACAAGTTGTCTAATCCATCCATCCATTTTTCCTCAAAAAAAAAAAAAAAAAAAAAAAGGCAAAAAAATGAATATATATAATAAAATATATATGAGCAAACTGCAAGCAACCTCTTATGATATTGCAAATGAGTAAATTACCCCCTATAAAAGAAAATATAACAATTTTTGTGTTTTTTAAAATATAACAATTTACCTATGTTTATTAAATAAATCAATTTACCTCCCTATAAGGGTAAATTACTATTATATTTTTACAAGGAAGTATTTTGTTCATTTGTAAAATTACATAAGGGTAAATTGCTATTCACTATATATATATATATATATATATATATATATATATAATATAAATTATGTTGATAGGAATAGTATATATATATATTGTATATATCATGACTTAATAAATAGGAAACAAAATTATATTAATTAAGTAACTGTTCGGACAATCGGTAAACTTAACATATATCTATACTTGAATAAATTTGATATTTTTTATATCAGTCTATGTAATCGAGATATATATCACTAGAAGAACTATAACATTGAACTACGGTTAATTATCATGGTTAATAACAAATAATTATAGCAAATAGTAACTGACCATGGCCACGCAACGGTTGCTGACCGTTTTGTGAGGGTGGCTAAAATATTTATCATGACTAAAAGTCATAGCAAATGTTTTGACCAAGGCTCTTAACCGTGGTAAATAATTTTTTATGGTGAAAAAAGTTAGTCTTTTGCATTGATTTTATTTAACCGTATTAATAATAATTATTTATCATAGTTTTTAGCCATATCTACTAAAATTGTAGCCAATAGTATTTTTTTCAAGTGTATATATATATATTATCATAATTTATCACCAAAGACTAATTAATTTAATTAATTTGCAGTTGGTAATTGGAAAAAAATTGAAAAAAAAAAGTAGTTGTTCTGCAAGTTGGCCTAATTAATTAAAAAAGGTCTTGGGTTATACTAATCCAAAAAATTAATTTAATTTAATTAGAATACATAGAAATTGTGGGATTAATATAATCGATTAATTAAATTGTATATAATCAAAGTAGATCTCATGCACGAAGCATATCTATTAAAGTAATCGACGGTTCAATGCATCTCATTGTTTGCTCTAACTTTGTTTAATTAATTAATTAATTAATTATTGTTTAAGATAATCAGTTCAACAGCTCATTTTGGATTTTGATGATCGAGCATCCATCATTAGCCATTCCCAAAGCTGTATGTGTGAATAGGGTTACATTTTTTTATTAAAACCATAATTATAATATATGTATATATATATGTATCTCTTTGCCGTGTGAAAATACGTGCGTTCGTATTCTATATCTATTTTCTATGTATTTTTAAGATTTTCTGAACGCGTTCGATATATTCGGCCTATTTGTTTCGTGCTTTCGTATTTTTTTTATATATATATATATTAAATTTTTTGTGCGTGTCTCCAGCCTTGTGTAAAACATTTATGTATTATCTGCGTGTGAATGACTTTTTTTCTTAATAATAAAAAATAATTTTATAATTAATTAATTATTCGAGAAGTTATGATAATTGGATTTTTTTTAAAAAATAAAACTAAATAAACTTTTCTCAACACATAATTTGTGAATAATATAAAATCAAGTCTTGAAAATTAGAAATTTGTGGAAATTATTATATATTATTAATGTTGTAAATAAGGGTCAACTCTTATTCAAAATTATTAATCTGAATATTCCTAAAGATAAAGTCCAATGCATCTTTCCTTTTTTTTTTTTTTAATTTTATTAATATTTTACTTTCTGAAAAAGTCATATGCATTAAGCACACATCCAATAAAATAAGGGCTGACTTTCACCCAATTCGAAGGCCAAAAAATGTCAAACCCTCATACTTTTTTGACCTTATTTATTTATTTATTTATTTATTGGGAATCAAATTATACGACTTTGTTGCTTTATTCCCTCTATAGCTTAATTAGTCATTTAATATTTGATTCAACACTTGTAATTTTTATAAATCATATAAATGTAATAATAAATAACATTGGACCATCTTTTTTCTTTTTTTTTTTACCTTTAATTAAGAAGAATATTTTTTTTTGAAAATATAATTTCTAAATAATACTATAAGAAAATAACTTAATAGCTATGAAAATAACATCGTCAGACTACTTAGCAAAATTCTTGTTACTGATTTATATTAATTAATATATGTATTTTTTAAATAACTTATTGCTAAATTCGTTAGTAAGTAAAATTTTCGTTGTTAAATTCATTAGTAAGTAATTTTTTTGTATTAATTAAATAATGCATTATCAACGACAATTTTATTTGTTAATTAGCTGAAATTTGATTTTTTTTAACTCTTGAATTATTTTTTTGTAGTAAAATAAATATATATCCTTAGATAAAAAAGAAAACTTAGAGCTATGACATTCGTATTTTTTTAATATTAAAAGCTAATTAAGAAAATACCTTTTTATGGCTAGCACAAATTTTTATTTAAATATTTTTAGTTTCTTGAAATTATTAAAAAATGAAAAAAAAAATTGCCCTTTGTTTTATTTATCAAATCTTGGTTATTGTGATTCTTGGAGTCCACACATTTTCTCTTTAATCTATACTCCATTCCTCATTCCAATTTCCAAATTTGGATTCTACTTTGTCATTTCTCTTTTACTCCAAATTAATTAATATTACATCATATTTTATTTAATATATGAAACTATACATTAATGTATAAAATTATTTTTTAATTAATTAATATAAACTTATATACGTCATACTTATTATAATAAATATAATTTAAAAAACATAGAACATCATTTTGAAATAAAGGACCCAAGATTAATTTTTTAAATTAAAATTTTTGAAATAACTTTTTGATACCGTTATTTGAGAATTTATCGATATGATTCTTTGAGATGTGACATAATTATGTAATCATGCCTCATTTACTTGGAGTGATAGGATTTAAATGGTATAGATAATTATAGGATAAGTATTGGGATTAAGTTAAAAGTGATTATATTAAGTGTTTTATGTTTACTTGTATTGATTAAGTAATGGATATAAATAATATTGTTTACTTTTGACTATAATTTGAGATTGAATTGTGGACTAATTTTATTTTTCCAAATACCCCCAATTTTGTTCTTTCAATTTTAATATTTTTCTTGTGTTAAGATGTAATATATTTATATGCATAAATAAAAGTTAATATTATATGTTATATAAAGGTTAGGATATATAATATTTTATAACAAAAGTTAAATGATATATTATATAAAAATTAAATATATGATATTCTATAATCTAAATTAATTTAATATATAAAATAAATATATATAAAAGTTTAATATATAAAATAAATATATAATATCAAAATTAATAAATATATACACATATATATATACACACAATACATAAACTTTCCTCTCAAAAATTGTAATTTGGTGGATTTCACCAAAATTAGGGACAACATTGTAATTGACATGAAAAATTAGGGATAAAATGGATACTCAAAAAATAATAAGACCTCAATATGTTGAGCATGATTACAAACCCACCTCTTGTGGTGGGTTTGTAATCACCTTCTAATCACCCTTTATAACGGGCCTTATGTCATTATAACGGGTTGACCAAATTCCAAGTAAACAAGAAATTATGCATGATTAGTTAGGATATCAAACTTAATAATTTGAAGTAAATGAGCCCTCAGTGGAAGAAAAGATGAAAATGTCAATTTTTGGTAATTCATAATTTTAAAAAATTTGGATCGAACCTTAATAAAAATTAATGAATTGATCAATTATTGAATTAACATTATTAACTATAAAAAAGATATCATTAATTTTTTAAATAATAATAAAATATTTATAATTATATCAAATTTCGTATAGTTGAAATAAAGAAAAAGATGGCATAGGTAGTATTAAGATGTGGGGATGAGAATGTGTTGGTAAAAATGTGGTAGGGTCATAACAATAATGTATTTTGATAGGGAAACATATGCAGAGGTTCCTGAGGGGTAGACCACAAATCTAGTAGGGATCTCTTTGTTTCATCCCTTGTCCCAACTATTCACGGACAATACCCCCTATTTTAATTAATAATTTTTTAAATAAAATAAAAGAATAATTTTACTCTTTTTCTAAATTTTGATTTGATTATATGTAAATCTTATATAATTTGATAAATTATATTTAGTATTATTGAGGTTTGTTTCTTTATAACAAATAAGTCTTCCTTATTAATCAAAATTCACTGAGTTTGCCGACATTAATAAAAAAAATGCATGAAAATAGATATTTAAGTACCATCAATTGACTTATTACTGAGTTGTTTGTAATTAAATTTCGGACTAAACTCTCTTTATAATGGTAAAGATATACATCCTCACATGCATTAACGTGTGAGGACCCATGAGGGTAATTTGCTCATAAAAAAAACATTTGATCTGCAATATGTTAGTAATAAGTTAATAGGGATCAAATATAGATTTTTTTTTGGATTTTTTTGTTAATATCAGCATTTTTTGTGAATTTTGACTAACGAATGAACTTATTTGTTAGACGAAAATAAACTTTATAGGTGCTAGATATAATTTTTGAAATTATAAAAAAATTACGTGTAATTACATCAAATTTCAAGGAGAGTGTAATTCTCCCTAAAATAAATATATATTGAAGAACATGTTTGTAATTAGAACTTTAACGAGAGGGTCAGATATATATATATATATATATATATAATATATATATATATATATTTTCTGTAATAAGGTAGGGAAAATGTATATATATATACACACACATTTTCCTTATATATTGATTGGGTCAGAAAATCATGGTGACCTCAAAGTAGTCCGAGCTTAGGACATGAAAATACGAACAAATTGTTAGGCTTATTGAGAGGTTCTTAACTCTACAGAAAAGAAATTGAGTAATTGTAACATTATAATGATCACGGCTTAAAAATCGTGGTAAATCACTACTATTAACCATGGTTAAACAAATTCAAAGCAAAAATTTAATTTTTTTTACCACTTTTAATCCATATTCGCCATGATTTCTAGCCATAGCGAAAACATTTGCCATGGTTTTGGCCATGGCTAATGTTTTAGCCACACTTGCAGAAACAATGGCTAATGGCCGTTGTGAAGCCGTGTTTAATTCGTATTTGTCATGATTTTCTTCTTTTGACTATGGTAATTAGCCATTGCAGAAAATTAATATTTTTCTAGTGTAACCAAATATTTCGATGTCTAAGTTAGTCGAGTGTGAGATTTGAAGAGAAAAAACTCTCAATTAAAACATCATAGCTCGACTTAGAATAATTTTGGATATTTATAAGGTCAAATTTACGTACTTGAACGTGTTTTATTATCTCAGCCTTCCATATGTTTGTTTGATCAACCGGATCATTGGATTTGTTGCAACCCGATCCTATTGAAAAGTACACAATTCCTTATTTTATTTGAACATTTTGAGGTATTACGAGAAATATATAATTTGATCTACGTAAAATAATTAAACTCTAGATCTTATCTTAGTGTCGGCTATGTCAAATCATTCATTTACTTGGGTTGGACTCAACGTGAATTAAATTTCATTAATTACCCTAATAATTTATCAAGAATTAACATATAGATTAATTGCCTATTTTTATTTTTATTTTTAATTATATATTTTGTGTAGTAGCTTAAATTGTTGGGTATAAATCTTTAATCTTGGAACATGTCCATTTATTATTATGAGTCACAATCCTATGTGGTCCTAATAAATTGACTTGTCACTCAAAAACATTTTGTTTCATGATTCTTGATATAACACTGCAGATTTTGTGGGGTTTATGTAAGTGAATTTTTTGGGGGAATTCTAAAAAAATAAAAAATCACATCATATAAGATTTAATTTAATCTTATATTGTGTTTGAATTGATGAATTTATTTAAAAGTAGAGATTTCGAATCCCTAAAATAAATTTATTTAGATTTATTTGAATATTTTTATAGTAGAATAATTCCAAATACTTTAATTTATACGTCGAAACATATTTTCTAAAATGTTGATAGATTTTAAATTATTTTAATATGGGACCATTTAAAATTCTTTTGATCCACACTCTTCCATCCAAATGTGGCCTTATTTAATTTGTTCAATTAAATTGTATCTGCATCATTGAGCATGTTATAATTACTAAAACTTCTATTTAGATAAAATATATATATATATATATATATATATATATATATATATACACCTCTTAACTTTAATCGTAGAACTTTATAAAAATACTCGAGGATTAATTAGGGTTTGAATCTGACTGAAAATGTAAAATTTGCTTCTTTTTGATCATATGCTGCGATGATCGGCTTATACTATCTGATCCAACAAGAGTTTGGGATAATTCATGTTTTGTTAGTGGGCTTCGCTGACCAAGTAGAATATATCTTCACGATTTTTTTCGTGTTAAAAATTGTGGTAATTAAGTTATTTTAGTTGAAATTTAATTCGATCAAACTTTTCACTAGAGTGTTTTTTTTTTTTTTTGGCACACAATATTAGAAAAAAGAAATTATTTTTTGCCAAGTCTGGACAACAACTCATGGGTTCTTTGACAAACAAGTAAATTGAGTGAATGAAATTTGTCTTATTTTTATTTTATTTTTACATATGGGACTATAAATAGTGCAAATGTGAATGACATTATATAGTCATTTTACTAATGATTGTGTTAAATCACATTAGTATTGCATTTGTAGATAGTCAAAACTAGCTATCATATAACTTAATGCTCAAAATTTGCATTTCCAAGAAACACTAATCATTCAAACTTCAACAAATTAATATTGGCAACACACATTAATATTTAGGATAAATTACAACGATACTCTTGAAGTTATGCCAAAATATACACATATTTTCTATTTTTTAATAAAGTTATCGCTACATCCATTATTCAAAAGTTAAGCTTACACAAACACCTCCTAAAAAATACTATATACTAACACTTCGTATGGGGTGTTGCTGTAATTTTGTAAAAGATATGAAATATTTGTGCAATTTAATCTAGGAATAATTACACTCTCTTCTCCTGAGGTTTTGTGTAATTACATGTAGACCCCTTGTAATTTTAAAAATTACATCTAGCACCCTGAGAATTACTTTGGTCTAAAAATTAAGTTCATCTATAAATCCAAAATTCATCGAATTTGTTGATATTAACAAAAAAATAAAAATAAATTTATATTTAATCCCGACTGGCTTATTGCAGGTCAAATAAATATTTTTATGATTAAATTACCCTCATACGTCTTCACGCGCTAATACATGTGAGGAGGTATATCTTCATCATCAAAAGGGTACTTTAGTCCGAAAAATTATTTGCCCTGCAGTAAGTGAGTAATAAGCCAATCGAGAATAATATATAAATTTTTTTCAGTTTTTTTTTTGCTAATATCAATAAATTAAGTGAATTTTGATGTGGGACTTATTTATTATATAGAAGCAAACTTAAGGGATGCTAAATGTAATTTCTCAAATCACATAAAATTTACGTATAATTACACCAAATCTCGAAAAATAAGAGTGTAATTATCCCTTTAATCTAACTTCAGAACAATTTCTATAAAATAAATATTTCAAAAGTTCGATCATACTCACCAACAAAGCAAGAAAGACTGTTTTTTTTTTTTTTTTTTTTAACCACAAAGAAAAAAAAAGTCTTTCTAGAAGACCAACAATATAATGAGTAAAGATCCGAAATAAATTTCAAAAGTGAATGATCTTAGACTTGTTGGAACAAAAGTCACAAACATATTTCTACATCGAAATCTTGTCAAAGAAAAAGTCGAAGATTTTCTCCAAGAAATAAATAAATAATCAACACAAATCTCCCCCATCTTACATAGTACAAACAAATCATTTGCACATCTAAATGGGGTCATACATTTGAAAAGGGTAGGGGTTGAAATTCATATTGAGCCCCCAAAAAAAGAAAAAAAAAAAAAAAAAACGAATTGGAAAGATTAGTATAATTTTTGAATAAGAACATACTATGATTAGTCTTAAATTGATTACTTTTCAAAGAGGTTGGTGTTTGCTCTAATTAGGTGGAAATTGGCCTAGTACTATATTCGATACGTGTGCATGATTTTAAAATTTTGTTATATTTTTTTAATTAAAAAAATAAATTGAATAATTGATTAGATTTATAAAATAAATTAACTTTAGAAGTACATGAATAAAAATAAATTTTGATATAATTGATTAACTAAAGAAATAGTTATTTGTGAAAGGAAGAAATATGCGCAAGGAGATATTAGTCCGTTCATATTTTTTTCTACTAAAAGTAGTTTTTCTAGTGTCGTGGGCTGTTAAGGAGGGACTGTAAAAAATTATTAAATTTTATTTTATGTATATATTATGAAAATATTTCTCAATAGATACATATAGTTTAAATATATCTTCGTACTAAAAAGAATATATCATATCAATTGTTACTAGTTTTTTTAGAGTAAATTACATTAACACTTCCTAAGATTATGTCAAATTACACAAATAATCTCTGTGTTTTTTACAAAATTATAGCTACCCCTGAAAGTATTAATTTAATATTGTTTAGACGGTGTTTGTGTAAGTTGTACATTTGAACATGGTTGTGTAATAGTGACTCTAACTATAATATCAAGAAGTGTAGCTGTAATATTATAAAAAGTAAGAGGTGTTTGTGTATTTTGATCTAATCTCAAAAGGTGTAAATATAATTTATCCTAATTTATATGTATACATCGTATGCAGGTTTTATACTTTGTCATAATTAAATGTGGTAATCTTGTTTAAAAATGGTAGAAAACTACTATAATATATATTAAAAATCTATTTTTTTATACATCACATCAACTATATAATCACAATGAAATTTTGATAATGTTATTTGGAAAAAAATGGATGGATGGAGAAAAGAAAAACACATAAAAGTTATGAATGGGGGGCATGGGAAGCAAATCTTTGAAAGTGGGATCAAAAGAAATTGCCCTCTCTTTGCACCACTCCCCACCTGCTCAAGATATGGTAAGAGCACATGATTTCACACCAGGGAAAAAAAGGCACCAATGCTTACATCACCTGTATCTCTACAAGGGATTTGGAGGGCCCCCCCCCCACCCCACCCCCAATCCCAACACCCCTTTTGCTTTCAATCCCAAAAAACACTTTCTACTCATTTTCTTTCTCAATTCTTCACCCCCCCACCACCCCACCCCCACCACCAAGAATCAATGCATATATACAAATGTGAGAGGCCATGTTCAAGATTTGTTTTCTCCCAATTGTTTATTGTTTTGTGTTGATGGTGTTAATCAACTCTGTGATTGCCTAATCCCAAGTTGTAAACAATTTTGAGGAAATCTTTGGGTAGAAATCTGGTCAGATCTTGCCTTCTGCACTGTTGATTCTTGCCACTAATACAAACCTCCTCCTCATCCTCTTCCTCACACAGTCAACAGACAACCTCTTCTTCCTCAAAAACTACTCTTCTTGTTGTTCTTCTTGCAATCCATATTTCTGGAAGTAGGGAAATGGGCTTGGCAGCAGCAGATTCCCAGTTCCATGTTCTTGCTGTTGATGATAGCTTGATTGACAGAAAACTCATTGAGAGACTGCTCAAGACTTCTTCTTACCAAGGTCTTTTTTTTTTTTTTTTTTTCTTTCAAAATTTTCAAGAGGATATTTGTTTAAAATAAAATAAAAAAGGGATTTTCTTGAACCTCTGCATTTTGTTGTGTGCAGTTACTACAGTTGATTCTGGTAGTAAAGCTTTGGAATTTCTTGGCTGGCATGAAGAAGATGAGAGGAACAACTCCAGTGAAGAAACCTCTGTTTCCCCAAAAACCCATCAGGTTTTTTATTTCATCTTTTTTTTCCTTAAAATTTTTAGGATATTTTTCTCTTTTTTCAGATGTCTGAAAATCATTCTTTTATTACAGGAAGTGGAAGTAAATCTTGTAATTACAGACTACTGCATGCCTGGAATGACCGGCTATGATTTGCTCAAAAAATGAAGGTATCCTTTTTTTTTCTTCTTTTGTAGTACCCTGTGCTGTTTCTGTGGTACTCCTATTTTCCTTTTTGTGATAAATAATATATTTAATTTTTTTGGAAAAAAAAAGAAAAAAAACTCATGTTTCCCAACGCCGCAGTAGGTTAATTTCCTTTCCTGGAAAATATGCCCCTGACAAAAATTTCTAATCCAAGTTAATAGCAATATTCCCTTTGGGAATTTTCATGTGTGCTCTAAAGCTTTCCCCACATGGGGTCCTTCTCTTCCCATTCAATTCACATCAATAGGAATCTTGCCCTAAATCTTTACCCCACCCTATACCTAATTTTTGCATTTACTTATCCCACATGCCCTTCTTAGGAAAAATTCTTATTTGAATTACATCTGATTAAATCAAATCAATCACATAACAAGTGTAATAGACTTGGCACGTGATTAATCACTTTTCTTGAATTATATACCAATTACCATGATAAGTGTACTGCATTTGTCGTATAATTGGTTCAAGTCCGATCATACTCAATTTGAATTAGAATTTTCCTCATCAAATTATTCTTTTTGAACACTGTATCAATTGCATGGCAATAAATGTCTTGAATGAAGTTGTAATTCTTCATTCATTCATGTGTGGATCAATCTCCTTATATATGACGAGCTCGTATATTTATTAATTATGTGATTGGTCACTTTTTTTTTTTTTTTAATTATATTGATTTTGCATTCATTCATTTACCTAAATAATTTCTTCTTTTTTTTTTTCTAAAAAAAAAAGATGAAATTTAATGAATATGTGGGCTTGCTTTATTTTGACAGGAATCATCATCTCTGAGAAACATACCGGTGGTGATAATGTCATCTGAGAATGTACCTTCAAGAATCACCAGGTAAATAAATAATTTGAAAAAAAATAATCATTATTACAAGGGTAAATTACATGACTTCCGTGAGGTTAGGTTTGTTATAATTACAAATATTTTTTCTTTGTTTGAAAAATTACAAATATCCTCTGAAATTAACAGTCATGTAGCAAATATCCCCGTATAATGGGCTGACACTAGGGTGTATTTGTAAGAGGGTCATTAATTTTACAGATTATTTGTAATTTTTCAAATAATGTGGAGATATTTGTAATTATGACAAATTTCGAGGAACCAATGGAAGTAGAAATTTTTTTTTATTATATTGTTGGGGTTAAATGAATAATGGTTTGAATTAAAAAATTGACAGATGCTTAGAGGAAGGAGCAGAGGAATTTTTCCTGAAGCCGGTGAGATTATCAGATGTGAACAAGCTGAAGCCCCATATGATGAGGACTAAATGCTGCAACAAGGATGATGATGATATTCAAAATCAAAAGCCTGAAAACCTGGAAAAGCAAGAAATCAATGGAGAAGAAATTCAATCTGTGCTACAGTTACAGCAACAGCAACAGCAGCAACCATCACAAACCAATAATAATACCAACAAGAGGAAGTCTATGGATGAAGGCCTCTCACCAGACAGAACAAGGCCCAGATACAATGGTCTCACTGTCATGTCCAATTAATTATTTACAAATATTTCTCTCTCTTTTTTTCTTTTTTAATTTGAACACTTTTTTTTTTTTTTTTAATTTTTTTTGTAGTTTTATTTGAGGTTTAATACACCATGAAGAGATATGTATAGGGAGGAAAAATAGGTGGGAAGAAATTTGTAAAATTTTTACATGAGAAAATTTCCACCCAATTTTGTATTTACTAATTTAGGGAAAAAATGAAAAAAAAAAAGCAAATACTTTTTTCATTGTGGAAGAACATGTGGTTTTTGTTATACTTTTTTTTTGGGATGCTTACGATATCTTTTAATTTATGATTTATTTATACAAATTGTTTTTATTTTTTGTGTAATTACATAAATTATATTTTTAAATAGCGTAGTTTTTGTAATGATGATGGTATTTTTGGGGGTGTATGTATAATTTTTTAAATAGTATGGGTATGTTGTGTAAATGGTGTTGATGCATTTGATGGATGTATACATAATTTTTTTTAAAATTATGAGTGATTTGTATAAATAGACTATATGTAAGGAGTGTGGATGTATATGAATTATAATCTTTGGAACGTTAGATGTAAACAAATTGAATCGGGCTGAATAGTTTTAATATTTGAATTTATTTGAAATTTCATTATATTTGAATTTAATCATATTAATATCAAAACAGTGCAAATATAATGACACGTGTGTTTTATTGTCGTATCATTGTTATCGTTTTGAATTTTTTTACTGTATTGGCTGCTACCTAAAAAGTTTTGTGAATTTGGGGTTTTGCTGTGATAAAATTGCAATCTTTTTAGTACAGTCGATATATATTTGAAATTAGTAGAGTTTTTATTATAATTTAATTTTTGAATTTTTATAAGTTAACAGAATTTCTTAGATTAATTTTAATTATTTAAATAATGTGTTTGGTATTTGGTAATTTCTTTTATGGTTTATAAATGTGTACAGGTGTAGGATTATAAGTGGTGTTTGGGGCCAGCTTAGTGCCAATTAAGATGAGTTGTATGTGTGTGTGAAAAGTAGAGGATAGCTGCTGGTGCACATGGGTTTGGAGCATCTCTATGGATAATCCATTTAACTATTTGTTTTTAGCTTTAATGGATCTTCTCTTCCAAGGGACCCGCCTCCCGGATTCGGACTATCTTCTTTCATATATATATATATATATTAAATAATAATATAATAATAATAATATTATTATTATTACTATTTATTTTTTACAACAATTAAACAGTACATCAAGGATTTATGTGCTTCGTGTAATTACGTATAATATTATATTTTCTATAAATATTAATTCACATTATTAAAATTTAACTATAATTGGTTCTCTCGATTTACTGATATTTTTTTAATTTTGTTTTTCTTTAAAATTACATTGTAAAAAAAAAAAAAAAAAAAAAAAAAAAAAAAAAACAAAAAACAACAAAATAAAATAAAAAATAAAAAAAAAAAAAAAAAAAAAAAAAAAAAAAAAAAACAAAAAATAAAAAAAAAAAAAAAAAAAAACCAAAAAAAAAAAAACAAAATAAAAAAAACAAAAAAAAACAAAAAAAAAAATAAAAAAAAAAAAAAAAAAAAATAAAAAAAAAAAAATAAAAAAAAAAAAAAAAAAAAAAAAAAAAAAAAAAAAACAAAAAAAAAAAAAAAAAAATAAAAAAAAAACAACAAAAAAAAAAAAAAAAAAAAAAAAAAAAAAAAAAAAAAAAAAAAAAAAAAAAACAAAAAAAAATAAAAAAAAAATAAAAAACAAAAAAAAAAAAACAAAACCAAACAACAAACAAAATAAAAAAAAAAAAAAAACAAAACAAAAAAAAAAAAACAAAAAAAAACTAAAAAAAAAAAAAAAAAAAAAACAAAAAAAAAAAATAAACAAAAATAATAAAAAAAAATGAAAAAAAAAAAAAAAATAAATAAATTAAATTAGAAAAAGTAAAAAAAACAAAAAATAATAACAAGAAAAAAAGAAAAATAAATAAATTATATATTAAAAAAAAAAACTTAAAACACAAAAATTACAAATGCAAAATACATAAGATAAAATAATAAATAATTAATAATTAAATAAAGAAAAAAAAAATACAACTAAAATATGCATAAAAATATCAATTAAAAAATGACCAAAAAATATATTAAAATCCAAAAAATAATATTAAAACAACTTTACACAAAAAAAAATAAAAAAAAAAACAATAAGACAAATACAAAATATCAAAGAAATATATAAATTAGAAATCAAAACAAAAATTAAAAACAAGAGACAAAAAAATAGATAAAAATAAACAAAACAACCACAATAAAATACAATATATATTGAAAAAAAAATCAAACATATAATAAATAAAAAATAACAATAAAACCAAAACTCAAATAAAGATAGTAATAAAAAAAAATTAAAAAATGAAAAAATTTAATAAGAAATAAAAAAAAAAAACCGAAAAAAAAACACGAAAAAAAAAAACTAAAAACTATAATAGAATAAAAAAACAAACACCACAATATTAGAAAAATAAAAGACAAATTAATACAATTTTAATCAAATAAAACACAAAAACATAACACCCATAAAAACATCACACAAAACAGTGAATAAAGAAATAGCTATAACACAAATATCAAGCAAAAAATCAAAGAACAAAACTCAATACACAACAACTCATCCTAAACAGAAAAAACCACACCGCACTCATCCCACGTCACAAACTACCAAAATACAACCACACGAAAAAAAAAGAAAAAAAAAATAAATAAAAAAAAACCTTGAAATACAAAAACATAAATAAAAAAAAAAATCCGCCAAAAAGAAAATTACAAACACGACACAAAAAACAAACGCAAATACACTATGTCTCTAACACATAACCATACAAAAATACACAACAATACAGACGCCACAAATCAAAAAAACACTATCATAAAATAACCAAATAATAAGCAAAAAATATAAAACAGAAAGACGTGTAGCAACGTCAAAAAACAAAAAAAAAACCACAAAGCACACAAAAAAAAAAATAAAAATAATCAAAGAAAAAAAATTCATCCACAGACTAGACATACATCCAACCAAAAAACAATTACAAAACTATTAGCCAAGAAAGAGATGTTACAAGAGAGAAAATACAAAAAAAAATAAATAATCACACCGACATAAAATACCGAACGAAAAATCTGACAGCAAAACATAGCAAAAAAAAAACACAACCAGTTGACAAAAGAAAAAAGAGAAGGAAACGGTCATGAAAAAAAAAAGACAGATAGAAAAAAAGCAAAAAGTATAGACGAACAAGAATGAATAAAGAAGACTAAAAAATAGCAAAAATGAAAAAACGAACCAAAAAGAAAAAAAAAAAAAAAAAAAAAAAAGAGAAACAAAAAAAGAGCAAAGAAGAAAAAAAATAAAGACCGACAAGACAAAAAATAAAAACACAATACCAAGAATTACAAAGTAACAAGAAAAAAACAAACAAATAGAGAAGCAAAGAAAAAAATACAAAAAAAAAAATATAAAAAAATAAAGATAAAACAACGAAAAAAAAACACCAGACGACAAGAAGTAGAAAACACAACAAAACACGAAAACCAAAAAAAAAAAAAAAACAAAAGAACAACAGAAAAACAACTCACAGCCAAAACGGCAAACAACTTCACACGGAAACAACGGAGACAAAAACTACAAAAAAAAAGCTCAGGCGAAAAACACCAAATAGTAATAAAAAAAACAAAAAAGCAAAAAAAAAAAAAAAAAAAAAAAACAAGGGGACAAAAATAGAAAACAAACACACACACAAACAACAGGAGAGAGAAATTAGCACACTGAACGACCAAAAAACAGCAAACAAACGCAAAAAAATGAACCAAAAAAAAAAAAAAAAAAAACAGGCAACACGAAAAACCCGAAAAATCAGGACAGAAACAACATTGAAAAACGACAGGAACCGGACAAGACGATCGACAGTAAGACCCAGAAGAAGCAAACAATAGAAACACACAAAAAAAAACAAAAAGATAAAGAGAGTACAAAAGAAAGAAGACAAACGAAAAAAAAACAAAAAAAAAAAAAAAAAAAAAGCAGAAGCAAAAACAAAAAAAGACCGGAACCAGAAAAAAAAAGCAAAACCAAAAATTGAAGAAAAACAATGACAAAAAAAGAATAAAAAGGAAAAGAAAAAAAGAGAACAGAAACGAAAAAAAACAGAGTCAAGAATTCAAGTAAGAGTAGCACAAAAAAATGTCAAAAGGAAAGAAACAAATCAACAAATCACGTATAATGATAAAGTTACACGGAACGAAAGACAAAAGAGAAAATGTCAGCAACAACAAACGAAAAAAAGATACGCAAAAAAAAAAAAACAAAAAACAAATACAGAATAGATAAAAAAAAAAAAGCATGCAAAAAGTCAAAAAAAACAAAAAAAAAAAAAAAGAAAAAAAAAAAAACGAACAAAGAAAAAGAATACAAAAGAAGAAAAAAACCCAACGAACACAAATAAGGCCAAGAGACCAGAGAGGAAAAGGAAAAACAAAGAAAAAAGCGCCAAAAAAAAAGAAAGAAGAACAACAGAATGGGAAACAAGAACGAGGACAATGGACCAAGGAAAATAGAAAAGAAAAAAAAAAGACAGGAAAAAAAGAAAAAGAAGTCGTGATAGAACAGGAAACGAAAAAGAAAAACAAATAGAAAAAAAAAAAAAAAAGAAGTCAAAAGAAAAGAAAAAAAAAAATAAGAAAAAATCAAACAGGAAACGAAACAAAACGGACAAATACAAAAAGAAGGTAAGCAAAAAAAAAAAAAAAAAAAAAAAAAAAAAAAAAAAAAAAAAAAAAAAAAAAAAAAAACAAAAAAAAAAAAAAAAAAAAAAAAGAAAAAAAAAAAAAACAAAAAAAAAAAAAAAAAAAAAAAAAAAAAAAAAAAAAAAAAAAAAATAAAAAAAATAGAAAAAAAAAAAAAATAAAAAAAAAAAAAAAAAAAAACAAAAAAAAAAAAAAAAATAAAAAAAAAAAAGAAACTAAAGAAAAAAAAAAAAAAAAGAGAAAATAACAAGACAACTAACAAGAAAAAAAAAAATAAAAAGAAAATCAGATGCATAGAATAAGTAAGACAAAGAGAAAGGAACAGAAAAAAAAAAAAAAAAAAGGAAAACAAATAAAAAAAAAAGAAAAATACAAAAAAAGACCAAAAAGGAAAAAAATAAGAAAAACAAAAAACAAAAAAAAAAAAAAAAAAGTGCCAATTAATTAGGCACAAGAGTACAATAAAGTTAGGGCTTCATTTACTTTTTGGTATTGAGTTAGATATCCCAATTAATCTTTTTTATATTTTTTACTTTCAATGTCAAAGCCCGTTCACTAACACATGCTCAGCTCGCTACTAATTATGATTATGCAAGATTTATAAATAATCATGATTATAATCACAAACTTAATCAATCCCAACATAATCAACTCCTAAAAGTAAATGAGCCATTACTCTTATTGATTTTTTACGCGTTATAGGTGATCAGGGGTTGTGTAAGCCATTATTTATAACATACAAATAAATTTTTTATATTTAAATTTTTATAAAAGCCTGTTTGATTTTTTTTTTTTTTTTATATTAAGAGGGTCAAAATAAATTTTAATTCCTTGAAGAAGTGACAAACAACTCGGACTGATGAGCAAGCCCGGCCTGTTACATTTTTGTTGGGCTTGTTTTAATTATAAGCCCAAAACCCACAGACATTAATAATTCTTAATTTTCTAATATATATATATATATATATTCCTTATTTTTTTATTAAAATATCCAAAAACAATTAATGAAATTTTCGTGTTATTATTTTTGAACTATATTACATTATTCATATTAATGGGATGTAGTACAGATTCAATAAGATTACAAATAAAAAAGGCCAAAAAACTTATCGAATTAAAAAATAAAAAATCATATATTAAAGACCTTCCTAATTAATATAAGATTAGCATAATTCCCAAACATAATAATGCATTATTAGAGGATAAATATAAATAATTTATTAACTTTTGTAATTTATCGCATGACTTATTTTGTTATTTTTATTTTTATTTCCTTAATTTTTTTTAGATTATTGTTGACTATAATATCTATCAATTTTCTTATTAAAGGAATCCAAAAAAAAAAAAAAAATCGTAATATTAATCTTCAAAATTAGGAAAACTAATACTATGAATTAATTTCTCTCTGCCAAAATATAATAATTAGGAAAGAATATAAATTATGAGCAAGGGTAATTAAGTTATTAGAGTACCAAGAATGTAATTAAAAAAAATATCAAATTATTCTATACTTAATTGAAATTGATCGATAAAAATTTATTTAAATTTAATTTATTAAATTTAATAATTTTTTTTAAAAAAACTTATTCAATAAGCTTTTAAGTTTAATTTAATTAATATGAAAATAAAAAAAAAAATATACTTGAGAAATTTAATTATTTGATTTCAATTTTTTTATCTAATTAAAATTTTATAAATTATTTAATAATAAATTAAATATTAAATTATAAATTTTTAAAATTCAATAATAAATTTAAATAAATTTGACAATATATATTCGACTCTCGATTAATAATAATTAGAGGCCTTCCAAGAGGTGGATTAGATTAAAATCTTTTCAAGAAACTAAGCGGCATCATGAAGGTGTACATTTTTAACAAATTGTGGTACTTTGACTGGAAATAGAAATTCCGGTGTGGCGGTTGTCGCTTTCCTTGATGGATAACCAAGAAAGGAAATTGTTGCCAGAGTGTACGATTAATGTGTGTGCGAATGCGATCGAGAGTGTACCTGATTTGGTAAAACGAATTTTGTCCTGGAATTATTGGTTTTGTGGGCAAAATAATAAAATAAAACATGGAAACGCGACCCCTTGTCGCCGACCCAAATCACTTTCTCTCTCTCTCTAAAACTCTCTCTCTCCCTCTCTCTCTCTCGCTAAAAAACAGGGCTATATGAGAAAAAACCATCAAATTACAGGTAGATAAATATATTTATGCTGAAATTATGATTTTTTTTTTTTATGTGTTGTGATTTTAGGTTTCTGCATTAAGTTTCATGCAACTGTCGTAAATTCCATGCGCGTATTTGATGTATTCTGCTGGTGTGATCCCTTTGTTTGCCCTGATCCCTTTTGTATCCTGGCCTATGAGAGTGATTAATTAAATTTTCTGGGTTTGTCTTTCGGGATGATCATAGCTGAATTAAGAAGGGTGGTTGTGATCTTGGTTAAAGATTTGATTTTGTGGTGTTATATCTCGTGCTTCGTGGAATTTTTGAGTGCTGTTGTTTCTTTATTGATGTGATTGTTAGAGGAAAAGAGGGAAGAATACTACTAAATCTTGAATGGTATCTATATGTACGTGGGAAACATGAATAGACAGGACGAAAGTGCTTATTTTTGTTTCAAAGCTGTTTGAAAAGGTTTTGCTGCAAGGTTAGCCTAACTATATGTGCTTGGGTGGAAAAGAAGCTTTTAAAAACATTATGGAGTTGAGGCAATTGGTTTCTCCTTTCTGCCCGTTCAATTTTTAGGTGAGACGACAAGATGATATGTGCGAGTCTGATAAAATGGACCTACGGATGAGAAAAGAGACTAAAGACGAAATGGAAGGTGTAGGGAGCTAGAGATCGTACATTTTGAGGAAACCTTATGGCTGATAAGAATCTTTAGATTAGACTGTAGAGGTGAAATTTCCTCTCCGAACGTTTACTTGGTTAAGATTTAAGAATGTGAAGGCATTTGGTGCTGCTACAAAGGAAAGTGTTAGCACCCCTCACATGGCTGATAAAGTGTTCATGTGCCTATCAATATTCATCTGTTTATGCATAGAACAAATCTTTCTGTTAATCTTTGTACTTCCCCTAGTTGATTTACCTTTTTATTTGGGTTTGTTTTGTGCTAATCACCTAATGTGTTTGATTGATGAACAATGATTGCAGGAGTATGATTGATATATGATATGTAAGCGACGACATATGTTTTAGCTGTCGTGACATGATAAATTGACCGGGTAAAATTATTTTTATCTTGTCGGAGAAACTCAAAATGTCCAATGGAGAAGTCAGAAAAGTCTCAGTACAGGATATACAGTTGGTAAGTTTTGTGGCCTAATAATCTTATATTTTCAATTTTGGTTTGTTCTGCCATTATAGTAAATATTTTATTGCAAGGCATGGGCATACAGCATAATTTATTGATTATCAAGTTGAAGATAGGCGTTTGTCCAATATACGATTATAAATTGATGGGACATTGCTGGTATCTTTTCTCAGAAAGGATGAAATCCTTCTGGGTGAAGCCATATAGTATTGCTAGCCTAAAATGTCTGATGGCTAATCACATATCACCACTCTTATCAGTTATATATCGGGAAAGATTCAACAGGATAACATGATAAGATAACTATCAAAGACATCAAAAGTCTCTCTGTACTAGTGATCTATGCCTTGTTAAAAACATAATAGATTTGCATTGTCTAGTCTCCAACAGCACTATAAGATGAATGCATATAATTATGACAAATTCGAAATATTTCAGAGAGGATAGAGCTCATGACTGATAATTTGTACTGAAGGTGAACGTTCATTTCATAATAACGAAATAGATCTAATATAACATTCATAACTGCGGTCTTGTTTGCAAAAAGTATCCAAGTTCTAGTAGGCATCCATATAGTTCATCCTTTTCCTTTTGATCCCCTAAACTGTGACCATTTTTCATCCTCTAAGTAGCACTCTTTAATGAATGTTGCATGGGTGCTTGAGTTTACAGCTTGTTTCATTGGTTACATTTGGTAATACTTTTAAGCTCTTCTTGACAGGGAGAAACTAAAAAATAATTGTTGTGCACTTTCCTGGAGATCTGGTAAAATGTCTTGACTGAAATAAGAAGTACTGTTGCTAGCTAGGAGCAGAAGGTGAAGGTGTTGAAATGTCGGGATAGAAAAATGCAACTGCTTTTTAAGTAGCTTCTTTTTTTCTGACTGATTGACCTGTAGTGTGTCTCTTTAAAAATTCGAGCCAGTGGATGGAATGGATACATGACATTGGTCTCATCAAAATGAAATTAGATCAGAAAGAAAAGAAATTTTGGAAGAAACTAAGTCATTACCAAGTGTGAACTTAATATAGAGGATGTGAATCCATTTGAAGTGCTCCTTGACTTAGGATGAACTATTTCTAGTTGGTTGAGATTAAAGCAGTTGGAGCTGTTTGCCTACGCTGGCCGCTGGCATATATGTAAGCAAGGATGGTTTTGTTCTTGTTAATTTGATCGTAGCACTACAGAAAAATTGATTGTACCCAGTGGTTGTATCATCATTTTTGGTTCCCACTTTCTGTAAATCTTTTCTTTTCCTTTCTACTTCCTCTTTTTTTTTGGTGGGGGGGGGGGGGGGGAGTGGGCTTCGTTGGTTGGGTTAAGGCACTTCTTCAAAGCATATAACTAACCTTGTCTTTTTCCTGATTTTAGGTTCAAAATCTTATAGAAAGGTGTCTTCAACTTTACATGAGCCAGAGAGAAGTTGTGAGTACCTTGTTACACCAGGCAAAAATTGAGCCGGGTTTCACTGAACTTGGTAACTTTCATTTCCTTGGTTAGATTTTTCCTATCTTTGTCTATTTGCTCTTTTTAAGTTCTGATTTGTGCTGTTAATACATCATGCATATTTTAATTTAGTTGTAGCTGCCATTTCTGTTTTTCAAAAGATGATCTGTATTATCATGACCAAATTTCTGTGTCAAGGATTGTTTACTGTCTATCACTAACAAAATATATAACCATGTGATGGCATGAGCTTTCAAACTTGTCACACATGATAAATCTTAACCTATTCGAGGCAGATATTTATACCATACGTGTGAGAGTGAGTTTTGTGTGTTAGATAGTATTTTCAATTGTGAAGTCTGCATGTTTCTCCTTTTCTGTTCTTTCTCCTGAAAGTCTCCCACCCTCTCTTCTTCCCCCTCAAGTAGTAGGGTTAAATAATATCTCTGTATGGGGGCTGACATGGTATTTCACTATCATATACAAAAGTTTAGGTAACCACTAATGATTAGATTGACCTCATCCTTGAACATGAAATTTTGGCTCCAAACGGTTGTTGTAATGAATTATCTGGATACAAGGTCTTTCCGTGTGTTAGATTTTTATCTTGTCCTGCTGCATGATATATAGTATTAATGAAATGATTTTTCATCTTTAATGTAAACTACAAGCTAATAGTTCTAATATTGACGGGGGTTTTTAGACTGCATCTTTTTCTCAAAAATTAGTACAGGAGAGAGGTCTTCATTAGGAACCTGGTCCATGCTATTGACCAACCTTCCAAAATTAGCTTTTCTTGAATTCTTTATAGTTTGCGCGCTTTACCATTGTATTGCAGTATATCACATTTTTTGGTGTAGGAGTATCGAGTACATATCTATTTATACCATCCTTGTTAATTGGTGTTCTATGTTTGAGTCTATTAACATCTGGGTTCCCTTCCAGTGTGGCAAAAACTTGAAACAGAAAATCAGGAGTTTTTCAGGGCATATCATCTGAGCTGATAGTGAAGGACCAGATAGTACGATTCAATCAGTTGCTTGAGAGACAGGTTGAGCTAATGCACCAAATACATCAGACTGGAGTTACTCCCATTCCTGTTAATGGATCTCAGATGCATTCAAGTAAGCTTGCTTTTTGATATGGTTGGAGTAGCTGCATGTAGAAAATAACTCAGATAGCCATTGTGATAGTTCCTCATTAATGCATATCTAGACCTCTACATTATGTTGGCCTTTACTATCCTAAGCTGATGATCCACTTATTTGCACGCATGTAGGTGCTACATGTCCTTGGTTCTTTGACTTAATATGTCTAGTGAAGGTTGTCTTTTGTAGTTATGTTATTCAATCTTTGGTTTCTATTTCCTTATTTTTCTTTTCATCTGTTATTTATGTCTTGAGTGTGGTGTTTTGCCCTGCTGAAAGGGTTGGGGAACCAGGTAGGAGTGGAAGACGTAAAATAAATTCTCGCAGATGAATTAGTAATGTGGTCATCAACAAAATATTAGCTATAATTATTATGAACAATCGCTATATAATCCCCGAAGAATTGAAAATTTTGCATGGAAAATTAAATAAATGCAGATGCCAAGTTTATTTGGAATATTCCAGAAATTTCTATTCTTCAGCTTTCCATCACAAGTAAAGATGGTGCTTCGTCAGAACAATAATTGAGTCCTTTGTTAAAATGGTAGGTCTTTTGTTGGTTCATAATCTTTTTGTTGGAGGACAATGATAGGACCAAGTAATACTCAAAGAGTGCTTCTATTGGATCACTAATGCATTACAATGATCATGAAGGAGTTAGTTACTATATCATCAAGTAGTTTTAAGCTATTTCCATCAATTTTGGGAATTCTGGAGGCAAAAAGATTTTTGGAATTTGTTCTGGAAAGCGCTGATGTATGATTGTTGCCAATCTCCTTTTCTTCTTTACACATGTTTTGCTCTGAGAAAATTCACAGGAGACCTCTCAGTTAATTAGGTCTCTCAGTTAATTAGGTACTTGTTATGAATTGTTAATTGTTGAAAGTTTTTCTCTATGATTCACTGCGGTTGGAATAAGAACTAGAATTCATATAATAATGATAGAGGGTGGTACGGCTCTCAAGCTTTATTTCATCCAGAAATCTATAAGATGTGAGGATGTTATTTATGATGTATATTAGATGAAACATAAGCTGTTCATGATGTTCTTCCTCTAGAGATTTTGTAATTTTCTGATAAAGCATAACCAGCGGAATCATATAACTAAGAGGCCCTAAATAACTTCCATCTTTCTGTATATTCATGCATGCAGGAGAGTTTTGTTCGCATGAGTGCAAGTGTATGCATTAAGGCCTTGCACTTGCTACAAGAGTTGCTTCTCCCATCAGGCCTACAACTGTAGGAGCTTATCTGTTATTGTTGTACTTTAATAACTCTAGCAGTGCTTTGACTAACAATTAATTATTACCAGCAATTTATGTTATTAGTTCCACCGGAGAAGTAAATTGTGTGGTTACATTATGGCATTGGCAGTGCACAACAACTCAGCTTATCAGGCCCCTCAACCTGCTGGAGCACCTATAAAAACAGAAACCGTCCACCAAACTGTGAGTGCCATACCTAATGTTTACACTAATGGGGCATCCTCCGTGCAACCATCCATGCGAATTCCGGTCAATATGGCGGGTCATGCTGGAAGGATTGATGTATCTGGCAACATGCTATTAGCTCAAAACTCCAACACAGGAATGATGCACGGAATGAATGGGATGATGATTAAATCGGAAGGTGGATATGCAGGTGATTCCCAGTTTATGTTTGGTGGGGACAACAATCTTCTGGAACCTCGTAATGCAATGGGGGAAGCATCCGTTTCTCCTTTCGATGGTGGTGAGTCAAGTTCGCAAGCATTGAACGAGGCTGTGTTGGAATCGGAGATGAACTCATTTGGATTTTTGGGACAGATACCTCGAAGCTTCAGTTTATCAGATCTGACAGCTGATTTTTCTAATAGTACTGGTTGGCTCTCCCACTCTCTCTCCACCAAAAACCAATAAGAAATTTCAATTTGACTTACTGTACATTCTGAAATTTAAAGTTTTTTTCAATATGGAAGGAATTCATGGTACCTGTTATGACTTCTTTTTACTGATCTTTTTAGATATACTGGAGAGCTATTCTAAATCTCCATTTCTGGGAACAGATGCGAACTTCCTGGACCCTCATATCCGGGGTGAACAAGGAGGTAGCAGTTTCTTTTAGATGGACACTTTTTAACAGAAAATGGTAAAATTGCTGATAAATTCTTGTTTTTCTTGTGAGCAGACATTAAAAGATTGGACACTATATCAGAGGGCTTGAGTTATGAAGACTTTGGCAGTGATTGAGTGTACACATGGTACTCCTTTATTTGCAACTCATCGAACTTTTACAAAGTGTAGCCACTTCATCTTCTTCTTTTCCGTAACTTACATTTTTACATATAGATGTTATCAGTATTTTAACCCCTCTAATTCATACTTTACGACAAAAGTGTTCGGCTCTTTACTGATTATATAGTCCTTTAGCATGTGCTTATATTTGGAGTTTTTGTGGCGAACACTCTCTATAGTGGTCTTGAACAAATGTAACCTCTTTATGTTCTTGTGGTTATGTTGTCGCAGGCGAACTACTTGGAAGGTTTTGGTTGTAAATATGTTGTAGAACTAGAAAAGCTTCATGGTTTCGGACCACTTGAAGATATCATTGATTGGTGTACTTGTAATAATTTAGTCGTGATTAATTGTAATTGAAGTTGTAGGATCAAGTTAGAAAGTCTGGTTTTTCTCTTCTGCAGATTAGGCTCGTTTTACTTACAAATATGACAGTGATTATTGCAATCATATTGGAGTTTGTCAGCAGATGTTGGAATCTTGTAAACAGATATTAATTGTAATTATTAGCAAGAAAAGTTGTAACGAGAATGAAGATGGCCAAAGACGTGTTTTAATGGAGACTTTTAATATACATTGGGATTTACCCAGAAGCAAGTACGTTAAAGTGAACTTAAGTGATACACAGAAGAGTTGGCACTGCTTTGACATGTAAATGCAAAAGTTTCCAAGGCCCAAGCTGGTGTATCATTCATACAAACAAATTAACGTTTCCATCCTAATAAATTCTGCTAGTAGCAGATATAAGATCTATCTGCATCTGCTTTAAGACACAGGATCACTGATAATATTGTCAATCTAAAAGAATCTAAGCGGGCCCAGTCCTTAGGGCATTCCCTAAATCAGCGATCAAATCATTGACATCCTCGATTCCTACAGAAATGCGGACAAGATCCTCAGTTAAACCTCTGGCCTCTCGTACCTCAGCAGGTATGCTTGCATGAGACATGAAGCAAGGCAAGCTGATGAGGGACTTCACACTACCTGCCAATTGAAAATTACATAGTAATGAGCTAACATTATAGGCTGCTCCGCCAAGACCAACTTGTACATGTTATGATGTGTGACAAATTTCATTACATAAGAGTCATCTTATCATCACTGAAACTATACTGCAAATTTTAGCTACTTGAATGAGAAATTACCAAAGCTGACAGTTATGCTGAAATACTTGGTCGTCTCAACTATATGCTTAGAGAGTGCCAAGGAACCTGTTAAGAAACTTAGCACAGAGCCTGCACCCTTTGCCTGAAAGAAGGGACGGATCATACAAATTAATATACAATGTCAAAATGTTGTCGCATCAGTGTATTTGCTTGTTGATGCATTTACTTCCATTTCCAAGGCCAAATTGAGTAGTTGGCCAAGGGTGGTTCTATATTTGTTGGCAACCTGGTTAATGGACCTGTATGAACCTGGTGTGGTTACTGGATCAAATATCCCATGTGACCTCATACCTGAGAGTAGTGTAAAGATCGTCCTGGATGATCAGGAAGTCCAGCATAATTGACCTTTTTCACCCGTGGATGAGATGCGAGAAATTCAGCAATCTTTTGTGCATTTTCCTGCTCATTGTAACATTATATGGTCAAAGGAACGAACACTTTAATCTGGTATAAATGGCAAAAATTGTCCAATTACAGATCATTACATACACTAGAGAGAAAAATATAAACAAGACCTGTTGCTTTTCAACACGTAGGGCCATAGTTTTGATGCCTCTTAAACAAAGCCAACAGTCAAATGGAGCTAACCCTGAGCCCTCTGCATTCTGTAGGAAATATAGCTCTTTCGCCAAGCTGATAAACATCAAATGAAGAGGCAGGTCTAGAAATCAGTAACTAAAGTTTGTCCCCTCATAATACAAAGTAGTCTATGTTCATCATTTTCCGAAGGTTCTTAAGAGTGCATACAAGAGGTGCATGCTAATACTGAATTCTGCCAAAGCATTTTGAACGTTTAGATCCAGCAAAAGCAATAGTTGATACATGAAAATCAGTTATCCTGGAAATGTTAAGCTAAGTTGTATTTGTATGTTGAAAGAAAGCATATGCAGAACTCAAATGCTTATCTGAATTCAAATGCAACTCATAGATCAAACCTTTCGCCCTTAATGGCAAGCACGCCAGCCATGAGGTCACTATGACCAGCTATGAATTTAGTTGCTGAGTGCATCACAATATCTGTAAATTGGTTGACAAAATAAGGTTGATCACATATTTATCAAACCACACAATTTTTGGCACAGAATCAAAATGATTATAAAAAAATGGATAACAACCTGCTCCAAGTTCTAAAGGTCGAGACAGTACAGGAGACATGATGCTGTTATCCACCAAGACAAGAGCACCACGAGCATGAGCCATCTCAGCTATTTTCTAAACGACAATGATGAGAAAGGGTGAACAAGTTATGACACAAACATAAAGAATTTTCAATGTTGAAAATATATGTATGTGTATGTGTGTATTTAATATGTTGAGATAGATAGACATAGAGAAGCTAATATAAAATCTAATAACATATTCATCTGAACTAATATAAGAAGCACAAATGAATGCAAACTCGTAATTGCTAAACCAAATTTTTAAAAACTACGACCTACACGAATATCAGTAATCTGTTGGCGTGGGTTTGTTGGACTCTCCAACCACACGAGCTTTGTCCAGGGGCCAATGGCAGCTGCAACTTCTTCCAAATTTGTCGTATCCACGCGCCTGTACCATGAATATTAGAGGCTTGCAACCCAATGGTGGTAACTAAATTATTTTGAAGGAAAAAGAAATACTAACTTAATCACAACTCCAGATTTTGGGGTTACTCGTGACAACAGACGATCAGAACCACCATACATGTCATCACCAGCAACGATCTCCTCACCTGCCATGTGGAGAAAAGAGAAAATAAATGTTTTTAATATTCCATTGCAGAACAATTATAAGAAACAGCAAGCAGAATTTTCAGCGACCTAAAAGTTTTTTTTAAAAGCTTAAAACTGCATTAGGACATATATTCTAACAGACAGCAGGCAGATTCAGAACAGACTTGAAATTGCCCTGAACAAGAGACTTCATAATCCTCAAGATCAGGCTGTCTTAATTGGATTAATAACCTGTTAGCAACAGGGAGAAATGAAGTACGGGAGTATGCCAAAGTAAGGCATATGCTAATGCAACTATGCAAAGACAAAGAGGTGAAGTACCCGTTCCAACAAGATGAGTGACGGCTGATAAAGCCGCCATTCCACTAGTGAAGCATAATGCTCGGTCGGCTTTATCAAGCTTTGCAAGAAGTCTGTGGATAAGAATGATTTAGACCCATGGAAAGCCGTGTGCCATGTGCAGCCGTCAGACATCGTAAAACAAGAAAATTAAGTAGTGCATGAAAAGTACAAACCTCTCCAGTGCATCGCGAGTTGGATTTCCACTTCTTGTATAATCATAAGGCCCATATTCTGTAGCCGAAGGCTGGAGAATAGTTTAGTTAGTCACATAGAAGTACTAAAAACATTATAAGCACATGTTTTGTAAGATTTAGTGGAATGGAGATCTATAATTAAAAAAGGGGACGGGAATTGATACAACACCATGCTTACCTGATGCTTTTTCTGCAAGCATGAAATGGGAGCAAGATGATATTTTTTATGTAAACATTCTATTGGAACTGTTTAAATTGACTCTGTACAATCAACTAGAAATAACCACCAATTTTAGGCATGGCAGAACATGAAATTAAAAGAATTTCTGAACCTCTGAACTACTGGATATGGAAACCTATCTAGAGGCAAACATCTACATGTTGAGGTTGCTTAAGATTCCGCTAATGACCTATGTATTAGATACATCTACTGTCATCTTGAGAGAGCTCATGATTCTTTAACAGATGCCAATAAATGAAAAGCATCACTAACTTAAAAACATTACTTTTTCCCCCATATGGAACAATGCACATACTTTCTGCAGTCGTGCGCTACAATTTCAAGATTCCAGCACACAACACTTACTCTCAACTCTGGCAAACAAATGTTGCTAACTGCAGCACAAATTTAGGTAGACCAAAAGGCTTAAAATCATGTGGGACTGAGAATTCACCTGCTTAAAAGTTGCTGTTTGATATAGAGGTGTGCTTAACGCCTCATAAGGATCAAAATCATTGGTAAAATTCATCAACATCGTTGAGACACTAGGCTCCCCTTGGTCACTGATCTGTACGGTTTCTGTTTCTGCCATGAATTAACATATCATGCTTATTCCAACATAGGATGCCTATATATCATGCAACAATGTAGAATACATCACACATATTTGTGCAAAGTACCTTGAAAATTCGAAAACACTTACCATTTGAGCATTCAGCAACCTTGTCGACAAAAGCCGAAGCACTTACATCCATCTCTTTGTCTCTCAAGCAATTTAGTTTGAAGTTCTGTCCATCCATGGAATAACTCCCCTTCCTGAGGACTACTGTCTTGCACCCAGAAAGCAAGGGGAGATTTCCATTCAGCAAACCCTAAAGACCAATACAATTGTGTATCAGAATAAAACACTACTTTTTTGGAGCCAAGGGAAACCCAGAAAAATCCTATTTTCCCACAAATTCGGTCTTTGATTTCAATTTTGTAATTTACATTAAACATGTAAACATTTTCCCCAACAAAAACTAAAAATTAATCCACATTCATATGCCTTCAAATAAATAAAGAAGCAATCACTGAACTTCCTTCTTCTCCTTCTCCAAAAATTCCTTCAAACCACGGAAACCCTCGAAGAATATTGGGAAGAGGAAAATAAAAAAGGTGAAAAACAAGACTTAGCTAAATTAGATCAATTTTTTTGAGTTCAACGAAACTATAAACTCAGAAACCATACTCAAGTTATCGCATGAACCTCATCTCAGCCTGAAGCTCTGATTTCCCTAAAGTCCAGAGCTTTTCACCCTATCAACCAAAACCCTTCATTTCTAACCCGAATGCGAAAATGACAAAAAGGAAATAGAAGAACCCTCATTGAAATGACGATGAAAACAAGAGAAAAGAGTAATCCACATGCTTACACGCATTAAAAAAAAAAAAAAAAAAAAAAAAAAAAAAAAAGAGCAGCAGTAGGTGAAAGGGACTTACGGGTTTATCAGTATGGTTGATCGAAAGAGAGGTAAAGAGTGATCTAAGAGCCAAAGCAGAGGCCGCCATTGTCAGTAACGAGACAGCTTCAGCAAAGGAACAAACAGACACAACACTTCGTATCTCTCTCTCTCTCTATATATATATATATTACCTGTGGGTGTCTGATGGAATCAGTCAAATGCGTTGCTGCGCCTGCGCGAGCACAATTGAAGCCAACCATGATGAAATTATGTGCAAAGTGCATTTGGCTAAATAGCATTTCACACCCCATGGAAATCATATTTTCCAAAAATTCCCCAAGATTCTAAAGAAATGGCAAAGACCCCCAAAGTTTACAAAATATTTTTGTGCGGTCTCACGATATATGATGGAATATAGCACTTTTATCCCACCAAAGTAGTTAAATTCAAATTTTACTCCTCTAAACTTATTTAACGCGAAAAGAATTCATAAAATCTACTTAGGTTTTCATACTCCATACGTCCATATTAAAATTATTGTATTCGTATATTTATTCGTGAAGTAATTTCTGTACTTTTCATGAATTTGTTCTAATACCAAGCGTCAATCATGACCTAATTATCCTTCTATGAATATTTCAATAATTTATTATTGTTTTGTAAGTTGTCTAATTATTTATTTAGTTAGACATATCATATTCCAGTTACATATTTTGATTCTAAATTCGATACAAATAGAGAGTTTTAGTCAAGATAATTCTTGATTGTCGTATGGATTTCGTTCATATTGAAAGTCCCCTACTTCATCTCATTTAGGGACAAAGTGAAACAATGTAAAAAATTATATTTAATTTGGTGCCTAAGTTACCCTTATAAGGGTGAACATATATCTCATCATATGCATTATCGTTTGAAGATATACAAGAGTAGTTTAGTGAGAAAATAATTTATTTGATTTGCAATAAGTCTGTAATAAGTCAATTTGAGATAAATATTAATTTTTTTCTAATATCATCAAATTTAGTGAATTCTATCATTATAGGGATTTATTTGTTAGATGAAAATAAATATTATACGATGGGTGTCGAAATCACCAAAATAAATCCTTACGAACACTTTGTTAAAAGTAAGAGTAGGATCGATTCCTCAAGGATTGATTTCAAGTTGATTTCTTTTAAAAAAAATAAAAATAAGGGGGGGGGGGGTTTGAATGTGACGAGTAAAAAGATACGATTAAATTAAAAAGAGAACAAAATTAAATAGAGGGAACAAATATGAGAGAAGGCTTTTTCGGTTAAAGTCGGGTTCATGCTTGATTCGTTAGTTGATCATTGATGCAAATATAACATTCGTTTAAACAGATAAATCATTTATAGTCATTGGTACAACCTAACAACCTTACATTTCTTTACTTGATCGCCAGCCAATGAATGTCCGTTGGCTAATTCTCTAATCAATGAACAACCTTGAGGATGCCCGCAAGATTTAATCCATTAACAATATTAAGAATTATAAAGGCTCAACTCTAACTAATAAATTCCTATGAAAATTTATTTAAGTCAAATCATGCATTCCCCCTAACATAATTAACCATGTTATGTTGCTACTAAATATTGAACTAAACAAACAATTACGGATTTGTAAGTTCAATTAGGTAAGCAAACCTTTTTGATAATAAACAATTAGTCACATTATTTATAAATCAGATGTTTGTAATAAGAGTACAGAGAATAACATAAATACCTATTTTAACGAGAGTAGTAAGCATAAATTAGATCTCACGACATTTTAGGAATCAAACAATCACCATAACTTTAACCGAAAAATAAGAAAAAAGTCTTAGCATGTTAATAGAAGAACACACTAAGAAGCGGTGAAGATAGAATAATAAATATAATAAAGTATAAAACAATGGATAGTTCTTGAGTTATGAGTTGTCTCCTAATTATACTATTTAGCACCTCATGAATTTAGATACAAAAGAGGGTAGATACATGATTTCCTATTAAAAAATTAACAAATCAATTCCTAGCAATTAAATAAGTCTACCATAAATCTTTACTAAAATTATTCAGCAATCATCCATTGTTCTTGGCAAAATCAGCAGCTTTTCTTTTTCTTCAGAGTTGACTGCAGCATTAAGCTTGGCACGTCAAGTCAAATCTGCAAATTGCCACATTTTTTTCCTTGTTCCTTTAAATGTCTTTAGATACCATTTTTAGCTCAATTTATGATCTTTACTCCTCATTACACGTTTTTTTTTTTTTGAAAATGCAACAAAACCATATAATTATGAGTATTTAGCTCTTAAATAAAACATTATAATCATCAAAATATGACAAATTTTACACTTATTATTATGGTACTAGATTCAATTTTTTAAACTACAAATAATTAATTTGTATTTACATCAAATTTCAAAGGAAAATAGTGTAATTATCCCAATTTTATGATACAATAGATCAATATACATCATCAAGATGATGTGATTTTTTTATATGTATTTTAGGCAAATATAAATGTTGCTGAAAAATGGATTTGTTCTTGAGTTTTAATTGTGTGTAGACATAAGTTATTATTTATCTAACATAAATTTTAAGTTTCAATTATGGACTTAATTTTATTAAAGAAATATTTATTCAAAAATAATTATCTTACATAATCATTTACATGATAGTAGTAATATTGGATTTGAAAAGTAATATATTATTTTGTTCATCTATTTGGATAGAAAATTTAAATTTAACAATGCCTATTATTCAATAAAAGAAATTACTTGAGATTAATTATACGTTATTCCCATTATTAAAATTATAATCTGAATTTCAGACTTAATTTCATCTTCTATATTATTCAACATACACATATAATTTGAATAGGAGTTTTTTAAAAAATTGTACTTTTGTCCCATACGATAATTTTAGTAACATTTTTAGTTTTATAGAATAAAAATTTATAACATATTTGATCGTGAGTCTCCCGACTGTTACAATATTTTAGCCTATGAGACTCAATGTAATAAAACTGTAAATTGAGAGATAAAAAATACAACACTGCCTATTATATGAAAATTTTAAAATTTTCAGATGGCATCTTTGTATTGGTTTTGTATATGTTTGAACAGAGTAAAAAATAAAATAGAATTTGCAAAAGAATTGAAAATTCACTCGGAGCATAGTCAAAGTTGATGATGTAAATTTCGAAATGGGGAAGAAATCTACCAATAAGGCCTCCATGACTCATGATTTCCGCTTTGTCTTTACTCATCGGATTCATCATCAATATCTACCAAACCTTTGTCTGCGCGCGCAAGAAAGCGAAAACCCTCTTCCTCGCAGCTCTCGCTACAGAGTAGAGGTGCAGCAGATTCTCCTGGTTTAGGAATTTCTGGGTCGACTGAGTTTTTCTTCAATTTGGGGGAAAATCTTGTTGGCGGGCCGCAATGGCGTGGGAGAAGGAATTTGTGAGCACGGGAGGGGTAATGTTAAAATGGGTTGTCTGTTGAGTCAAGAAAAATTGCCGCTAGGGTTTTTGATTCAGCATTCCGTTGCAAGAAAAGAGAGGAACTGTAAAGCTGCTGTCATTGGTAGTTGCTTGATTCGATTCGAGAAAAATCTTGGTTTGACCTGGGAGAAAACCAGGGGGCTGATTCCGCTAGGTAATCTTTTGAGGGTCGATTAGTTGATGGGGTGTTCTTGAATCAGAATAAACCAATTGGGGGTTGGTTGGATTTGATTGAAGAGGTTGAAAATTTGATTAAAAGTTTGGGTTTTTGGGCCATGGCTGTAGGGTGGAGTATGACGCTTTGGGTGGCAAGATTCATATGGATGGCGTTGAGTGGTTGGGTGGTTTCTTGTCTGACTGTGGCTGATGAAATTGCAGGCTCTTTGCGGACAGGAGATATCGGTGCATTCCATGTCGGTTGATTCCATGAATTTGTACATCAGAACTCTGTACAGGCTCTGGTTCGCCTCAGCAAATTTTTACTTTACTTTTTCTTTTTATGTGTTTTAATTTTGGTTTCCCTTTTGAAAGAGTTAAGTTTTATAGAGCTTTTTCTTTTATGCTGATGGTGTGAATATTAAATGAATGATAGTTTGTTTGAATTTCAGTTGCTTGAATCTGTGATCACAAAATATGGCTTTGTTGCAAGATCCCAGATAGAATGATGTGCTTGATCAAGAGATAGAGCGAAGTTAAGCCCAAGTACATTGTTGGCAAGGAAGTTTAATTATTTCTTGTTTTTCTCTTTGAAAAGAGATGATTTTTTTAATGTAGAACCTAAAATTACTTGCTAAGGCGACATATCTTGAATTATAGATGAACCTTAGATCAAATGCACACCACCTTTCTTGTGGAAGGAAGAGCACTTTTTCATAGTGAGAAATCTCAATTACACTTCTTTATTATGCACAAAGACATAAAATTGAGATTGGCACTCACATTGATCACTCATGTCTTCAGTCTCCTATCATTCTTTGTACTTTTACTTGTTGGTGAACAAGCTTAGATTACTAGGAATAAGTGAGGAGGGGTTATTTTGCAGATATTCTGTTGAGTTTCTTTGTTTTGGGATCTGAAAATACCTTCATTAAAAATTTGTTGCCGCCATGTATTACTAGGAATGATAAGGGCAGTCTGAGCAAAAGGTTGCAAACTCATGGAGGTTCTTGTCCTACATTGAGCTCTTGTCTCCTTATTGAATTCCTGTTGAAAATGCCAGAGTGAATTCAGTAATTAACTTCTGATTTTATGCTCCTTGTTTTCATTCTTTGTTGCACAGGTGGTTTCTGTTGTTAATGGGGGCAATGACTATTTAGTGACAAATTGCATGAGAATCCTAATTGGTGCGATGAGGCTTAATTATTGAAACATTGTTAAGAGTACACTGTTGAGCTAATGCATAAAAAACATTTGCCGTGAACGCTAACTATCAAAGGAGAACTTATTGGCAATTGTGAATGGATAATTCAAAACTTTAACTTTGAGTGTATAGTTGTAAACTTCCATGTCATTATGGATGAATGTATTAACATCACATGATCAGTCTGGTCTATGCGTCCCTTGTCTGGATGGATGTACATGCACACACACACACATATTATTCTTGTGTCCTTACATGCAGATGCTATATTCTCAATGACCCTTGTTGTCAAATTCCTGATGTGAGTTCTCTTGCTATAACATTCATATGTCTACTATTCTTACTGAGGTTATTGGTTTACCACGCAAGTACTTGGGATATGTTGACTTCTTGTGGTTTTGGTTATTCTGTTCCAATGAATATGCTCGAACGGCACTGTAGGCTGCAGTAATAGATGATCAAGATTTGATGTTGTGGGCATAATTTGTTGATGTTAATTATAACCGTAGAATAGTTTTTATAATCTGTAACAGCTTGTCGCAGGCTTGTGCCTCTACAAACTGCCGTGTGTGGCCTTAGCTCCATCTAGTATCGGACTGGAGAAACTGCATGAAATTTCTTGTTGAAACACACATGCTGAAGAGAATATCTTGTATTTGATTCAGTTATTCATTGAACTGTATGATGATCAAACTCAGCCATGCTGCTCCTAAAGGTCAGAAATATAAACAATAAAGGTAATGAACTTGCAGTGATTGGATGAGAGTTTTTATGCTCTTTTGCTTGTTTGTGTTGGTAGATGAGTCCATTTGAGCCAAGTGCATTACTGTACATGCCATGAGCTTTATTCGGCTCTTGGTGGTACCCTACTGGTCGGATCAGTCCTTGCGCTGGTTGTTCAGGTGTTTGATACGTCGGTTGTTGAATACAAAACTACCAACATGACTTGGGTGCTTAAATGAGCCCTCAGCTTTTGGCTAAAACTAATGATGAAGTGCAATTCATGGCCAGACATTTTAGCTTCATATATATATATATATATATATATATATATATATATCAGACCATCAAGATCATCAAAAATGGATTGTCATAACTTGAATAGGCTGAAATAAATTACCAAATTCTTGAAATTATCAGACATTGAAAGCTGAAACTGGTTTAAGGTATTGGATGCGATGGAGCTCCGGAAGTTATTTTATTGGAAGCAAACAAGAGTTAGTTCTTATTATCATATTTACCTTGTTCATCACTTTATAATTATTTTTCTTACATTTTTACGTAAATTTGGTTCTTATTACTCCCTTAAAGCTGGGCTCTACTCGAGAAAGATTCTTGAGCTTCTATGTTTAATATTTTTACCTTAGATATCTATACTATTATGAAAGAGAACCTTTGAGCGTACCAACTTAGATTGTTCTAATTTACCTTTTATTTTATTTTTTCTTTTTACTATTATAAAAGAGAATTTTTTGAGTATACCAACTTTAAATTGCCCTAATTTATCCTTCATTTTATTTTTTTTCTCTTTAAAATTATTTGGTCAGATTATAATTTTATTTTTAATAATTTCATAGTTATTTTTTTCTCATAACTACTCGCTACCCCATATTTCTCTTTCTCCTTACTTCTCCATATTTCTTATAATTTATAATTATAATTTATTTTTTTAAAAAAAATCTTTTTTCTTATCATCTCACATTAATTTTTTTTATATGCTTGCGGGAACTGCTTGAGGCGATATCTAATATATATATTATATATATATATATATATTCCTATATGAAACTATTAAAAGGATAATGTACCACATGCTAAAATTTATTTATTTGACATTTATATTCTGAAATTTGTGTAGTAATAGTAATAATATGGGATAATTATATTTATACTCTATACACAAAACTATCTATATTTTTTGAATAATTATACATACATCTATAAAAAATATTAGAATTATTTTTACAAATCACCCTTTACTTTTTAAGAATTACACATACATCCCAAAAAGTATTAATATCACCACACAAGTTATTTCTGTTTTTTGTTGTTGTTTGGGATGGTTTTTGTAATTATGTAAAATCAGAGGTTGTTTGTGTAAGCAGATCGTAAAGAAGGGGTGTAAATATAATTATTTTGAATAATATTCTACGAATATTATACAAAAATTTAAAAATAAATTAATTCGTACACGTTTTCTAACATTTCATAATGGGATAATTAATCATATCTCCTCCATCATCGAAAAAAAGATAATTAATTTGGAGAATAGTCGACGACTCGACGCTGGCAAGGCAAGTCCACTCCTAAGTTTGCACGCAGGAAGTCTTAAATCATTTCTCTTGAGAAAAGTTTTGCAGATAACATTTTCTGATCTTGACAAGCATGGCGGAAACATTCTTGTTCAACATCACAGACAGGGTGTTGGGCAGATTTTCTTCCATCGCTCTAGAACACATCACTTCAACTTGGAACACTAAATCAGAGGTGCAAAAGCTTCAGAACACTTTGTCCACCATTAGAGCTGTGATCTTGGATGCAGATGGGCAGCAGGCCAAGAAACATGAAGTCAGAGACTGGCTCGAAAAGCTCAAGGATGCTGTTTATGAAATTGATGATCTGCTGGATGATCTCTCCACACAAGTTTCACAGAGGAATGTGGAGATTTGCAGTGGGATTTTGATCCTAAAAAAGGTGAGAAGATTCTTTTCAAGCTCAAATCCCATTGCCTGTAGATTCAAGATTGCCCAGAGGGTAAAAGGGCTAAGGCAGAGACTAGATGAAATTGCAGATGATAGGACAAAATTTCACTTTTCTGAACAAGCCCATTTCATTCCTTTAGACAATAATGTCAAGGAACAAACTCATTCCTTTGTGAGAGCATCAGACATCATTGGTAGGGATGATGATAAAGAAAACATTGTGCAGTTGCTTCTGAGCTCTAAGGATGAAGAAGATGTTTCAGTTATTCCTGTTGTTGGAATAGGAGGTCTTGGGAAGACAACAGTTGTTAAACTGGCCTATAACGATGACCGGGTTGTTCAAAGCTTTGATCTTGGAATGTGGGTTTCTGTTTCTGAGGATTTTGGCGTAGTCAAAGTTGTTGAGAAGATTCTAAAATCTGCAACAGGAGAGAATCTTGCCCATCTTGATATGGATCAGATGCAAAGCCGTTTAGCCGGTGTTTTGAACAACAAGAAGTATTTACTTGTGTTGGATGATGTGTGGAATGAGGATCGCAATAAGTGGATGGATTTGAGGGAATTGTTGATGAATGGTCTAACAGGAAGTAAAATCATCGTCACCACGCGAAGCAAGGCTGTAGCTCTGATTACTGGCACGACGTGTCCATACAATTTAGCCGGTCTGTCAGATGATGACTGCTTATCTTTGTTTCTGAAATGTGCTTTCAGAGGACCTGAGAACTGGCTTCCTAATCTAGTAGCAATCGCGAAGGAAATCGTGAAGAAATGTGGTGGAGTTCCACTTGCTGTGAAGACCTTTGGGTGGCTTGTTGTATATGAATACGGATGAACAAGATGGTTGCATATCAAGAATAATGAATATATGGGAAATTGATCAAAAGCAGAGTGATATTCTACCTATACTGAGGCTAAGCTATGAAAAGTTACCACCCCATTTGAGGCAATGCTTTGCTTATTGCTCTATGTTACCCAAGGGCTTTGAAATTCCACGGGAAGTTTTCATCAACCTTTGGATTGCTCAAGGTTTGGTTAGTTCAGCAAGCGGGAATAGAGAACTTGAGATATTGGGAATCAATACTTCAATGAACTTTTAGCAAGATTTTGCTTTCAAGAAGTGGTGGAAGCTTTTGATGGAGAAATATTGGTTTGTAGGATTCATAACCTTGTCCACGACCTCGCTCAATCCGTGGCAGGCGATGAATCCCTAAACGTCAAAGCTGATATTAAAAGCATCTCTGATAGAGTTCGTCACCTGTATTTGCATGATGACGATCTGTCAGTAAAAGAAGCTCCCAAAATGTTATTCAGATTGAAAAATTTGAGGTCTTTTAGATGTACATTCAAGAATAAACCTTTGGACATGATCTTTATTCAAGGCATTGCAACGAAATGCAGACGCCTGCGGGTCTTGTATTGCAAGCACTGGATCTTGAAGAGTTACCAAGTTCTATTGGTGGCTTGCAACAACTAAGGTATCTTGACCTGAGTCACAGCAGTAACCTGAGGTCTCTTCCTAAGTCATTTTGCAAGCTTGTGAATTTACAGACACTGAACCTTATGAACTGTGAAAAGTTTCAAGATTTGCCTGGAAACTTCAGAAGTTTAGTCAGCATCAAAACCTTGTATTTGACTTGCCGGGAGATATCTCTGACAAGGAAAAGTCTCCAAAGCTTCAATTCTATCCAGTTCTTGCTGCTCTACAACTGCAACTTTGTTCAGTTACCATCAGAAGGATTTCAGAACCTGAATTCCCTTCGAGTATTACGTATTTATGATTGCCCAAGATTAGCTTCTCTTCCAGGTAACATCAAATATCTGACTGCACTTGAGAAGTTGTGGATTTGGAACTGCGAAGTTCTTGATTTGTCTGATGGAGATGGATTAGAGGGCTTGACTAGCCTTGAGTCGTTGCTTCTGATGGGGCTTCCTAAGTTGATCAATCTCCCAATGGGGCTTACAGAGAATGTTGCAAAGACTCTCAAATTTTTCCGGATAGCAAATTGTGCCAATTTTGCCATGTTGCCTGAGTGGCTTCTGAGCTTCAATTTGCTTCAAAGGCTTTATGTTGAGGATTGTCCTAATTTGTCCTTTCTTCCACAAGAGGTGGGGAGTCATATTGCAAAGGTGCATGTCAGTGGTTGTCCTAAACTCGGCAAGGTTTGATGATGATCAGGCATGGAGTTGTCCAAAATCAACACATTTTGTGATTGTTCATCTGTATTTAGCTCCATAGACTTTAATCTTTCTAACATATGACTATGGTTTCTCTTCTGTTGTTTGTTTTGCTAGTTTCTCTATAGAGAGCATACAATACAAATCATAAGCAACCACTCCCTTTTACATTTCCATTAACCTATGGTCTTCTCAGTAACCTGTCTTTAGATCCTACTTCCTAGTTGATGAGACATATGCGTTGTAGTTGTTTCACCAATTTATTTTCTTTGTTGTCCGCAGAACTAAAGAAGACAACTTAAATGTGTGTGGCGAGCCACGACAAGCCAATTCAGGCAACAAACATCTTTTCCTCCTCTAGTCATAGGTTATTGCCTTAAAATCTGAGGATACTGGCATAATGAAGAACCTTGCAACTTGAAATCTGCCAGTCACGTGTCTTCCTCAAGTGTTGGGAAGAAAACCCAGACTTGCATTCCCATGTTTATGGAGCTATGTTTCACTTACTATTCAGTCATAGATTCTGCATTGAGCATCAGAATCTGCTCTTCTAAAATATCATCACAGCATTCTAAAAGAAAGCTACACATGTACTAGATATTGGCTTTCAGAATTCAGAATTATCAGTTTCATTACAAACACAAACCTTTTTGTGGCTTCGACACCTAAATGATGACATCTCCAAGATAGAAGGAAAATCAGAAGACTATCCAAATGGTCTTAACTAATTACATCCGACTCCCAGGAAGCATGGGATCTGTAAGAATTTTTGGAAAATCCAGATTGGTTACTGGCACTTTGTCCTGAAAGTCCAACTGTATGAACAAAGAGACAATATTTATCTCTCTGGTTATACATTAATGTGAGCAGTTCAGGATTGATGTCATAACAAATCTGAGTAGGTACCCACCTTTATAACTGGAAAAACAAAAAAGTAATCACCCAACAAAATTGTAAGTTCAGTCGACCGCCTAAGCCGTAACAGTATAGTCCGTCTGGCGTGTGACATTCTCACTGTTTTCCAGAGAGGACTGGTGTACGACACCAACTCCAGCATTGGGTTCACATGGACTTTCTTCCTGTCCATGAGAGAGCTGGTCTTCATCAGCTTCTTCAGCTGCTTGCTGGTATTCAGGCTCATCAATTTCATCGGTTGTGTAATCGTCCCTTGCCCCATCAACATGGTAGGTCATGCCTGCAAGTGCAGCATCAGCATTAGCTGGAAGGCAAAGATGTTGAGGATCAACCTCGTTCTCCACATAATACATGTGTCCCTGATCAACATTGACAGCTGAAGGATACACGGGGATTTGGGTGTTTGTGCTAGCAGCATAATATTCCTCGGGGTCATCTTTCCTTCTGCGCTTACTCATACCCCTCCTCCTAACCCTTTCCTTCCCTCTCATGCTTTTCCCGATGTCGTCTTCTGAGTTGGCTACCACCAATGTTGAGCTTCCAACATGATCCCTCAAACATTCATGTGCAACAAACCTGATTCTTGTTATGGATTGTATTTGCTGATCATCCATCCCATGCGTCGAGAGTGTGTCTGCTACATGTGCAATGTCTCTCAATGCAGCATTCTGAGTTCCGTGAACGAATCAGTTGAGCAAACAATGGATAAAACTGTCAGGAAAAGTGATAAATTTTGCAAACAAAGAAGATGGGTCAAATTAGGTATCCTACTGGTTATTTTAAGTGCACTATTACCATTCTCTGAAACTCTGATGAGATAGGTCGAGGCCTTCCAACCAACCTGCGTGTAATTCTTAAGTACCAGTTCATATATTCACCCTCGTCCAGGTCCTCCTCAGCTTCCACAATATGGAAACTACGATTCGCCCACTCGCTAAGCTCCGATTCCATTTTCCCAGAAAGATCTACCCCACCATCAACACCACGAGTCTTTCTTTCCCATCTCTGCACCTCTTCAGGGACAGTCTGGTGCATGCCAAACTGTCTTAAGCAGCGATCTGGAAGGTGTCTTTCTGCCTTGTCAAAACATATCAACATTGTCTTTGATCTTCCGAGGATGAGTTGATTTAAGATATTCTCTGGTATAACAGTATGGCTGATATTTGCATAAGGACACCAGTCAACCTTCAGTTAAAAATGGAAAACAACTCATTATTGTCAGCTCCAGAGGGCAAGGGAGAAAAAGCCATTGAAAGGTTCTACACAAACATATTTAAACTCACATCAGAAGGCTTTAGGGAATCCAAAGCTTTACGATAGAAGCAACATCACGATTTGAGGTTGGACCACTATGTTTCCCTTTCCACCTAAGGACAAAAGGAAAACATTCATGGATTGGGTCGTGATGAAGTTTAGGTCGACCAACATTCAGGTGATAGTAACTCCAGCACTACAAAAAAAGAGCATTATTCAAGGATAATACATTTTTCACGCATCTTGCACCGTGAAAATAAAGTGTCAGTCTAAATGTTTGTTTGATAATGTGTTGTAATGGAACAAAAAGTGACTTGTAATTGCAAAAAGAAAAATAAAAGTGTAACGAGATAAAATTAGTTTTTGATTCACCTGCAGCAGTGTCAAACAGCCGCTAATAGTGCTTTGCGATCTAAGAGAGGCATTACCAAGTGCCCTGTACAAAAAAGATAATGCAGCTGCACCCCATGCATACTTCCCAGCCTCATCAAAATTCTCAAATAACGGGAGATACATAACAGGAACTTTGTTACCAGTAGTGGTTGAAAAGATTGTACTGCCGACAAGATAAAGAAGGTATGCACGCGTATGACACTCAATGTCTTCAACAGAGGCATCTTCAGGACATTCAGAGAAAGCCTCTTTCAGCCAGCTAAGCTTCACCATCCCACCACTTGTGTACCCAGAATCCGGTGATTTACCCAGATACTTAATGCAAACTGAATCACATGCGGTATAGGTTACACCTATAACAGGTTTACCATCAACTGGAAGCCCAAGTAAGTACGCAACATCTTCAAGTGATACTGTCATTTCTCCAACAGTCATATGGAATGTGTTTGTTTCTCTCCTCCATCTCTCAACCAGCGCAGAAATAAGTGGGTTATCAAGACTAATTGCTGGAATCAATCTCAGATAGCCAAAACCTGCCTTCTTCACCAATTCTATCTGTTTCTCGGTGAGCAACCATCGGTCGAGCTTTGAAGTGTGTTCATGACATCTAAGTGCGCCTCGATCCTGTTGATATTAAAAATAGCATGTCGCAAGTGAATATTTGCTCTACCAGTAAAAAAAGATAGAAGAGGATAAAAAATATTGCATAATGAACACCTGTCCCTCCCAAACAGCAGCTGAAATATGCTTGTCTTGATCATATAAAACAGAATCATCAAGTGGCCAGGGTTGGTTGCATAGTAATCCATGTTGCTATTAAGTACATCTGTCCAAAATGCAGAAATGCAATTCCAAAGACTGCATAAGTAAATGAACCTGTGTATCCATGTGAGATATAACTGGTATCTCACTGCAGCTAAAAGAAAAATTAGAGCCTAGGTTCCAGTTAAATATTATTCCTAATTCCAAACTTGTGATTCAGCTGACAATGTGGGCAAATTATCGAATGCTATGAAGGAACTGGAGAAAAGCTTTTCCCCAGCAACGCAGCATAAGATAAAGTGGCAACGCCTGAATACTTCAAGGAGATTTAAAATAGTTAGTCATGACAACAAACAGCGGAAAATATTGATTACTATTTGGCATTATGGTCATAAACATAAAAGATTGAACAGGACACGGTTCATTAAGTGAGATGATAAACTAAGTAAGCTAATAGAAAGATTCACTCATTGGTTCCAAGTTATATGCTCAGATGATGCCGTTATAGTCGGGTGTCAAGTGTCAAGACAAGAGAAGAAGTACAGACAATAGGTTCTTAAGTACTCACAATAAATCCCACTTTTATCAAACCTACAGAGTTTTTGTGATGAATATCTCAGTCCCTTCAAAATCATCATGTAATCAACGTCCCATTTTTTCATAGCAGATCAAATTCTCTTGTTTGCTGTAAGATTTGGGTATGTAATTGCATACAGATACATATACAAGAGCAGAACTCGTGTTTTTTGGATTCAACTCATCTACTATGAAAACGCAATGCAACCCTTTTTCTCATATCCAAAAGCATAAGCATAGAGTTGTTTGTGTTTTTCGGATTCAACTCATCTAGTATGAAAATGCAATGCAACCCTTTTTCTTATATCCAAAAGCATAAGCATAGAGTTGTTTCATACTTGATTGCTCATACCTTTCCATTATCATTCTTACCATCTCCGTCTATACACAAGCTCGTTAGTAAGAAACTCCAGTACACATTTACCCATCACAGATAATGGAGAAAGAACACTAAAATTGGAAAAAGTGAGCTAATCATTAAAAAGATAAAGCATTAAATGAAATGCTATTAGTAATGGGGAAAGACAGCAAACTTGAATCTTTTCCCCTTTGTAAAATAGCCTGTTAATGCAAAATTGTTATCCAGGAAGGCAAAACACACACACACATACACACACAATCAGCAATCTTCCCTCAATTACAACACGAAAGAGACGAAATATTTATCTCAAGACTTCCAAAAATCCCAGTATTTTCAGTAAACCCAACGTATTAAAAGATAAATGAAAAAAACGAAATGGGTTAGAAAGATTATTCCATTTTATTTATCTCAAATTTTCATGTTAGGATGTGAAACAACAGACATACCAGATGCATAATAATGATCTTCAGACTTCATGGCAATGCATTGATTCTTTTCTCGGCCCTTCTGTTGGAAACCCCAAGAAACTGCTGGAAACTAAGCTGAATTCTCCAAGGAATAATGCATCAAAACCCAAGAAAATTGCATATAGGAAATGGGTTTTCTCAATTGAGTAGAGGGCTGAGTATAGAAAAACAAGGAATCAAGAAAAGAAGACGATGAGAAGCAAACAGAGGGGTAGAGAATGGAGAAAGTGAATGAAGAGAGGGGGGAGGGGTAGTGGGTATGCTTTGATGGCTGGGAAGCACAAAGCCAAATGTAAATACAAGGAAAAAAATGTAATTGAAAATTAAGTTTCTATAAATTTACTAGTTATCTTTGTTTGCGGTTACCGCGATCATATAAAAATAATTTTAGTGTAAGAGAATAAATTTTTTTTTATGAAATTAATAAATTATAATAAATATGGAGAAGTAAGTAAAAAAATATGAAGTAATGGGTAATTAAAAAAATATATATATAATTGTGCGATTATTAAAAAATATTAAAATTAGTAATTTGACCAAATTTTGTTAAAAGAAAAATAATATAAAGAATAAATTTGAATTCTAAAAAGTTGGTATGCCAATTTTTTTTATAATAATATATAGATAGATACATACATATATATTAGTAGTTGCGATACGTCGTTCCTACGTGCATATAATAAATAATTTTTTTATTTTAAAATATATTATAAATAAGAGTAAAATACATAAATCAATACATTACATTAATAAAAAGAAAGAAAGAAAAATAATAATTTATCAATTAATATAAATTTTGAAAAAGTTGAATAAGTTAGTTATTTTATCATGAGGGACGTTTTTTACTTCACAAATAGTTGGTGCATCAGTATCATTAATCGTCATTTATGAGTGTGGATGGGCTTTTCTTTTTTATATTAACTAGCCGTTGTGGCATCATTATTGTGCGCATATAATAAATATTATAAATAAGAACAAAATATACAAATAAATACATGACATTAGAAAAGAAAACTAAATTTATTAGTTATATAATTTGAAAAGTAGAATGAGTTAGTTATCTTATTACTTAAAGAGAATTTTTGACTTTACAAGAAATTGGTGCAGCAGTGCCACTAACCGTCATTTATGAGTATGAAGTCCCTTTTTTTTTATATTAATATAGATATAGATATATATTAAGCTTTTAAAACATTAAAACTTTCAAAATATATTGACTTATTTATTAAAATAATGTAAAAAAAATTTATGTATATGCGTAAGTGAAAATAGAAAAAATAAATTATTATATATATATATATATATATATATATATATAGGTCCAAAATATTCAGATTAAAAATATTTGAGAACCAAGCTACGGGTTTGAAAATTTGACCCAAACAGGGTGGATTCGGGTCTGAATTCGAATTATCCATCACTGTTTTTACTTTAAATCAGTAAGTTAATACGTTATGTTCAAAATATTAATATTCAAAACTTGTCTGAGAATCAAGCTACAATTTGCAAAATTGACCCAAATATGATGAGTTCGGGTCTGGATCCAAATTACCCACCATTGCTTTTACCTTAAACTAGTAAGTAAATATATTAGGTTTAAAACATCAAAATCCGAAAATTGTCCAAGAACCAATTTGAAAAAATTGACACAAAAGTTTGGGTCCGGATTCGAATTATCCATCATTACTTTTACCTTAAATTAGTAAGTGTGACACGCCCTATGTTTCGTATAATTTATGAATTTAAATAAATATTTTTATAAATTATAATATCTTTCTATAGAGTTCAAAATTATCTAAAATAAGATAAAAATACATGAAAAAAAGAACTACCAAAAAAATCAATATCTATATCTATATTATTATTACAATGATTTTTACATATGTATAATTGATTATAGATTTTATTACAATGGATTTTATGTAAAATGTGATTCATCCTATTGAATTTATAATTTGTATTAATCATATATATATATATATATATATATATATATATACATATATTATTCTTCTTTCACTCTAATATGTTATGTTGCTTTTTTCTTAACTTAGTGTATATTTTTCATTATTTAGTTGGTGTCAAGTTACATAAATTTAGGTATTCGATTCATACTTGACGTAATATGCTACTAAAGTATAGAGATAATATTTTAAAAATAGTATTATTTTTAATAATATTTTAAAGTATTATTAAATAATATGTTTTAAATTCACTTTTTATTTTTTAATATTGATTAAAAATTATTTTTAATAATAACATGTAATTAAATAAAGCATAAATTTTATTGAATGCACGTAATATTATTGAATGCAATGCACGTAATATTGTTCCCCGAGCACGTAATTTTATTGAGTTACAATCTTCTCTCACCATAACTCAAGGTATTATTGGATAAGCTTTTAATATTTATAAATATTATTATGTATGTATTGTATTTCTAATCTTTTTTCTATTTATGTAGTGGAAGGTGAATACAGCAGGAAAACAAGTACAACTACAAATTGGATCAATTCATGAAATAAAATTAAATTTATGAAATTTTCACTTTATTTTCAATTGTTATCAATGTGTATTAATTTTTCTAATCAATTTAAAAACTATTTAATAATTATCGCATTGCATCCAATAAAATTATGAGTGCGGAGATCGTGTGCCACTGTTGCTAGTATTATAAAAAAAACCTATTTGATGTACCAACTTTTGAATGCCCAAATTTACCTTTCATTTCATTTATTCCCTTTAAAAAAATTTGGTCAATTTAGTAATTTTAATATTTTTTAATAATTTTATAATTATTTATTTTTCTTAACTACCCACTACTCCACATTCCTCTCTCATCTTTATTCTTCACATTTATTATAATTCATTATTTTCATAATTTTTTTTTATCATCTCTTACAATGATTTTTTTTTATGCTTGCGGGAACCGCGTGCAACGAAAACTAGTTATTATAAAAGAAACCTTTTGGCGTACCAAATTTTTAAAACCCAAATTTATCCTTTATTTCATTTATTCTCTTTAAAAAAATTTGGCCAAATTAGTAAATAATTTCACAGTTGTATTTTTTTCCTCTTAAAATTTCATAAATTTTTTTTTTTTCCATATTATTTCACACCAAGATTTTTTTTATATACTCGCGAAAACCACATGCAACGAGAACTAGTAGTTATAAAAGATCACGAGGAACATTGAACTTATAAATAATTAATCAATTTAAATTTAAAAAAATATCAGACCAATATTAATTTGAATATTAAAATCACTCTCTCCAATAATATTAAGTATTGGTTGGATGTGGCACATTCGATACATGTGCACAAAAAAATAGAATAATTAAATATTATTTGATAAAAAGTTTTATTGTAGAAAAAATGATAATATAAAAATGATTATGATAAAATAAATAATTTTATAAGGGATTATTTAAAATAAGAGAAAGAGAAAAAAAGTTAGAAAATTTTATCTGATTCAAAAGTTGTCACTTCAACAAGAACAGCCCAACAGACAACATAAACCCCGTCGTCGTTGGCCGGCGAATCAACCATCTCTGTTGCTCCTCCCGGCGGCTTCCTGTAACCCTCTTCCGTTTCAAGGTGAGCTTGAGTTCTTATTGTAATGTCGTGCGGATTGAGGTTCAGTTTCCAAGATTATATGCTGTTTTCTATGTCATAATTCCAAGCTAATTTCAGAAGAAAGCTCCGATTTTCGTGGTAGTTGGTGAGGTTTCCTATTTAAGCCCATTTCTGGAGCACAAGTAGCAGTTTTGAATTACCCTTGCTTTGTCTTCTTACGTTGGGTAGATGCATTTCAGCCTTAGGTCTCTCTCTCTCTCTCTCTTTTTGATAATTGGGTACATCTCGTTCACTTTGGTTCGGGTTTGGTTTTCTGTTCGATTCTATGTATTTTCCTAATTTAGTTTCACAATCGGTTTGAAAGACAGTTCAGTTTTTGATGCAATTCCTTAGTTTCTGCTTTTCGATGGTATTTTACTATGATCGTCTTTTATCTGGCTCTTAAAGAAGATTATCACTGTATTCTTCAATTTCTGTTGAGAAACGAAAATTGAAAGCAAACAAACTATTTGCTCTGAGAGGATAATGTTACTACATAGTTTCTTGGTTTAATTTGGAAATTGGGTTGCAAAAGTTCAATTGTAAGTTGCTGAAAGTTATGCTTGTTGGGTTTTTGATGTTATACATTCATTTACTTATCTTTCGCTTATTCTGTTTTGTGCGTGAAGGTTTTCGCTGAAGTTTGTCAAGTGAGAATCAAGGGAAGAGCCAAGAAATGAGCAAAATTGGGGGCGGATCTGATCCTCCTTCTCCTACTCTATCAGTGACATCATCTGAAGCATCAAAGAGCAGTGGTACTGGCTTTGATGCTAATCGAATTGCAGAAGTGAAAGCGTGGCTTGTTTCCCAATTTGATGCAGCTGGTAAAGACGTACCCGATTTTGAGTACACTCCTCGGAGCATTGCTCACTTGCACAACGTTGCCACCCTGTCCCAAGCCAAAACCCAGGCTGCCACCATCGTGGCAAATGACTTTCGTCAAAAAGCTGCAGAGTATCGCTCCCAAGGTCTAACTTTCAATTTGCATATTCACGCACTTGTACATTCTCCTAGTTGCGTGCTATTATCTTTGTTGAGTTATTCTCATTATCGGACCGGCAGCTTATTCTTCAGTTTGAAGATAATGACTCGGAGATTGGTTTCATTAGGTCTCTTGGAACTCTCTAACATAGAGATTTACTGTCATGATTGTACTTTTTGTTGTCTTGGCCTATTGTTGCTTGCAGATATTGTTTTGTAGTGATTCTCACTGAGTTTGTTTTTCTGGTTCTTGTGATTTTTGTGACCACCAGCTGCTAGGATAAGAGAGATACTGGAGCATGTGGGATTGGTGCAAGAGAGTTTACCATCTAATGTGGTGTCATCTTCCCAAGTTCTTGCCAGTGTGGCAAATCTGTTCAATATTAGGGATACTGAACTAAGTAGGTGGGTTTGTTCACTTATGTTTATATGTGATTACATAAGGAGTTGCCTCCTACTTACAAGTAGAAATATTTTTAGTTTTCTGGTAGCAATGGCAGATCTATCTCTAAGAAAAACAGCAGTAGAAGAGAAGAGAGCTAAGGTGCAGCAGGAATCAAAAGAACTTCTTGATTATACTCGAAAGGCAATAGCAAGATTGACTTATCTTAAAAGGTGGATCTATGGCATCTTGCTTTCTCTTCCTCAATATAATTTTGTTTTCCAGTTTGTGTTTCTAGGACTATTGTTTTAAAGTATGACTTACCCAAGTAAAATGTCCTCCTTTTAATTATTATTGTTTCTTGTCAGAACACTAGCACAATTGGAAGATGAAATACCTCCTTGTGAAGCTCAAATGGAACACTGGAAGACGAACTTGGCGATAATGGAATCAAAAGAAAGACAGTATATGCAACAGTATTCTAATTACAAAGTATAATCATATTTTATGTCCCAGTCCCTCTGATATCATTATTTCAACCACACCATATTAGTGCATATTTTGTTTAATTTACTGACCATTGCTCTTATATAATTTGGATTTAAAAAGAAAAGGAGTTCCATGCATTCATCTTTACAAGTTTGTTCATGGCAGGCAATGCTCAATCGTGTCGGCTATAGCCCTGAGATTAGTCATGGAGTGTTGGTAGAAATGGCAGAGCACAGGAAGGACCTGGAGAAGAAAACAAAACCAATCCTTGACACATTAAGAAGCTACCAAGACTTGCCTCCTGTAGTTTCCTCTCTATATAATATGCAAATTTTTTGGTTCCATAATGGAGATTGATCTTGAGACTCTTTATTTCATCCAGGACAAGGCTTTGGCGGCATTGGCAATCGAGGATAAGAAGAGGCAATATGCTGCTGCGGAGAAGTACCTTGAAGATGTATTGCAGTCAGCTTGCTTCTTCTGAGTGATATCCAACTACTATAAGTGGCTTCCTTTCATTGAGGATTTGATTTGATATAATCAAGATAGAGTTTTGTTTGTGCTTGACGTCTTGATTATGGTGTTTTTGTTGAAATGATATTACGTCTACTCTTTTGGTCCTTTTGCATTGTCTTGATGCTTTCTCTGTGCTGTGAAAATTTTCAGGACTGATGAGTGTTTTCTGTACAGTTGTCAGGAGAACACATTATTTTGATAGAATGTCTATGAAAACAAACGTTACATTTTTAACTAAAGTTTGAGCTCTTATTCAACTGAACCACTTGTTTATCCTCTATTGATGATCAGGTTCCTTGAACTATAGGGATGAATTCATAAGGTACCAACATAATGTGCTAATTTCCCTCTGTAATGATTAGAAATGCTGCAATTTGTGTCATGTTTTGCAAATTTCCTCATTTTAGTATTGGCTTATTTTCCACGGTAATAACAAGAAATGCGTGATTAGACTCATTCTTGCAATGTTCCTCAGGTTTAAGTTTCGGAAATACATGTGTACTTACGGCTTTAAGATCTATGATTCATGTGCATTCTCGTCTTGGATATTTTTTCATGAATACACAGATTTTCTACACCTTTCTTGTTGAGAAAAAGACTAACTGTTGACAGTGTAAATGTGTCAGCATTTGCTTTAACAACCTAACCTGACCTCTTAAGAACAAGAAACTCGTGTCTTTCCAGAAATTTCACATTCACCTGGACATTACAGCTTTATTACCAGAAGGGCATATGCCATGCCTAAACACCTATCACTGCGCAGCTTTCGTAACATGTTGAACTGCTCACTATAGTATGCACCAGAATCTGATAACGTCCCTCAACTGGATGAGCCAACTTTTCCAATCCTTAAATAGATAGGAAAACTGACAGTCTTCTCGAATTTGCCATCTTCATTCCGAGCCCGCTTAAAATCTTCAAGCACATTCTCTGTCAACAATTCCACACCCTTTTCTTTAGCAGTCTGATAAGTAGACCATGACCTCAAGTATGTGAAGTAGCTCTCCAAGTCTATCACTTTCTCTGAACTAAATTGGAAGGGTCCATTGTGCTCGAGCCCATCAACTGGCTCAAATGGTAAATGGATGGTTTCATATTTCTGGTCAACTAATGTGCGGGCCGATTCCCAGTATGGACCGGCATCAATGGTGTGAAATCTATTGAACAATGAGTCAACAGTAGGGTTCACTTCTGGGACAGTGTAACACCATGCAGCAATAACTCCATTAGGCTTCTTTAGAACCCATTTAACTTGCTGGTAGAATGTGGGCAGATCGAACCAGTGCATGGCTTGGGCTATAGTTACCAAATCAAAGCTGGATTCTGATCCAATGTTGTCCTGGAGTTCAGCGATGGACATGCTGGGAGGAGTACATTGGTACCTTATGTTTGGTAGCTTGGCTGCAAATTCCAGTTGCTTTGGGCTTGTGTCAGTGGCTACCACATTCTTGTAGATATTGGCCAGCTGATCAGGTAAATGAAGCTTTTGTGTTAGAACTGCAATAGTTCAAGAATAAACGGGGAGCCTAATGGAAGAAACGAGGTAAATTTTAGGAGTTTTCAGGAATTTGAGTTTTGGACAATCACAACATTATCAAGATAATTATCTTTTCTTGATGTTGACTGATTCACCCACAACACACACACACAGGTACAAAGATTTACATACAAAAACTTACAGATTTGGCAGCTTGGCCGCTTCCGGACATCCCATGCAAGGTCATGGGAAAGGGTCTTGGATGCAATGAAATGGAAGAGCTCTTGAGGGTAACTAGGCCTACCAAGAGAATACTGCTTTGCCTGCTTGACAAACAGTTGTGCCATATTCACTCTGTCTTTTGGATATATCTATATGTCTTTGCGTGGTATTGATGAGATGGTGAGATCCGCAAGTTTCAGCATATATTTATAGTCGTTTGTGACACTTCTTTAGACTTTTGGCAGATGAGTGGGGTTGGGAGGTTCTTGACAGGCAAGCAAAAGGCGAACAGTTGGTCCAAGGTCCGAAAATTAACGGTTGATTTCCTCACATGCATTAATAGTGTAAAGATGTATAAGGGTAATTTGATCATAAAAAATTATTTGATTTTTAATAAATCAGTAATAAGTCAATCGACGATAAATATGGATTTTTATTCCATTTTTTTGTTAATATCAACAAATTCGATGAATTTTAACTACTGGAGGGATTTATTTGTTAGACGGAAGCAAATATCAGATGTACTAAATATAATTTTTGAAACTATAGAGGATTCACGTACGGGGTAAATTACAACCACCTCCCTTGAGGTTTGACGTAATTATAAATGCCTCCTCATTGTTTGAAAAATTATAATTACCCTTATGATTTTAACGTCTGACTAACAACGAGCCCATTTATTAGGTTTTCATCTAATTTTTGTAATGAATTGACCAAAACGCTCTTTTGTATTATAAATTATAATTAGGGATTAGTACACTCTCCTCCCCTGAGGTATAGTGTAATTACACATAAACCCCATGTAGTTTGGAAACTTACGTTTAATGTTTAGGGCTAATTATATGATGTATTTTGCTATTGATACCTCTATATTCTTGTGATATGATTATTGCTCTTGGGTGTCTTTGTAATATTTTAGATGCTGTTATGAAGAAACGAGAGTTGCAAGAGAAGAACTAAAATGTGGAAAAAGAAAGTTTTATAGTAGCAGCGATGCCACAATAACCTATGATCCACGGGTTATCAGAAATTCGCAAGACCAAAACTGATTTCACCTTTACCCGTGCCCACGGGTTATCAGATGCGTAGTGGGCGAAAATTGAAGATCCTAAAGGTTGTGTTGATATGACACTTGTGTGGAGCTAGTTTGTTTCCATATAGAATATTGTTAAGAAGGTTGGTAGGAAGAGAATTAAAAAAGAAAGAAAAGAAAGATAAAATTTCCTAGGGGTGTTCAACAAAAACATTGGACGGCCTCAACCGATTGACCCGACCCAGACCACACCGCAATTAGCGGGCTAAGGGTGGGTTGGGTTGGGTTGGGTTGGTCTTGGGCTAGTTAAAAAAAGACCGCATTTTAGCAATTAGGTTTGATTTTATGTTTATGTAGACCGCATAGACCACGTTATTAATAATAATTGAAAAAAAGAAGAAGAAGAATAAGAAAAAGAAGAATATACTAGAATTCTTCATATATTTATACAAAAGTTTTGATTATCCATAAACTAATATTTAAGAAAATAATAGTTATTATGATATTTTTTATTGGTATTGTATAATATATATGCATAAAAATGTAAATGAGATCAACCAATTCATTAATTATTGATTATTGACAATCTTCTATAATTTATATGCTACTGATAAGACAAGAATTTGAAAATAATATTATGATTTTGTTAAGATCTGTTTTCATTATAATCTTATTTTATTTCAAATATTTTTTGTTTAATATTTATATAATATTATATCAGTTTCTATATAGTTAATTCGAAATAATAATTTTTTCATAATCTTATTCATAAAAAATTGGTAATTTTTTTAATATTTATTTGTATTCTTTTAAAATAAACATATAACCATGTATAAGTGTTTATTTTTTTACACATTGTAATTATATATCATATTTTTATAATTAGCGCTACAGAAAAATACATTTATTTAGACAAAATAATTGTAACAAAAGTATAAGTTGTCACAAAATACTAATATAATTGTATATGTGGTTGATTCTATAGTAAAGACCACAAAACTACCCAACCCAATTAGACCGCAAAGTGCGGTTTTGATGATTGTTGGGTTGGGCTTGGGTAGAGCTTTTTAAAGACCGCAAACATTAGATTGGGCCAAAAAATTACCTAAACTGCTCCAACCCGCACCGCGTATACTGCTAAAATTTCCTATCTTTCCTACTATATTGAGAAACTGGCATAAAAGGAAGAGGGGAGGAAAGAGAAAAGTACTTTTGGGTTGAAGATTTCTACAACCATGTAAAGAAAGAGACGAGAGGACGACTGGAGAAGTAAGATCCGACGCCAGAGTGACAAATCGATCACACCCAACTTTCGACTCCATGAATTTTTCTTTATTTTCTTCTTTTGTGCTTAATCTAGATAGGATGAACTAACTTTATTTTTGCTAAGGCTTTTGTGAAGCCTAATTGAGACTATATTCTAACTATTTTTACCGGATTAATTTACGGCTTGTTTTCATATATCTGCAAAGTATCGTGCTTATTCTTATAATTTGATAGTTTGATCATCTCTTGAATTTACTTAACTATGTTGATCAATTGGAAGGAGGTTTGGCATAGTGGATAGAGTAATTTATGGTGTGGATTGAATGATATGTTGACACACATAGACAAGATTCATTTGATTGCATAAATTGTTCACATATCTTAATGCATTATTGTCACGAGTTTTAGACTGGAGAGATCCACTATTTTCTTGGTAATAATAGGTTTGATATAGCTCGAGAGAGTGTATCGGACTAAATTGGAAAGAACTTCAATTTATGAAAATACTTGCTTGTTGGATTAATCTGATAAATTTCCCATTTTTTGATCAATTAGGTGGATCAATTGCCTTGGCATATTTCTCATTTTCAAATCTTTTCCAACACGTTTGTTTGATCTAACTCTAGTTAGTAGTTGTTTGTAGTAGTTATAATCCAAAATCTAATTCTCGATCATCCAAATACTAATTCTCGATCATCCAAATAATCGCTAATTAGTCATAGTTTTGATAATTATTTCATTTAAATTCTCGTGGGATCGATATTTATTATACTACTTGGTAGCTAGTGCACTTGCTAGTGAATCATATATATTTTGGCAATCATCTAACACCCTTGAGGTTTGCTTCCGTCTAACAAATAAGTTCCATCGTTAATCAAAATTCATCAAATTTGTTGATATTAACAAAAAAAATTGAATGAAACTTGATATTTAACATCGATTGACTTATTACTGACTTATTGCATGTTAAATAATATTTTCTGACTAAATTACCCATATAATGGTGAAGATATACCTCATCACATTCATTAACGCATGAAGAAGTATGAAGTAATTTGATCATAAAAATATTTATTTGACTTTAATAAATCAGTAATAAATCAATCAGATATCAATATAATTTTTTTTCAATTTTTTGTGAATATAAGCAAAATAGATGAATTTTGACTGACGGATGGACTTACTTGTTAGACGAAAGCAATCATTAGGGGTGCTAAATGTAATTTTTCCAAACTACAAAAGGTTTACGTGTAATTGCACCAAACATCAGGGGAGGGAAGTATAATTATCCCTTATAATAAATATTTTTATGTACTAATATCCCTCTAGATAATTTATTTTACCACCCACTAATATTTTTACATTTTTTCAGATATCTTTTTTATTTTTTTAAAATTAAACAAGGGTAAAATAGTAATGTTGATTTCACCGTTTAAGGGGTGCATAATTATTTTTCATTTGAGAATGATATTTGTAATTTTTTAAATAATAAGAGGGTATTTATAATTATGTCAAATTTTAAGGGATGTAGCTGTAATTTTCCATTACGTATAATTCTATCTAACTTCACGGAAGTAGAGTGTAAATTAGGGTAAATTAGAACCACCTCCCTGAGGTTTGGTATATACGAATACCCCATCATTGTTTAAAAAATTACTAATACCCCTCTGATTTTAACATTCAAGTAGCCAAATCTGTTAGGTTTCCATCTATTTTTGTGGCAAAAAGTCCTTATGGATTAAAAATTATAATTTTATCTATTTTTATAATTTTTTCATCCACCCCATTTGATTTTTTTATAAGTTTTAAATTTTAAAAATAAAAAAAAATATTGAAAGGGCAAAGTTGACAATTTCATACCTCCATCCAAGGATTACATATTTTAATCAAATTAGGGGTATTTGTAATTTTTAAACAATGAGGATATATTTGTAATTATGCCAAATCTCATTAGAGGTTGTTGTAATTTACCCAAAATTAAAGATTGAGTTTTTTTTTAAAGAATATTTAATGATTTTGATTCTTTCAATTGTGAGGAATATTTTGTATTCCTTTTTTGGATTTAGGGTACACTACTTTATTAATTGGTTTCAGGTGTGAGTAAATTTTGTTGCCTTCAGTTCCACAGACACGCATTCGGACTCCCCACTTCATACTTTCAGAGCCCACCATTTCCCGCTCACAAGCCGCCGCCGCCGCCGCAGTAGAATCCGTTGCACTTGTTGACAAGCCGCGAAGAAAGAAGGGCATTCGATCTTGCTGATTGATTTTCCGTTTTTATCTATCTGTCTTTGAGGTATCGTTGCGATTACTATAGTATTTTTAATCTTTTCTAATGCAAGGTAGGAGCTTGAAGCGAATTGGACAATATTGACATTGTTGTACCCAGTGCTGAAAAGGTCGTGTCTTGGGTATAGCATGGTGTCCATTTTTGTCGTTGTTTTGGTCGAAATTGAAGTTTTGTTGATAATTTTATGGAAATCATGAGTGGGTTTTCGCGTGAAAAGATTATCCTTTATTTTTCCTTCTTTTGAAGTAAATGCCTTCCCCTGTGATGAGCTGAGAACTTACTGGGCATAAAAGGAAAGCTTTTTATAAGCGAGATAATCTTTTCCTACAAAGTAGCCTTAATGTATCCCAGTCCCATGATACTGCTTCACATTCATAGTAGTGTCAGTGGATCAGACCATTTTTCTTTACGATATGGTTATTTGATTGGTGCATGCATTGAAACAAATTGCAAATCACAGGGTGATTACAACAACTAGTTTGTTGAGCAAAATTTTGAAATGCATGTGATTCTTATCTATCACATATGTGGTGTTGTTTTAGTTTAGTTTCTCATTTTGAGTCTAAGGGTCTTATTTAGGCACTACATATTTGTTAGCCCATAGTTTTATTCTTGCGTTCAATTTAACATGAGTGTTTGTTTCAGAACATCTAGTTTGAAGTTTTTGTAAGAATAGCGACATCCGCAGAATGGCCAACGTTTCACCAATTCCAACTGAATCTTACAATCTTGGTTTCATTGGGGCTGGAAAGATGGCTGAGAGCATTGCCAGAGGCGTGGTCAAATCAGGGGTGTTGCCGGCTTCTCGTATTCGGACCGCACATCGTGGCACGGCTCGGCGTACTGCCTTTGAATCATTTGGTGTCAAAGTTCTTGATGAAAACAGTCAGGTATTCTCTACACCTGGACTGCTGATTTGTGAAAATGTGTGTTTGGTGCATGTGCTTTTCAATACGCATAGAGAACAGATTTTGGCAGTGTGATGACATTTAGATTGGATTGGATTTCTGTGATCTGGTTTCTCATGTTTCAACAAGTATATTCTCAAGTTTCTGGTGCGCATCATTCTGAAAATCAATTTCATCTTCAGTATTATCTTTTAATGCATTAGCACCAGAAATTAGAGCTTCATGCCTGCTAACATGATATGCTGTTGAGCTCGAATTCGTTAAAATGAATTAGGCTGATCTTGTATATCTTTATGTTTCTTTACCTCATTGTTAATGTAGAACTATAATACTTAAATCATTCATACATAAAAAGCTTGAAATTTTTCTGGTGGAAATTATTTCCTGAAAGCTTTCTGCAACTTCAGCTGGAATATTTTCGCAAAAAAATTTGTGTTACAACTGGTAGTCTGCAGAAGCCACTGGCAAGGCAATCTTCTAGTCTCAGCACGTCATTTAAAAAAAATCAACATCAGTTGTGATATATGTTATCTTTTAATTGTTAAAATTGTATCTTTCCTGAAAATTATATAGAATCCTTTTCTGGTATTACTTAAGTCCATATTTGTTCATGATTGGTTAAAGTAACCAATCTCGCCGAACTTCATTTCAGATTGCTGCGTTCTTGATTTGCTTAATATATATGCCTTTTCATGCATTAATGATTTTCCAATTTATGTGATACATACTTATCTTTAGTGGATCTTGCACTCTTATCAGCTTGAATACTTGGAGTGAGATGCTCCTAAGTGTGCTTTACATGAACTGATATAATTAAACTGATATTCTCAATTGAGACTCTGCAGCATTTGTTGTTCTTTAGATAAATTGGCTGTAGAAAATCTGATTAGTTTTATTGAGTAATTCATAACTTGTCATGACCATAATTCTATTCTTCTTCATCTTCCTTTTTTCCCCTTTCCCCTTGTATCTTTCGTTTTGGTGTCTCTCAAAGGCAGGTAGTCCAAGAAAGTGATGTGGTTGTATTCTCCGTGAAACCTCAAGTTGGTATGTTCTCTGCCTGGTAGCTGTGGTGTTTGGTACTTTTTGGCTATTTTTTTTCTTATTCCTTGTCTGTTTTTGTGATACTCTTTATTGTCATTTCTGTAATGTTACTTTTGAAACTTCCAAACTGCTCTCCTATTGTGAGGATAAGAAATGATAATAGGTGTCATTTTTCTCATCTGACGTACGAGGAATATGATGTGTGTATTAGCGCGTAAGCAATATAAGTTGACAGAACAAGTAATCTGAACGAAAACTCATTATCGAGCTGTAAAAGAAGCCTGTTTCTGTATGTCTATGTCTTTTTGTCTCTTGTCCATACTTGTCTTTGTTTTCTTTTCATCTTCTGGGAGAGGGAGAGGGTCATTGCAAATTTATATGTGAAGGTTTGTTTATCTAGTTCTAGTACAATTGGTCAGTGATTGGGAATCTTCTTGTTTAACTTTCCTCAAGTCAAGTACCACCAGCTAGTTTTACTGGCGGTTCATTTTTCTTATTGTTAAGGTAAAAAGCATTGACTAAAATATGAACTGATTTTTTATACAGAACACATTTTTTCTCCACTCAATGTAGTTTCATGGAACTATATGTCTGTAAAGACATCTTCAAGATTTCTGCTTTCATACCTTTTCATCCTTTTGCATCAACTAACCTAAAGTTGACAGTGTACGTTTGCATTGCTAAAGCTCTGTTATTCTCTTGATGCTTTCCAAACATATAGTTAAAGATGTGGTGCTGCAGCTGAGGCCACTCCTTTCAGAGAAGAAGCTCTTGGTGTCTGTTGCTGCTGGAGTTAAGCTAAAAGATTTGCAGGTTTGTTAAGTAGAACTCCTTCCGTATTCTGTCCACTTATATGTGTTGATTACTATTGAGGTAATATCATTTGGCTATGCTTTTGTTTACGCACGTATTACTCCATATTCCTTATTTGCCTCCGTAAGTTTTACTTTCTATAGAGTCTTCTGACCCTCGAAAGGTATAATTACCAGCACTCTGAAGTGTTTTAACCCAAACTGTAAATACTTGGTATTCTCTTTTCTCAATATACTTATTGCTGCATTTTTATCTGGTTCATCTCTCAATATAGCTGATGTATGGACTTGATATATTCAGGTGTGGGCTGGTCACAGTCGGTTTATTAGAGTAATGCCCAACACCCCAGCTGCTGTTGGTGTTGCTGCATCGGGTACACCAATTTCTCTCTTACTTTTCGTACTCCCTTCTTGTTGTAACGTCATGTACAAATGATGTAATCTTACTTGCAAATCTATGCATAGTTATCGGCCTGGGGCAGCTGCAACTAAGGATGATGGGGAATTAATTTCTAAATTATTTGGTGCAATTGGCAAAGTATGGACAGCTGATGAGAAACTGTTTGATGCTATCACTGGCCTGAGGTATGCTGCTTGTCTCATGATGCATCTTTGCAAAGCTGTATTAGTGTAAGAGTGGCCCGTGGATAAATATTTCCTATGAACGCTCAGTGGTAGTGGACCAGCGTACATATACTTGGCAATAGAAGCTTTAGCTGATGGAGGGGTGGCTGCTGGTCTCCCTCGGGAACTTGCACTCGGTCTCGCTTCTCAAACTGTAAGCCAGTGCATTTGTTTAGTTAGTTAAGCATAGTAAACATGTCCGAACAAAAATATCATTAGCTTTTCCAAAGATTTAAACTTTGTGGGTTCAATTCTTTTACACTGTACAATGTAGGTATTAGGAGCAGCATCCATGGCAGTAACTGGTGGAAAGCATCCTGGCCAGCTGAAAGATGATGTTGCTTCGCCCGGTGGGACAACTATAGCCGGGATCCATGAGTTGGAAAAGGCTGGTTTTCGTGGAATTCTGATGAATGCAGTTGTCGCTGCTGCAAAGCGCAGTAGAGAACTTTCTCAGAGTTAAGTTGATTTTCAAACTCTCATGGATCGTTTTGTGGATAAGCAACACTACACAGAGCTGTAGACCCCTAGTCTCGTTTTCTTTCGGACTTTCACATTTTCATCAACTTCCATGGAACGCAGCACGATTCTTTTGTCCCCTTCTCTGTTTCTCTTCACCAGCTAGGGCTTCAGATGTATCTAAAATAATGGCTTAATCTGCATCATTTAGGTTATGAACTTGTTCTTATTTTATTTTCAAATTTAGGAGGAAGAAGAGTATCCTATTGGAACTATGCTTTTGAATGTTAAAACTACAGTTGGCTTGTAAATGCTAGAATGATTGAACTGTGGACAATTCCAGAAGAGTGTACTCTTATGAAACACACAACTAAATTCTAATTATGACACACACACACACACACACATATATAAGTGAAAATTTTCCAAACCTGTCCTGTTGTCGTTCCTAAATTTTATTTTCTTAACTAAATATTCAAGAAAAAAAAAAAATCAAATAGCTAGTCCAAATTTAAGAAGGGAGAAGAATCGCGAGTCGTTATCTGTGATGAAGACTCACGATAATATTGTAAAAATTTCAAAAGTGTGGTATTAATCTGCATAACCTTTTCTATTTTTTTCTTTTACAATATTTCAATGAATAACTCACAATTTGTTGTTTGAAAAATTATCAGTGCAATTTATATTTCTAGCATGTCCCTCCCCTCCCCCACCCCCACATAGCCCCCTCGTCGCTCCCCCATCGTGCCCCACCTTCCCTCGTCGCCAATGCCGTCTTTTTTTCTGTCCATCTCTCTCTCTCTCTCTCTCTCTATATATATATATATATATATATATACACACACACATATATAATTTTAATTAAAAAAAATATATCATACATATATTTTTAATTAAATTTTATGTAATATATATATATATTATAAATATATGCATTTAATCTAGATCGTTGATCAAATTTAGTAGAATCTAGACTATTGATCTTATTAATTAAATCCGAGCCTTATATTCAATTAGATCTAATGGCTATTAATAAGGATGTAAGCATAATTTTATAATTAAAAAAAAAAAAAAATATCTAAAAGTTGTGCGTGATGGGTACGAAACCACGTGAGGGCTTATTTGCTTTATTATAAGAAACATAGGGGGATAATTTGCTATTTTTTTTTTCTACAAGGGGGTAATTTGCTCATTTCGTATAACGTATGGGGTAATTTGCATTTTAACCCTTATTATTTTCATATAAAAGGGAAGAAAAATAAAATAAAGAAGAACTAATGTTATTAAGTAATTTTTATTAAGTTTAAATGAACATGAATAAAATACTGCTATTAGAAATTTTTTAAGAGAATATTATTTTGTGTAAAAAATATGTTTGAGAGTATTTTGATCAATGTATATTTTGTCAACCAAAAAATATATATTTGATATTTCCAAACTTTTATTGCATAAATAAGGCTAAAATACCTTTATGGTCCCATAAAGATGTCACTTTTCTGTTTAAGTCCCACGCTTTACGTGATTTTCAATTTGGTCCCATTTTTAAACAAAAAGTGGACAAGTTAGTTCCCGACCATATTTTCCGTCATTTTTTAACGACTGACTGGTCAATCGTTAGTAGCTGTTAAGATTGGAGGCAGAATCACACACGTGATACTCACGTGTGTGATTCTTTCATTCCAGCCCCCAAATCGATCTTGCTCATTCCTCCCCTGAGAACCCTAAAATTGCGACCATCTATTTTCTTGAAGAAACCCAAAAAATCAAGATCGATTGCTAGTTCAAGTTTAAGAAAAAACACAAGAACTCAAGTTGGAATAGAACTTCAGACTGATTATGCGAGGATGTCCTTGCGACCCAGCCACCTAATCGAGTTGGAAAACCCTAACTACGGTAAGTATTGATTTCTATATTTATAGGTTCGATTTGTTAGGGCTTTATAGTTTTTCTGCTTTTAAAGATAATGGGTGTACTATTGTCGTACAATAATGGATGTATTTGGTTGGATTGTGCACTTGATTTTTGTAGCTTTAGTTCTCAGTTTTTTATGAAAAGTTTTTTTTTTTTAGTAGTTTTTTCACTACTGATGTTGTTGTGAGTTCTGTGGATATGTATTTATATTGCTGAGTGTGGGCCTAGCATGAGGGAATATTATTTACTGCAATGTGGTCCCATTGTAATTTTTAGTGGGGATGCATGTGATTCCCTATTTTTTCTTGTCTGTTCCTGTGCATTTTTTATGTTTTTTTGACTGGTTTGGCTTTTTATGTTTGTTGATGCTTGACTTTACACTTTATATTTATATGTACTTTTTTTTTCTATACAGATGACCATGAATTTGCTGTTACCTTTAAAATTCATCATGGAGGTACAATTGTGCATATACCTGAAGCTCAGTATGTAGGGGGCATAGTGAGTGCCTTTGATTATTTTGATTTGAGGTGTATGAGCATAAGTTATATTGATAGTTTGGTACAAATATTATGGTATAATGGGGTTAAAAAGTATTATAGGCTGGACAGGGTTAAATGGAGGAGTGTGTTGTGCCAAATAGATTTATTGCAACTGTGTGATGGTTATGTGACTAAAAATAGGAAGTTGGTATTGTACTTAGATGTAGTGTTAGATAGTATTGGGACTCAAATAGGGTCATCTACTCCAATTGCTGAGGATAGTAAGCTACCAATACAGACAAATGGGGAGGAGGATGGGGCAGGGGATTCTGAATCAGAAACTGATAGCTTTGAAGATAGTGAGTTTGACCTTAGTGATGGTGATAAAAATGAGGGTGAGGATGAACTTAGGGGTGAGGGTGAAACTGGGGTTGGGGATGCTCAGGGAGATAATGAGGGTAGTGGGGATGGTAATGATTTTGTTGTTGATGATGATGATTTGATAAATAGTGGGGATGACTTTGAATCTGATGTAGGATCTGATGAGGAAGGAAAAGATAGATTTCCTGTGTTTAGATCATCAAACATAATGGATCCTACATTTGAACTTGGGATGCTTTTTAGTAATAAAAAGGAATTTATAGAGACAATACATTCTCATGCCATTAAAACAAAGAGAAATCTAAAAATTGTAAAAAATGATCTAAGAAGAGTCTATGCAAATTGTGCTGAAGAGGAGTGTAAATGGAGGATCAATGCTCTCAAATTGGGAAAAGTAGAATCTTTCCAAATAAGGGAGTATAAATCTGAACACAAATGTGGGAGGGCATTCAAAGTTAAAAACTGTACATCTAGGTGGTTGTTTAAGAGATTTGAAGATAAATTCATAATAGACCCAAAAGAGAAATGTTAAGGGGTTTAGACATGAGGTGTGCAAAGATTTAAGACTGAGTATATCTAAGCAGCAGGCTTACAAGGCAAGGAGAAAGGCCTTACAAAAAATACAAGGGGATGATGATAAACAATATAACAAGTTGTGAGATTATGCTGAGGAGTTGAGGAGAACCAATCCAGGGTCTACAGTCTTGATGTCAATGGTGGATAGCAGTTATGGCAGAGGGGGTAAAAAATTTGACAAGCTGTATATATGTTTCAGTGCACTGAAACAGGGGTTTAGAAGTGGGTGCAGACCATTGATAGGGGTTGATGGGTGCCATTTAAAAAGACCCTCATGGTGAGATACTTTTAACAACTGTGTCTGTGGACCCTAACATAATTTATTCCCAATTGATAATGTTGTTGTTAGTGGGGAGACAAGAGCATCTTGAGAATGGTTCTTGAGCTTTTGAAGAGTGACTTAGAGATTGTTAGAGATGATGTCTACCCAAAACTTATGAACTATGATTTTTTGTGTTTTGTATTAGTCAAACTTGTTTTGTGTATTGAGCATTATCTAATGAATGAATTTTCTCCAGAATGTTTCATATTTTGTCCTCTGATTTGGTTGCTTCTATGGATACATGTTCTAAGGAATTTCAACAATAATTATATTCAGGTACAAAATTGGCATTTGTTTGGCAACAATGCCATATTCAAACAACTAAAGTTGTTGTTTGATATACATATAGATACCATAGAAATATCACAATAACCTATTTTCCCAAATTCAAAACATGATAACCAAATACAAAAACAAAAGAGAGTACAAAATTTTGATTTTTTGATGAAGCTTCGCATTTTCTTCCTCCATTTTGTTTACGCGACGCAACAGTCCTGGAATAATAATGCGTGCCCTTGTGCACAAAGAATTGTCATCCCAAGCAAAAAAGCTACAACCACCATTTCTCCTTGCACATGAGTGGAAACGTCTCCCCGGATTTGCATTTTGTCCATGACGTACGGAACTTAGCAACATCTCAACAAAAGCAATTTATGGTGCTCCTTTCAGACATTTTTTCTTTCTTTTATCAGCCAAGTAAGGAAGACAATGGGAATTTCAGCAAGAAAGAGTGAAAATTGCTCAATTTATTCCCCAAAATAGCCGCCAAATACATTTTATAGAGAAGAGCCCATTTTGCCGCCAATAATTCCCTCCAAAAGCTATCTTACTGTTTCAACAATAATATATTAACGGATTGACCGGTCAGCCGTTAAAAAATGACGGAAAATATGACCAGGGACTAATTTGGCCACTTTTTGTTTAAAAATGGGACTAAATTCAAAATCACATAAAGCGTGGGACTTAAATGGAAAAGTGCCATCTTTATGGGACCATAAAGGTATTTTAGCCCATAAATAATCAACGCCATAGTAAAGTTTTATATATTTATTCATGCTCATTACATGTGCATAAGTATTTAAAATTTAAAATAATTAATTTTTTTACTGAAAATTTCTTATTTCTACTATTATTTAATAAATGTCTAAGATATATATATATATATATATATATATATATATATATATATATATAAATGTACAATTTTAAATCTATACGGGTGAGTTGAATTAAATAAAATTAAGGGTAAATTTCATAAAATCCCCCTGTGTTTTAATTTTTTAGCTAAAAACTCTATGTGTTAATTTTATAGGCAAAAAAATCTCTGTATTTTTTAAAATAATACATACTCTCCCCCTCCTTTAATTAGGGTTAATGGCGTTAAATTTTTTAAAGAATTAACCATTATGCCCTTGTAGTGACAACCATTGATCTTTACTAGATAAAAATGAATGGTCCAAATTTTAATTTATTTTAAATATATATTTTATATTATATATACATAACTATATATATATATACATTTATATATATGTCCATTTATATATTTGTACATATTGTTATACATAATATATATTAAATTGCCGCTGCCGTCATCGCCCCTTTGCAAGAAAAACAGGCGACAGCGAGGTCGCTCAGATCTGGACGTCCTCATCGTTGTCCAGATTCATGGTGAGGAGGTGGGGGGAGGCCCTCGTTAAATAACTATTAAATTTTATTTTTAAAATATGATAATGATAATTAAATATTATTTATAAATAATACAATTTATCAAAATATATTTTAAATTAAATAATAATTTAATTTTTTATTAGTATATTTGTTATAATTGACTTTTATTTATATTCATATAAATATTTAAACTTGAAAAGTTAATTTTAGTATATTAAACTTTGTATTATGATTTGTTAATTAAAATTTAATTAAAAATTATATATATAAGTATTTTAATATTTAATTAATAAATTTTATAAATAAATATAATTTATTAAATATATCAAACTAATAAAATAAATTAATCAACAATATACAATTTATTAAAATATATTTAAACTAAAATAGTGATTTTCTTTTGTATATCAAACAAAGGGGTAAACTAGATATTTGTAAATATAAAATAATATAAAAAAGTGTTAAAAAAGAAATTCACTCTCATTTAGGCGAATGAAATGCACTCTCCGTTAATTTCGAACGAAAAGGAAATATTTTGCTACTTTTTTAAATAACATAGGGAGTTTCGTACTATTTTCTTAAAACACAGGGGGGTGTTATGCAATTTACCTAAAATTAAAATCATTGATCTGTTAGTCAAATTTGGATTACAGATTCAATAAGATCCAATAATTTTAAATAAAGATATAAATATAATTTTTATAATTAAAAGAAACACAATGCCTATGCAATACACACAATCACATGAGGGGCTTTTTTGCTCTTTTTGATTAGGGATAATTACACTCCCCGCATGAAGTTTGGAGTAATTATATGTAGTCTCATGTAATTTAAAAAATTACATCTAACACCCTTGAGGTTTGCTTCTGTCTAATACATAAATCCATCCGTTAGTCAAAATTCACCAAACTTGCTTATATTAACAAAAAAATAAAAAAAAACTATATTTACCTTTGATTGACTTATTCTTGATTTATTGTAGGTCAAATTAAATTTTTTATGACCAAATTACCTCATATGCCTTCATGAGTTAATGCATGTGAGGAGGTATATCTTCACCGTTATAAGGCAGGTTAGTCAAAAAAAAATTATTTGACCTGCTATAAGTCAGTAGTAAGTCAATTGATGGTAAATATCAATTTTCATTCAGTTTTTTTTGTTAATATTAACAAATTCAATGAATTTTGACTAACGAATGGACTTATTTGTTAGATGGAAGCAAACCTCAGGGGTGCCAAATGTAATTTTTCAAATCATAGGGAATTTATGTATATTACACCAAACCTCAGGGAAGGAGAACGTAATTATCCCTTTTAATTAACATAGGGAGATAAATTGCATTTAACCCGATATGAAAGTGCGATACAAGATTATTCAAACTCGCGCTTTCTGGATGATTACAACTTTTTCAATGCCCAATTTTATGCTTAAAGTTGCACATTCATTATTCTACACTATAATATTTTCATATCAATTAATAAAAGGTTAATTATACTTAAACTCTCTCTAAAAGTGTGAAATGACACTTTTTCAAAAAAAAAATAAAAAATCAAATCAAATCAAAATTACACTTACATCCCCTTAAAAAATTATCTATTTACACATGTATGACCCAATCCCGTAAAGGTTTGAATGGAAAATGCTGATATCAGTAACCAAAAAATTACATAAATTTTCACTTTTGCCCATCATTTAACATTCCAGCGTATATTTTTGTATTTTTAAGGAGATATAATATATATATATATATATATATATATATATGGATTGGGGTTAATATTATTATATTTTTTCTCTTATAAGTACAAAATTATTACATGAGGGTGTTAAATGAAGGGTAAAATAAAAAATTTATATACTTTTTTGCTATAACGCTAGTATTTTTCATCCAAGTCATAACGAAAGGGAGTCAAATGAACACGGTGAATTTTTGAAGGAGTATAAGTGTAATTTTAATATTTTTTTTGGGAGAAAGTGTAATTTTATATTTTTAAAGGAGGTATAAGTGTAATTAATTTATTAATTAAATATGTATCCACATATAAAGTTTAATTAAGGGATAATTGAGATTTGTTGTAACTAGTTTTCATTGCACGCGGTTCCCGCGAGCATACAAAAAAATTATTGTAAGAGATAAAAAAAATAGAAAGAACAAATAATAACTATTAAGAGATGATTGCAATTTTGGTACTATAGTTTATAGAGCTTTGCAAAACAGGTACCATTATTTACAAAATCACAACTTCAATACCATACTTTACAGAAACCTGCAATTTTGGTACCACCTTTGCTTTTGGCCTTTAAAACTTTCAAAAAGTATCAATTCAGTCCCTAAAACTTTTTTTTTTTTTTTTTTTCGCAGAACTCATTCCCTTCACTATTCAATTTATCAGGCCCAACATGCTTCCGAAATGAAATTAAGCCTCTATAAATTCATACCTTTTTTGACCGCTTTGTTGCCGGGTATTCCAAGTCCTCGGTTTTACGGACTTCTTCCAACCACACTACCGCAGCAGATGGTTCGCAGGTCCTTAGCTCCTTCAGCAACAAACAGCACATCCCTATTTCGTTTCCTACCTTAGGGCGTAGAGATATTTCCAATATAGAGACTTGATAAAATTTTGGTTTGACAGGTTGAACAAAAGTCTTTCTTTATTGAAGAAATATAGGAAATATTACATAGATACTATTTCCTCCGTTGGAGGAGACAACTGTTTAGCCTCTCATGGTATTGAGGGCCAGACTCTTTGGGGAAACCCCCATTAACTAAGAACTAGAAAATTTACAAAGATAGAGACTTTGGAAATTATGCTTTGAAGAGTAGGGGAAAATATTTGATCATCCTCTTCTGCTTCTCGGCTTCCTTATTTATAGCCATCCGCGGACTTCAAATGCGGACTTCAACTTGTTTTGATGACGTCACTGCGTTCGTCATCTGGATGACGTCATTGCTTCCGTCATCGTCCTTTCCAGCTGTATTCCATAATGGCTTGTTGGCCATTCAATTGTTAGCTGGCTCTGACTGTTGGCTTTTGTTGGTTTCTGCCGACAGTCTCCTTTTTGAATTTTTACATCTTTCGATTTTTACTTGTTCTTGTAAAAATTCTTCCTTTTACCTTTGTCCGGGTTTGGTTCGGGTTTCTTTTGGGTCACCCGTATCTTTGTGCCGAACAGTGGTTTTTCCTGTTTTCACAGCAAGGGCATACATGGTTATGCCATTGCCCAACATGCAACATGTTGCATGCCTTCATTCTTGTCGACTCGGTTGCAGGCAGCTTGTTCTCCCATATAAGCATTCTTTTCTTTTCGAACATGCTTTCTGCAAACTCAGTGCTCTTTTCCTGTCATGGAGTTTAACAGGAACGATCCATTCACCTTGTTGGAGAAGATTTTGAATGGATACTTGACTTTGTCCATCTCGGTGAGACAGACCCATAAACCCCAAGCTCTTCTGGTGGAAATATCGTCTTCGCTAAAAGCTGACACCAGGGGAGCTTCTTCTGTGGTAGCTTTGATTCTGTTGAAAGCCACCATGTCTGGTCTCTGCAGCTTGATGAAATGAAACGCTGGATGAGACCCCTTCCTGCCATCTCTGGAGCTGCTGAAATGAATTTTAGCTCCAAGATATCTCCTCTCTTTAAGTGGGGATTGTTCTGCCATGAATCATAAACCGCCCCACTAATCCATTCCGGTAATTTGGAGATTTCCGGAAAACTTGGTGACATAGTATGAACTGAAGCCAGAGCTCCAAACTCATACCATTCTCGAACTTCTTCGGGTTTTGATCCTTCCATCATCCAGACCCTATTATATTTTCCAGTGGTCTCGATAATGGTCTTGCTTGGGTTGACACCTTTGCGGGAAATTAATTTTTCCCACATCCTTGATAAACCTGCCAAGCAGAAGAAGATGAAGAAGATAATTCGTTAGTATTAGTCTTAGAAATGCCTGTCATTGGCCTAAGACTAATCTCTCCCTCTTTAACCCCAGAGGTGCTGGGTTGACTCGAATCATCAGAGGTTTTCACTCCCTGTGACTCGTCCGTCGCCGTTTCACCAGAATCTGATGATGGCCTTGTGCAAGCAGTACTTGAATCTGCCGCTACAGGTCTAGAGCCCTGTACTCTAAGCGCAGGTTTAGAGCCCTGCTTCTCAACTCGCGAGTCATCACCGAGGGCGATGCCTTTCGAATTGGTTCTAGTAGAGCGTTCCATAGCGCCGTTGAAGCTACCAAGGAACTTCTGATATTCGTCTGGACTTTATCCAGATCAGCTCGTTGACTTGTCCGGCTACTTGGGCGTTAACCGCTAGCCGTCCAAATTCTCGGTCAAGCTCCTCGAGGTTCTCTCTGAGGTGCCTGAGTCTCAGCATTACGGAGTTTGCTTCAGCTCCCTCCATCTCTTGTCAAGAAATCTGCAAGAACATTTTCATGAGATTTAATAACGACAATATTATAACAATAATATTGGCATTCAGCTTGCCATCTGATAATACGAGCTTTCTCTATTTTTGATTCCAGTTTATTTTCAGGAAAGCTTTAACATTAGTATTATCAACTTTCAATGTAAATTCTTTAGCAAGTAAGAACAAAGGCCATTTCTTAAAAGCCTTCCAAACTGCAAAGAATTCCTTCTCATTGATGTGCCACACTTGGGCTTGTTGTTCGGTGAACAACCCTCCTGTGTATCTACAAGTTTCTTCCCCTGTAGTAGTCTTCTTCATGAGCACTGCTGCCCATCTGTAGTCATTGTCGTCTGTATAGACTACCAATTCGTCCTCGTCCTGCGGTATTGCAAGCTTTGGCAGATTATTGCAAACCTGCTTTAGCTCACGAATCCTTTGTGTGTGGATTTCCTCCCATTTCCACTTTGCACTTTCTGTTTCTTTCAAAAGTGGCCGAAAATCCTTTATGTATTTTGCAAGATCCTTTATAAAGATACCTGCAAAATTTACTACTCCTAAGAAGCTCTGTAATTGCTTCTTATCTTTGAGTACATCTGGAAAATTGCGGATTTTCTCCACAATATGTTCCTGCAACTCAATACCTGCTTCGTCAATAAGAATTCCTAAAAATTCAATCTTATTGACTGCTATAGTAGCTTTCTTTTCAGAAAGTACTAAACCTTCTTTATGACATGCATCAGAGAATATTTCTAAATGTTTAATATGATCTTTCATATTTTTAGATGCAATCAATATGTCGTCAATATAGACAAACATGAACTCAAAATAATCTTTAAAAAGATTATCCATTTTTTCTTTGAAATATCTGGGGTGCATTAGCTAAACCCATTGGCAACACATTCCAGATATATTGACCTTGTGGCGTGGAGAATGCAGTAAACTTCTTTGATTCACTCTCCACTTTAATCTGATAAAAACCAGATTTGCAATCAAATTTAGAAAACACTTTTGCTCCTTTAATGCAATCAATTAAGTGCTCTCTACTTGGGATGTAATAACCATCAAATTCAAGTATTTTATTAATACCTTGATAGTTAATTACCAACCTGGGTTTACCTCGCTTTATCTCGCCATGGTTTCTTACCAGAAATCCAGGGCTACTGTAGGCAGAGATTCCAGGCTTAATGAGTCCAAGGTTGATATGCTCCTTGATAATGATCTGCATATCCTTCTTGTCCTCCATGTTCATTTGAATAGGCTTGTATCGAACATACTCGTATTTGCACTCTTCTTTAATCTTCAGAGTAGCTTCGATCTTGTTCCTATCCCACCATGCCAGAGGATTTTCACTGAAATTTCTCTGGATGAGTCGCTTGACATTTTCGAGAGAAAGAATGCTTTTCTTCGCTTATGTCCATCGTTTTTACTCTACCAGGGCTTCCCTGAGGTTCTTGATTTCTTCATCAGATTCCTCGTAAAGGCTATCGCTATCGATGAGTCCCTGTTGCCTGAAAGACAAGAGAACTTTTCCAAATTTCCTTTTATCCTGCATTTTTGGATTAGTCAATTTGGCATCGAAATCACCACGCTTGCTGCGAAAATTTATAGGCATTATTCTATTAAATGCCTTTTCTCTTCGCAGAACCTGTATCTCATTACCACAGTTAGTAGTAAAGATTAACAGATTTCTCTGATTATCCTGCATATATCTTGCAAATGTTTGAATAAATTATTACCCAGCAAGATATCAGCACCTGTATCATGAAAGTAAATGGGAGGTGTTTTTACCCTGAACCAGGCGTTCCAAATGCTCCCCGATCAGGATTTTTGCTTCTCTGATTCCTGTATTGAGTATTAGGATTTTTTGTGAAAAATCCCTTCCTGCAATAACAGGTAAAGTTTCCCTTGCTTCTTTAGGGAAAACTCCAGGTTTTGCTGTGCAAATCCCTGATCCTGAGTCAATATAAGCTGCAAAATACTCTGTCTTATATTGATCGTATAACATACCAACCGATATGTATATAGAAAAGGGGCTTGTCATTCAATC